>CM053270.1:55552421-56045742 GCA_028583415.1 Protea cynaroides | reverse complement strand
GAGGGTATTTTGTAATTTGTGTTGGTTTCCGACCAACATGAAACCCTAAGAAAAATATTCTAATGAAACCCTAATAACATTGTAGGACTTTGTGACATATCGTTTGGATCTCGCAACGTGGAGCAAGCTAACAAACGAGCGTCAGGTAAGGGAAATCGACCTAAACCTAATAATTAATGGACAAGTAAATTGTTGTTAATCACCTGATCATATGAGATGTGTTGTTTGTGCATATTCACATGCCATCCTTTACTTTCAGTTGTTATTCTTGTACATGCATTGATAGGATGTGATTGTTAGGCATGTGATTGTTTTTCGTTAGTGTGTGGAGTGGGGCATGGGCACGGGATCGCTCTTCACATTAGCACATTTTTGTAGTATTCTGTCTTAACATGCTTGGTACGGGTGGGGCATCAGGGGAAGGTCATGGTACGGTGGTCTCCGGTATTGATGTTGGCCCGGCCATTGTTATGTGGCACTGTGGTCTCCGACTCGACGCTGGCTTGTCTACGATGCTTTAGCTCTATCTCTATGCCATAGGGAGTTATGTTGGGATAGGGTCTACCTGTGTATTGTATCTATCCTAGTGGGTTAGTTGCGGATAGGGCATCAGGGGAGGTGTGGGAATGCCTTAGCTCTATCTCTATGCCGTAGACGGTTGTCTTTGGGATAGAGTATACATTGATGACATATAGGATTGGTTAGTTGCGAGCCCGGGTTTGCGAGCCACGGCCGATAGGGGCTTAGGTACTTGGTATGGGTAGAGTATCGGGGAGGTGCGTGGGTATCTTAGCTCTATCTGTATTCCATGATGGGTGCATGTGGGCCGATGGGGGTGTGATCCATGAGGTGCCACACACTCGTGTATAGAGGTGCGGGGGCCACCAAGCCTTTCTATAGCACATTGCAAACTTAAAACCAGACCACAGCATAAAATTGATTGTTACTCATGCATAATATTGTGAAACTATCTGATTGTCTTACTGAGCTGTGTTGTGAGCTCACCCTTTATATATATACATGTTTTAGATGTTGATGCAGGTTATCCTGTTGATGACTACATGAACGCTCCGACGTATGGAGGTGTAAGCGCTCTAGATGCGGCGGGAGAGGGATGAGCATGACGCTTCATGCGAGTGCCCTTTCTGCGTGTACCTTTGATCGGATTTTATTTATTTCTTTCATTTATTTTCGGTTGGATTAAATGGATGTACGGATATTATTTTATGTGTTTGAATTTAGATAATTGGATATTTATTAAAATTATCAATAGATACTCAGTTCATTCTATTTTAAGTCTTCCGCTGTATATTTATATTCTGATTGTGGTTATGTGTAATGGTTTGTATGAGCGGACACAGCCTATTCGAGATCCTGGTGTGAACCGTTGGTTCAATGACGGTTCACTCACACCATTCTGGTTGGATCGGAATTGGGGTGTGACACCCAGTCAACTCAGCAGTCGGGCATAAGATGAATTTTATGAGGAGAGTCACGAATTTTGTGTATAAGATCAGCCTTGGACCAAGTCAAAGAGTAGCCCAATCTCAAGTAAAAGATTTCATTCTCTTGAGAAAATATTCCTTATTTATTTGGAATCAAATTTACAAGATTGGCACGCCATGGTAGAATGGAAAGCTCCAATCGATTATGGAAGTTTTCAAGAAGAGATAATGATGCTAAAGATATGATGAGTTGGTGCAAGATTTTTTCTACTCAAGAATCGTCCACATACAATGAACCTACAAGATTGGAATTTGGTTACCAAAATTATCTCCACAAAATCTCTTGTAATCCAATTGTAAAGATTGATTGTGATCTTTACTCACTTGTATATATATGTGATGCTCAGCAATAGAAAAATCATCCAAGAATTCTATTATGAGTTTTTTTTTTATTTTGAGAATTTATGAGAGAGTTTGAGATTCTTAGTTTTTTCTTTTCAAGTTGTGTTCTTCTTGCTTAAGTTTATTATTTTTATTTTTTAGTTTTAATTTCAGATTTAGAAATCTATAGTAGGGAAGATAAATATAGGTTGTACCCCATTACTAATTTAATTTAGGGGAGAAAGCTCCCTTTGTAATCGTTTGCACATCGCCTTGGAGTGACAACAAGACAACGAGCAACGACAGAGAAATATTCTATCGTGATAAGTTTTTCTTACATTCTTTTACTTTTAATTTCGTTCCTTTCTTGCAATAGATCTGTGTTACTTTATGGTTAGTGGTTTCATAAATTTTTGTACCGTTATGAATGATTATTATTATTTTTATTGCTTGATTAATTTTTATTTGAAGTGATTAGGGTGTTAATTCAATCAAATCCCTTTGGTACGCTTTGTCTTATTTGAGTTAGGATAATAGCGATTCCTCCCTGAGATCGACCCGTTACTGCACGATACTGTGCACTTGCGGTTACATACATATTTAATTTACATCACGCATCCATAATTGAAATGCTCACTTAACGAATCATAATAATCCTCTACAGCTTGCTCATCCATAGCCGCCATACTTCCATACGTTGGCGCACTAATAAAGTCTTCAATGGTAGCACCTGCAACATCAGAAACTAAAAGAATTGCGCACGCGAGGGTTAGCTCTCCATCTTGAGTTCAGTGAGAAAACAAAACAATACAATAAACATATGCATGCATTCAATTCATATCTTTGGTCTGGTTTATAAGTTTACAATGTGCTATAGAAAGGATTGGTGGCCACCGCACCTCTATACATGAGTGTGTGAAGCCGTCCAATGGATTAAACACTATTGTCATCCCACATGCACTCATCATGGAATAGAGATAGAGCTAAAGTGCCCTGATCAAACATCGCATAACACTTCCCCTGATGCCCTACCCATGCCAACACGTAAGCCCTTATTGGCGAGGGCTTGCAAACTGGGCTCGCAACTAACTAATCCTAATGCCAAACAGTGTATTCAAGGCTTCACCCCAGCATCCCTCAATACGTCCATAGAGATAGAGCTAAGGCCCCCGACAGAGTTAGAGACTACATGGTCTGAGACCACCTCCCCTGATGTCCTACGACGTAATAGTTCTGCTAAGGTAATGGGGATAAGACGATGTTAGTGGACAAAACTTGAGTAGAGATAGAGCTAGAGTTTGGTGATCAGGATGAACCACAATGTCATGTCCTCCCCCTGATGCTCCACTCGCATCTAGCATACTAACCACACACATACATTCACATGCCCATTCCTAGCATCATCAACATCATTATCATGTTATAAATAAATAGAATTAAATATGCATGAGCAGTAATAGCAGGAATATTGGATGACATGTGAAATGCACATTACAAGTATACAAGCATAGAATCAATCATGGCATTGGACTCAATAAGTAAAACAGCTTGTTATTAGCCAATTAGTTTAGGTCTTGTTCCGTCACCTTTGATCGATGTTTGTTCCTCTCCCAGGTCACTTTGAATATATTAGGAACCTAAACAATTAATGTATTTAAGTTAGGATTCAAGTTTACTAAGTTATAGTAGTCAAAAACCTTGTTTGGTCTCAAAATATGCTTGTTGTTATCGTATGGTCGCACGTATGGTCGATCCTGTGGTCACAATATATGAGACCACACACTGTGTGGTCGAACCCTGTGGTCGCATTTTATGCGACCACACCTTCCCTAGGAACTTCCCAAATAGCTGTGGTCGATCCTCTGGTCACCCTGTAGTAGACCACAGGCTGCGACCACATGATGTTTGGTCAATTTTTCATCTTCAATCCGAATTCTTTCTGAGTCGATATCTTGGCTCCTCACTTGGGTTCATCCTATGATTATCCTATGGCCATTATTTACAGTTTCTCATTAACCATTATCCCTAAGCTATTTTCTCATGGTTTTCATTAGAAATTCCATAACCGAAATTGTTACATTAGATTCAACACATCAACTTGATAAAAGGAACCTATCCTATTTGATCTAGCCTACAGAGTCAAGTCCATACCTTAAGCTTGCTGTAGGGAGATAGAACTTTTCTCTTCAAAACCTTCTTCTCCAAGCTTCTTCTCCAAATCTCCTTCTTCCCCTTCTCTTCCTTTCTCTTTCTCTCTTAGGTTTAGGGTTTCAATTTGAGTTCTAAAAGAGTGAGAGAGGCTAAGGAACGTCCCTTATATAAAGGAAAACCTCCATATGGAGTCCCACTTTAATTAGGATAGAGTCCCCCTAAAATTAGGAAAGCTTCCTAAACACAGAGTCTGTTCAGCATCGTGTGGTCACATGTGGGGTCGTAGAATCCGTCGACCACACATGAAAAATATGCGACCACACATTGTGTGGTCTCATGTGTGGTCTCATGTATCGACCACACGTATCGACCACACCCCTCAAAACTGCTACCATACGAACAAAATTTTTTGATTTTTAGTTTTTAACTGGTTGCTTCCATACGATCTTAAATGGTCAACCACACCAATTAAATTTGACTCGTTACTTACCTTATCTTGTGGTTTATTCATACAATTGGTTCACTTGAGCCGATTATGATGGAAAGACCGGTCATGACACGAGAATGTAAGGTTAGACTGGGTTCGTGGCGTGTGGGTCTTACAATATGCGACCCTAGACAATAAGGTCGATACAGTATGAGACCATAGGACCAATTAGACACCTATCAGTGCTCTATTTCGATTTTCGACTACTGTAACATGTCACATATGAACCCTAACTTAAATTCATATAACTTTTAGGTTGTTAAATCAATTCAAAGAGAATTTCAAGGCTTGAAAGGAGATCGAGTATTGCTAATAGGTAAGGGAACAAGACCTAAATTAATTGGTTAATAATAAACTATTTATTTTTATTGAGTTAAGTGTCATGATTGATTCTATGCTTGTATCCTTGTAATGTGCATCTCACATGTCATCCAATATTCCTACTATTACTGTTCATGCATATTTAATTCCGTTTATTTATAACATGATGATGATGATGATGCTAGGAATAGGCATGTAAATGTATGTGTATGGTTGGTGTATTGGATGCGAGTAGAGCATCAGGAGGAGGACGTGGCATGGTGGTCTTCGACCTCGTCACCAGACTCTAGCTCTATCTCAACTCAAATCTTTCCCACTAACATCGTCGTATCGCCATTATCTTAGCAGAACTATTACGTCGTAGGACATCAGGAGAGGTGGTCTCGGACCATGTGGCCTCTGACTCTGTCGGGGGGCCTTAGCTCTATCTCTATGGACATATTGAGAGATGCTGGGGTGAGGCCTTGGGTACACTGTTTGGCACTACGATTGGTTAGTTGCGAGCCCAGTTTGCAAGCCCTCGCTAATAGGGGCTTACTGTTGGTATGGGTAAGACATCAGGAGAAGTGGTTGCGGTATTTGATTCGGACACTTTAACTCTATCTCTATTCCATGGTGGGTGCATGTGGAACGACAATGGTGTTTGATCCATTGGGCGGATTCACACACTCGTGTATAGAGGTGCAGTGGCCACCAAACCTTTCTATAGCATATTGCAAACTTAAAAACCAGACCAAAGATATAAATTGAATGCATGCATATGTTTGTTGCATTGTTTTGTTTGCTCACAAAGCCGTAATGTCTGTTCACCCTTTCGACGTCGAATATTTTTAATTGATGATGCAGGTCCTACTGTTGAAGAATATATGAATGTGTCGACGTATGGACACGTTGCTGTGATGGACGTAGAAGTTGAAGAAGATACGCATGATTCATCATGCGAGTGCAACCAAAGTTTAGTTATAATTTGAACATCAGATATGTAATTGATTATTTATTTTTATGTCTTGTGGTTTGGAGATAATTGGATTAAATACTTATTTATCACTGTTAGACTCTCAGTTCATTATCTGTAAAATTTTTGATTATTTGTTTATTACCTTTGATTATCAATCTGGAATGTGTGTGTGGTTTGATATGGTGGGTACTACCTATATGAGATCCTGAGTGAACCATTGGTTTATTGATGTTCATCACACCATTCTGGTTAGACCAGAATTGGGGTGTGACAATCTAATCCCATTCGTTCCCCCAGCTTTTGTCTCTCAGTGTTGATGTCATCCCAATAGAGTGTTTTTGTTGTTGGTGTTCTTTTTGATCCCTATGCATTTCACTGCTCCACAAGAAACTTTTTTAACCAATTCTCCCATTGCTAAGATAGATGGCGGCCTTTCTAAGATGACGGCCTTTCTAAAGTAGAAGTGCCTGAGGAAAACACGTCTATCTATTGCTTGAGCTCTTCTCCTACTCCCAAGGCTTTTTTCCACGTCATAAACTGGTCGAATACTTTATGAAATAGGTGGAGTATCAAAAATTGTAATCGAAGAAGCTATTTCAATAGCTGCATCCAAAATGCCCATTCGAACCCAATTCGTTATTGGAGATAAAGATGTCGAACCAAAAGAAAGATTTTTGCGGTGAAAATTTATTTTGTAAAAACTGCCTTTCTCTCTATAAGAACTGCACATTCTGAGGTGTGAAGTAGGAGAAATCCAGATTTCTCCAAAGGGTTTTGAATAAAACGACCTTTTTATTTTTTAATTTTTTTTTATTTTTCATATTGAATAAGTAATAAGAATGAGAGGGGTTAAGCTTTTTATCATCTTGGTGTCAAGCTATTTTTCCGTAGGACGTCCCCTATAGTATCGTTATTGTAGTAGAGTTTAACCATCAAGTTCGAGATGGATTGATGTGGTTCCTCTATGCTTAGGACCCCAAAATATTGAATTTATGGACTAAAAATTGAATGAGAGAAAAGCATATTAGATAGTGATTGTGAACCCCCAATCTTCGACTTGGGGGGACACCAAAGGCCTCAACCTCTTCCATCCCTTAAATAGAATGAGAGGGAGAGAAAAGCTTTTGGTCCTCAAAAGGGAGATAAAAACTTATTTTATTTGGCTTCATTTGATACCAAGCTGGGCATTTGGTCTAGTGGTATGATTCTCACTTTGGGTGCGAGAGGTCTCAAGTTTGATTCTCGGAATGCCCCAATTTCTCATTGTATTAGTCCATTTTTTATTTCATCTTCAATGCATACTTGCTGACTTTTAGTGAAAGAAGAAAATGGAGACTTGAAAGGAAGGGAATTAAAATTTTTCAAACTTTAAATTGAAACTTTTGTAATGATTACATCATATTCTATTAAATTTTAGGTAACTAATTTCAAATTATTCCATATTTAATTATTAATTTACACTTCACTTTGCATCCGAATCCCTCCCATTTGAAAAGTGAATTAAATTTTACATCTTATAAGTATCATTACTAAATATGTTAAAAAATTGAGGTAATTTATACAATTATGTTGTGTTACAACTATAAAAATTTCTTTTTTAAATTTAAAAATTTCACTTTCAGTCCCTTCATTCCTTTGCAGCCAAACGGAGCCTTTAGGAATTAAAAAAGGAATCTACTTGAATACCCAAATGAAAATCCAAATAATGGTATCTTTTCTTGACTATTCAAAAAGAATATGAACTACATATGGTGCAAGCAAATATAAATCCAAGTCTAATAGATTGTATTGCCCACTATATATGCTCATGCCTTGGCTTCGTGATTCAGGTAAATCTGAGGTCTCGGGTTTTTCATGTCTTGTTTATTAATAAAGTATCTTTTAACCAAAATAAATAAATAAATAAAGGATAATTGTTAATGTAACTACAGTTTGCTATTTTTCCAAACATAACAAGACACCAATTACAACACTATATAATTAAAATTAAATATTCTCATCCCAAAGCATGCCAAAGCATGTAGGTGCATACTGCATATCGGCTATATATATGCTAATATGTATATTTATGTTGCCAGTGTGGAACTCTCCAGTCAATGGAGTCCATACCTGATCTGTCTCTCTTGGATTATAAACATCAGGTTGTATGGGGCCACAACAGAGTTATAAATTAGAAAGCAAAAAATCATTCAATGTGGTTGGATTTTTAGGTGTTGGGATCTCCTAAACAGGGTTTATTGAGTGGATTATCCCGAGTTACCTGCATTTCTTGTTTATACCTGATCATATGGTACAGGAAGATCATCCTACTCCATTATCTACACTATTTCCTGATCTATTGTTTAATAGGTAGCTATATGGTTATTTATTTCATAGAGAGGTACTCATTTGGTGGAGATTGGAAATTTAGAAACAACCTCAATTTTCCGATTGCTGGTAAACAGTCTGAAACACGGCTCAGGTCCATAGAATTTCTCGTGAATTGGATGAAATTCTTATATTGGCCTACATCTCTGACAGGGCCGTCAAAATCAGACAATATGCCATATGGGTTGAGAATAGATGTGTTGTCATCCATGAAACACGTGGGCGCGTTACAATTGAATGAGGGTTTGGACTTCTGGCCTTTTGAGTTTATGCAAGAAAGACTAAGCTTTGAAATAGATGCTGAGCCTTCACAGTTGAAATGATCTGAACTCTGGTTCAGTTTGAGAAAGATTCCAATCAAGCATTTGATTAGTTCTTCTGAGAGTCTATTTGGCTTCTCAGTAACCATTGCTTCGTCTAGGAGGTTCTGTGTTTGGTTTCTTCCATTGCATCTTGATTTTTCAGCAACTTGATCTGTTTCTCCGTATCCTTCACCTGACAATAATTAGACTTTTTAAAGTTAAATTCCAAGTAATGTTGATGAATAACTACTCCATATGAATAATATTCCATATAAACATGATTCCAAGACATTGCACTCCACATTTTTAATGGGTATGAGGATATGCAGATCATATGGTTGTGATCCTCTCCGCTGTTCACTATTCTGCCATATGAGCTCACTTTGAATTGAAGGGAATGATTATTTGATTGTTACCATCTTCAGATTGAGGATTGAGCTCACTCTGCCATGTCTTCTCGTATGCTGATTCTAGATGTTAATGTAAATGAATGATTAATCAAATAATAAAAGGATCTTTTTCAATTACTTCTCTGAGGAGCATTACCATTCAACCTGGAGGAAGACATGACATGGATTTCTGAAGCAGAGCCTAGAGATGCTTTTCTTTCTCTTATCAGCCTTTGTCCTCCAAAATCTGCCTTGTAATGTAGTCGTCCCAGTGACTGTTCATGATCTTCTTGTTTTCTATGACTTGCTACTCCAGACCCGCAGTGTTTCTGTTGCTGCTGTAGTGGCTGCAGCTGATGTTCTCTGTTCTGTATTTCTTGATCCAGACACAAACTCAGCTCCTCCACCTTCGTTTCCAGGAAAATGATCTCTTCTTCAACCATTGCTAATTCTGCAAGAAGAACCTGCACCTGCATCAATATCCCATTTTTCATTTCTCTTTCTTCTATCTGGTAGAAGCTCTGTTTCATTATTTTTGGGCTTCATGACTTTATTACAATTAGCCTCACTTACACATTGAGCCAGTTTGTAGGAAGCAAAAGAACATCAGTCTCATGGGAGGGACTGTACTTCCCTCCTGAGGCAAGCAGTCTCATGGGAGGGACTGTACTTCCCTCCTGAGGCAAGCAGTCTCATGGGAGGGACTGTACTTCCCTCCTGGGGCAAGCAGTTAATGTATTTGGTAGAAACAATTACCTGAATTGGAAGCAGTGAGGAGAGTGATGGACGAGAAACAATTTGTCCATGTAATGCACATTGCAGTACCTGATTCAGTTTCAGCTCGTCATCTAATTCTGCTTGCAATATAGGCCACCTGCAGATTGTAAAATGGGAAAATCCAAGAACAATTTCTTCATGGAAGGCAACCATACTATCAGGAAACATAGATGGAGCAATGACTCAGAGATCTTACCTCCTCTTCTAGATCAATTCTTTTCTGTTTATCTCTACTCTGATGCAGTAAGAAATCTTCAAATTTCATGACGAACTCAAATAACAAGCAGGCCACAAGAATAGAAGTATCCGAGAGAAGTAATGGTGTCTCAGACCAGACGCTTTACTAAAATGGAGGTAGTTTAATTTATACTCTGGCATAGCCATGGAAGCAAGGAAAAAGCAGTACAAGTAACCACAGGATCCATGAGTCTTGGCGGTGGGAGATTTTAAGCTGTGGAGGAGGTTGACTGCAGCTCCCTTGTCATCACATGCAGCCAACTACAATTATGATGAGTGTGCTGATGACATGAAACGCATGAACAGTTTTAACATCCAACCGCTGGAGAAATGGTAGTTGTGCAAAGATCTTATCTTAAGACATGTCTACATGGAATATCCAACTAGAATGAAATTCTCTCTTACTTGTTCTTGCTTGCTCCCTCAACCTTCAACTACAAGATCTTGATTCAACAGTGAAAAACACTGAGTCCGAGATTTTATTCTTAAGAAAAGGAGTTTATAAGAAATAGTTTGATCCTCTTATTCCTTGAGCCGAGAGATTCGTGAATAGGGATCCTTATATATATTGATACAAATATATATTGCAATCTGGTGGTCACAGGTTTGAAATAAGAAAATAGTCTCTTTATGTTGCAGGGGTAAGGCTATGTATATTCTATCCCTCTCTAAACCCTGCAATAGCGGAACCCTCGGGCATTCGAATGCCCTATTCTATATATTAATACAAAGGGAAAATTACTCATACCAACACTGGTGTTTGGTCCAAATACGCCTACTACCCTAGGTTGACAACAGTTATAACTGCAATCGAAATTTTAACAGTGTTAAATAAAAAAATTTTAAAGATAATTTTACCCCTTATTGTATTTACAAACAAAATAGGTGAAATGATTTTTTAAACCCTCTATAAATATGAAATGATGAAATGACCAAAGTATCCTCCCAAACCTTTATATAAAAAAACACTTTTATTCTCTCGTTTTACACTAGTAAGGTCTTTTTAAATACCCATAAGGGTATTTTGGAAATTACAAAAATAAAATTGTGCTGACATTAGCAATTAACAATAAAAAAAAAACTAACAGAGTAGGCCTCTATGTAATTATGTTTGGTATTTAGGAATAGTAGGTGTAATTGTTGTCAATTTTAGGATAGTAGGTGCATTTGGACCAAACTCCCAAGAGTGGTACGAGTAATTTTCCCTAATACAAATGGTTGAATGGAACCAAGATTTAATCTTCTTATTTCTTGACCCAAGAGATCCAAGATTTGAAATCCTGATACATATTGATACAAATGATCCATAGAAACTAAGAATTTTGAAGAATTGTTCGTGGAAACAAAATTCTTCATAAGTGACGCATACCGCACGGTAAAATTAAAACGAAAACGACATGGAAACATTCTGATTCATACGAATCATACCAAATAATAATTATGTAACTTGAAACAATTATTAGACATCAGGTTTTCTACTTGACACCCATCTCGGCGATCGGTGTTTGTTGGATCTGCGCAAAACTCTCTCACCCTTCATGTCTCAAGTATTAAAACTGTCTCCTCTATACATTTTGGTTTCCATAATGACTTAATGAGTACGCTAAATGGAGTTAGTGTTCATAGGACCTCGACCCCAGCTAGTGTCAAATAGAAAGACCATTAGATACCATTACCAAAATTTTAAAAAGTTCTTAGATTTTGTAGTAAACATTTCACTTCACTATTAAAATACTATTCAAATTTGCTATTTCTTGTGTTATTGGTCTTTTCTTTAAAAAATTCTTTTTTTGTTTTTTCAAAAATTTACACGTGGAAAAGGATGGTACGTCAGCACTTTCTCACATTCTCTCTTTTTACAAATGCACTGTTTCATTTTTATTTATTTATTGGAGATAACAGCCTATTATAACAACGAAGTAGCATCGTATCCTTCATTGATTGCTTCAACATCACATCCTTCTAAGATTGAACTTTCCAATTAAATGCTTTATTTGATCTTGCAACATCTGATTTGATCTTGTGCGAGATCTTGTGACTTGCATCACCAGATCAGTCACATGGTGGAAGATTCTATCATTTCAGAGTCATCCATTGAAGGTTGTGCTGCAGAGGTCAAGAACGAGGATGAGAACATGGTACAGGTTGAGATCGTGGTTCAAGAAGACTTCAAGAACATCCCTCCTGTAGCTATGAATGTTACCAACAATGTTCGTAATACTGATTACAAGTTAAGGACATTGAAGATGTGCTCCCACCTTACTTTTTTGAAGCAAGAGGTCTCAAGGGCGAAGATTTCCTTTCCACCTTTTGAGAGCAACTGGATTTTCGTTTTCAGAGGAAGTTGAATACTCACCTTGACATGTTGATGCTAAATCGATTCAAAACTCGTAGTCAATATATATATATATATATATATATATATATATATATATAGGCAAGGGAGAGTTGATGTAGTATTGTTCAGCCAACAACAACCCATGCCAATCGAACAAAAGATCAAATCAGGCCAAGTTGCAAGATCTTGCAAGACCAAATCAAGATTAAGAGCCGATATCTGTTTTAATTTGACCAAATTAGTTTTTAGAATCTTTTCATTCTTAGTAGGATTTTATTTTCATTCTAGTTTTAATTTCCTTTTGCAATTTACTTTCCTAGTTGATTAGGGTTTGTCATTGTTAGGAATTTGTTTTCAATTTCTATTTAAACCATGTACAGGTAAAGCCAAAGGGAGGATTTGAAATATGAATGAAATTCTAGTTAATGTTCATGAGAAATAGTTTGAGTAAGAAACTTAAGAGGTGAGAGACTACCAAGGCCAAGGTGGGACGCTCTATGTCATATCCTTTCCCTTTCCTTTTCTCAGTTTTTCTTCCATTCTTTCTGGTTCTATTGTTCATGGTTTACTGTGTTCATGTGAATCGATCCCTTTATGAGGCTGATTCCTAATTTGTTGAGTTGAGGATCGTCTCTACATTACTAAGCTATGCATTGATTTCAGTGGTTATATACCCATTCTCTATGTAAACTAGTCTACAAATTTATAATCAAAATTTTGGCAAACTAGCTTCAGACTGTGGTGGAAGCTTTGGTTTCCCAAAATCAATCGGCTTTATTAGAGAGAAATCAATTGTAGATAACATTTTGGTATGTCATGATGTAGTTAGAGAATTGTTAGGAAGGATGTTTTCCCTCTGGCTATTCTGAAATAGATTTGCATAAGGCTTAAGATTCTCAGAGCAAGATTTTCCTCTTTGAAGCCATGAGGTGGATGGGAATTTTGGAGTTGTTTAATAATTTGGTTAAAGTCTGTGTGGAATCTTCAATGCTTCTAGTTTAATTAATGAGTGCCCTTTGATTGTGTATTGAATATACATCTACATGTCCCTTTGTAGTCAGCTCGTTTACTTGCCTACAACACTCTTCATGCTCTGATGCACTCATCCATAAAGCAACTTGATTCGGAAGAGAAGATCCTAGGATTAAATCGATTTGATGTGGGTGGTCCTTCATGGGCGGCAACGGGATACAATGCCCCATATTTATTCACTAGTGCTTTGGTTGCTCTTACTGTCATGCTTGTAATTTAGTTCAAGTGTGTAAAGTGCAACTTCTTCCGACTTGCAAGGCACTGAAATTTTCCCACTTGATTTTTGCTGATAATATTATGCTGTCTATAAAGGCAGAGAGGGAATCAATTTCCAATGTTTTGGAGGTGCTATATTCTTTTTCAACCTTCTCTAGGCTGCAACTTAATGGGGTTAAATCATTATTCATGTGGGTGTTGATCATGAAGTGAGACAGAGCCTTGTGGAGCTGACTGATTAGATGAGATGGAGATTCACATTAAGTATCTTGGGGTGCCATTGATATCGGGGAAATTAAAGGTTAGTGATTATGCCCCTTTTTGAGATGGTTAGATGGAGGTTGAGGGGTGGAAGGGCAGATTCCTATCGTATACTGGTTGTCTTCAATTAATTAATTCGGTGCAGTAGGGTGATTATATATATCGGTTTACTATACTGCCCTCGTAGGGGTGATTATTATGAAGCTTGAATCGATGTTTCCTCATTTCTATGGTCAAGGCCAAGTTTGGAAAGAAAGATGCATTTCATTTCTTGGAACATTGTTTGCAAATTAATCAAAGTTGGAGGGAGGGCTAGGAAATTAAAAGAATTAAGGATATCAATGTTGTTGGTTTGATTAAACAAATCTGGTGAATTGTATTAGAAAAAAGATAGCTTGTGGTTCAAGTGAAAAGAAAATTGAAGATAGATTCCTTATGGACAACAAGAGAATTTTCTTGGGAATGACAAAAGATTCTGAAGTATAGAGATAAAAGGAGCGAGCACGAGCATATGGTTCATAATATCATTGGTAATAGTGAAGGAACACAGTTGAGGCTTGATCCCTGGCGTCCTCAGGGAGAGCTCATTAACAGATTTGGGGATCAGATTCGTAATGATGTTGGTTCTGAAAGGCTTTCTCTTGTCCAATTTTATCTTGGTCGATAAGGGTTGGGACCCGACCATTTAGATCGAGGGACCTTATGGAAGTGTAGAGGCAAATTGGGTATCATTAGAAGGCTCAATGGTATTGATCCGGATCAGCCGATCAGGTAATGTGGAAGTGATGCAAGACCTAGGTTGAAAAACCCTATTGGATCCACTATGGGACCACCCAAACTTTTAGAAGCTCAAATTGCAGTTAGTGGCAATTCTGTGATATGGAGGGTTTTGGAATTATTGAAGAGGGATCTTTGAAGGAGGGAATAAAATAGAACAAATAGAATTTATATAAAGGGGTATTTTGGGAAGTCCAATTAGATACCTTCTTCAACTTTTCGTTGAAGCACTATTTCACGATCAACGAACCAGAGGAGGCCAAAACAACTCCCCTTTAGATTGAGAGAATTCTCTCAATTTTCATGGATCAATTTGAAATTTTAGGGTAAGGTTCGTGTCCCTCTAGCCGCTTGAAGCCACATAATATTTGCCCCAAGTAAGCAAGGAACAGAAGGATTTAAAAGATCAACATAACAAAATAGAAAAATAAGAGAAGATGGAGAGAATCAATGTATGTTGGTCTTTTCCTTATAACTTGTATTTATAGAAAATAGAGAAATAAAACATTCCCTTATTAAAATGAAACACATAAAGACATATATAAAGGTAAAAGTGAAAGAAAGAGAGTCCGAGTACACAAAGTTTCTGTATTATAGAATTTGGAAAGGAGCAGGATGTACGCAGTATTACCATGTAACACAGAGAGAATGTTTTCTTAATAAGAAAATATAAAAAAATAATTAAATAAATAGAAAAATCAGTCAACAACACAACTTTATTAACCCTGCCAAAGGCTTTGTCCCTCTTCAAAACAACCATAATGGTCCATAGTCTTTGGGTTTTTAACCAACTTGTTCAACTGGTACATCTCACAACTTTAGGTAGCATCCATGCATTTCACATGGTCCACTAACTTCTTACGGCAGCCAATGGTCCACAGAAGTAACCACTATTCCAATACAAACTTTTGGACTGGTTCAAAGACTTAATTTTCTAATTAAGAGAACAAATCGATTCCCTCTGTCTCCTTGCACTATTGCATGCATCAATAAACAACTAGCAAAATGGTAACTCCCAAGCAAATTCCAAGTGTTAGATTTCCAAAATCCAATCTAAAAAAAGAATTCAGTATCACACATCATGATCCCAAAATATGATGTACTAGTCCAAGAATGAGATCAATATAATATATAGAAGGAAAGATTTTCATATAACCCCCAAAAACTATGTCAAATTCGATCTAAACCCCAATAATTTTAAAAGTCTCATCTACCACCCAAAATGTTTCCAAATATCTCATCTATCAATCAAAATTTTTCCACCGTTAATCAAAGAGACTCCACCCGTTAGTAGAGTCCCGTTAATTGCAAATATTAGGATAATATTGCCCTTACTTCAAAAGTAAAAGACCATAATGCCCCCCAAAGTAAAAAAACACCTCCACTTACCAATTTTTCATCTTCTACAGTAAAGTAAAAAAGAAGAAACCCCCTTTCGATACCTTTCTTCCCCGACGAGTTGCAACGGTGATTTCTGGTTTTAATCACACCAATGCAGAATCAATTTTTGGTATTTTCTTTTATGAATTTGTATGTAATTATCTGTTTCTTTTCTGGTTCTCTCTCTCTCTCTCTCTCTCTCTCTCTCTCTCTCTCTCTCTCTCTCTCTCTCTTGCATCTCTTTTTTTTTTTTTTTTTTATAAATTATATATATATATTTATATATTTTTTTTTTTTTTTTTTTTTATAAATATCCGTCTCTCATCAAGATCCCAGTTGCAAGAAGAAGGATGGAATCGCATTTGTCTTCATTTAAACGTTTCTGCTAAGGATATTAAAATCAGGGTGCGGCTCTTCAGATTTTGAAGGAAGAGATTCTTCCAAACCCTCCATGGAATCGCAGAATATTGAGAGCCAAAACCCGAGAAACGTAATAGAAGAAATGATGGTTTTCTGGATTGCTTCTGGCTTTGAAGAACGAAAAGGGAGGTTTGAAGGACTCTCAGTCACCGCTGTGGGATGATGTCCCATATCAAATACTAAATGTCCCACTTAAAATACTATGATCAAGCCAATTTTGAGAGTATTGAATTGAAGTAATCTTTCCCTTGTGTGATCACACAGAGCATGTGTTGTCGGTCGAATGTTATGTTTTTGGATTGAGAAGGCTCTTCTTGTCCTAGACATAGTATGATCATATGACGTATAACTTGCTAGATCAGGTCTCTAAACTTACCGTATCCTGCAATTTTGATATTCTGCTGAAATAAAAAAAAAAACACTAGATGACTTGGAATAGCAGACGACCCCAAACCAAGAGCAATCAGAAGAAGAAGAAGAAGAACCACCAGTATTCCACCCAGAGAGAAACATTAAAGGATCGGAAATAGAACTCTTGAATTGAAGTAACGTTGATTTATCATCAACTGAAGCACAATAAAATAGCCAGAAGAGAAAGAAGAGTTCGAACAAAGAGAGAGAGAGAGAGAGAGAGAGAGAGAGAGAGAGAGAGAGAGAGAGAGAGAGAGAGAGAGAGGGGTTTGTCCTTTTAATAGGATCAGATTTGAATGGCAGTTGATTCCTTATTCAGCAGATCCGACGGATGTAAAGTAGGCCCCCTTTGGAATGTCAGTACCTACCATACAGGGTGCCAACGCATGTCTATGGATATTAGTGGTGACCCATAACTCAATGTTTTATTTTAATGTTTTAAAGTTTTATTTTAATGTTTTAAAGAAAGGGCAAAGTAGTAACTCTATTTCATTTTAATGTTTTAAAGTTTCAAATAAAAAGGGTTGGAATGTCCACTCACATGTTCAATCAAGTCTGTCAGTTAAATGGGGCTGGTGAGAGTTTCTAGAAACCAGTGGATAGTAGACAGAATTTGACATCCTTTTTGGGGGTTAGATGAAAATATTTCTATATAGAATTATAAATAACCACTGAAATGATTTACTAAAATACTCCATGTATGTCCAAGAACCCATTAACTAGGCATTGAATTTACTAGTTAAACCGATGTAACACACGTGGCAAATAATGGTATGGTGGACGATAGGGATGAAAGTGCAAACCAGAAAAAAAAAAAAAGAATAAGAATTTATTATGGTTTAGCACCCCAACATGGGATACCTACCACCACTCAGAGAAATAGAGACTTCCTTTATTTTAAAGAAAAATCTACAACATTCTCTACCTGACAGAGTGTTCTCCCTTATTAGCCTTACCTAGGGATTCCTATATAGAGACGATATATAGGCTCTCCAAATACCCTAATCCCCCACACAATTATAGATTTAACCTCATACATATAATAGACCCAAACCTTAATACAAGTACACTCTAATAACTGTGTTGACCCCACAGAATATATGACACCAACCCAACAAATCTCTACCTATCTTGGATTCTGTAAGTTATCTTGAAAAAGAACCCGTCGATGTTGATTCTGTAAACAAGTCCATTGTCTCTACCAAACAGTTACACCCAAACCGGCATAGCCTACATCCCATCTAGGTGTCCCACATAGCTCACCGCCATACGATGTGATGTGACTCCACCTCTCTCACTGCAAAAGCATCTACCAGAGAGATCGTCACTCACAAAATCCTCTGCAACTCCAGATACACTTGGAACCAGAGCCTCTTGCCTTTGCACCTCCAGCGTAGACCTAGAGATCTGATTCCTCACAGCAGCTTGACAGTCCTCCTTGACCCCATGGTGCAACATCAACTCGCAATTATGCACACCATGCTGGGATTCAAACCCTCCCCGATCCAACTAGATCCATTGTTACCAAACCTAAGATATCCTTCTTCCACAGCACTTGATAAACCCTCACATGCGATAACACCATTACATTGTCCTGCAATTGAAGAAGCCCCACGATTGCATTCGATGACCCCCTCTGATACCTAATAGGGATGAAAGCACAAACCAAAAAAAAACAAAAAAAGAACAAGAATTTACCGTGGTTTAGCATCCCAATGCGGGGATGCCTACCTTCACCCAGAGAAAGAGAGACTTTTTTTATTTCCAAGAAAAATCTACAACATCCTCCACTTGACAGAATGTTCTCCCTTATTAGCCTTACCTAGATATTCCCACACGGAGACAATATATAGGTTTCCCAAAAATCGTAATCCCCACACAAGTATAGATTTATCCCCATACATGTAATAGACCCAAACCCTAATACAAGTACAACTCTAATAATTGTGTGGATCCCACAGAATACAAGACACCAACCAAACAGTTGAGTTGTAATCAAGATTACTCTCCTTAAAATTGTAGTTGTTTCCTATGGTGCAAACTAGGTTCCAAGCGAATCAATTTTTAAGATAAAACAATCTAAAAAACCAGAAAGTGTTGTTGTACTTATTCTCTTTCATTTACTCCATGATTTAGAAAGTTATGCTCAATAGTTATACAACAAAGTTCAAAACAATGGGACTATCAAAACAAAATTGTTGTTATTGTCATTGTTTATTAATGAATTAAATCTTTCCTCTATTTATAGGAGAATAAGAGATACCACCAGTGGTTATCTCCAAAGAGCATGCCTAAACATCATGCCTCTATCACAAGACATGTCTATTGACCATTTAAACATGTCACAATAGCCATCACACCCATTGGCCATTTAGGTGTATATTAGGAGGATACGTATATACCTCTCCAACAACCACTTATAATGATAAATAATATTTTGATCTCATAAGATTAGAGTTATTAAATTTCCAACACATTTATTCTGCCCTGTGGACCAAAGATGTGACTTTTCCAATTGTTTGATAGAGAGGATTCGGTTTAGATTATCTGTCACACCTCAATTCTGACTGAATCAGAAGTGTGAGTGAACCGCCACTGAACCAACGGTTCACACTAGGATCTCAATAAGACCTTATCCACTATTACAAAGCATTGCACATAATAATAATCAGAATATAAATAAATACAGCGAAAATCTTAAATTAAATGAACTGAGTACCTCTATTGATAAATAAATAAATTATCCAATTATTCAAAATACCAAAACATAAATAAATAGCTTTATATCGTTTATAAAATCCAACTGAAATCAAATCATCTATATCCTAGAGGTATATGCAGAAAGGCGCTCGCATGAAGCGTCATGCTCGTCCTCCCCTGCTTGCACTTCTAAAGCGGCAACACCTCCATACACTGGAGCGTCCACATAATCCTCCACAGAATAGCCTGCATCAACATCTACAAATAGTGTATACACAAGGGTGAGCTCACAACTTAGTTTAGTAAGAAAATCAGACAATGCAACAAACAACATACATGAATAACATTCACATTATGGTCTGGTTTTAAGTTTGCAATGTGCTATAAAAAGAATTGGCGACCACCACACCTCTATACACTAGTGTGTGAATCCGCCCAATGGATCAAACACCATTATCGTCCCACATGTACCCACCATGAAATAGGGATAGAGCTAAAGTGTTCGGATCACACACCGCTAACACTTCCCCTAATGCCCTACCCATACCAAAACGTAAGCCCCTATTGGCGAGGGTTTACAAACTGGGCTCGCAACTAACCAATCCTATATGTCATCATATTAGGCCTTATCCCAGCACAACTCCCTATGGCATAGAGATAAGGCTTAAGTCTAGTGGCCAGGCCGGAGACCATATTGCCACTTTCTCCCCCTGATACCCTACCCACACCAAGCATGCTAAGACAGAAGCGATACGAAAAGGTGCTAGTGTGAGGAATGATCCAAGACCCCAGGCCCTTCCCATTCCACATACCAACAAAAAAAAGCACATGCCTAACAATCACATCCTAGAATGATGAGTATGTATGAACAATATAATGACTGAAATTAAAGATGACACGTGAGTATGTACAAACATCATTCCATAGAATCATAACGATTAACAACATTTAAATATTATTAAGTTATTAGGGTTTAAGTCCGATTCCCTTACCTGATGTTTGATTGCTAGCATGATCCACGTAACAGAATCCAAACTCGCTATCACAAGGTCCTACATGATGTTAGGGTCTATTTAGAATTAGTTACTTAGGGTTTACGTTGGTCGAAAACCAACTGGGGTTGAAAACACCCCTCTCGGTGCATACCAATCGCAGGCACCGGTCGCAGCATTGTGGGGAAAGGTGCGACCGGTATGGTCGACCGGTCCCCCAATGACCAGTTCCCGATGTCACACCCCAATTCCGTACTATTCAGAATGATGTGATGAACCGCTAACAAATCAACGGTTCAATCAGGATCTCAAGTAGGCTATATCCATGTTATCTAAGCTCCATACATCCATATTCATAATCAGAGTAAATATATAATAACGGAAGTCTTATAGTAAAATGAACTGAAAATCTACTGTGATATTAATATTTAAATAGTAAATTATTCTGTATCAACTGAGACATAAATAAATATCAAATACATGTCCATAATAAATCCAAGTAAAGAAAACTAAGAAAATATCTAATCAAATACACATGAGTTGCACTCGCAAGAGGAGTCATGTGTATCCACTTCAGCTTCAACTTCCATCGTTGCTACGTTCCCGTACGCTGGAGCATTTACATAATCTTCAACGGTATAACCTGCATCATCAACTAAAAATATTTGACGTCGAGGGGTGAGCACATGTAAGACCCGCACTCCGTAAACCCGGTCTAAACCTTGGTTTTATGTCGTGACAGGTCTTTCGATCATCACCGGGCTAGACGGGACGAGCGGATGCCAATCAGGTATGAAATCGGACCAATGACGATCGAATCAACATGATTTTATGTTGACCGGTCGATGGTACCGGTCTTGGTACAGGTCGACCGGTCAGGTCTGCGCAGCTAAGTGTGGAAATTCAGAAATTGACTTCTGAAGGACCCACTTGCCTGATTTCGAATCCTAAGACTTTCCTAATCCTAATAGGGTTACTAAACCCTAATTCTAGCCTATAAATACACCCTTAAACCTCTTCAAATCCTTTCCATTGTCTCTAGCAAACCTTAGAGAAGAGAAAGAGGTTGGAAAGGAGAAGGAGCTAGGAAGAAGAAGAAGTGCCGCCATTGCCGTTCGACGAAGCTCACTCTACGCCAGTCAACGGTAAGTGTTTGAATCAATCTTCTTACCCTGTTACCCTATGTTAGTTGTGTGGGTGGATCAATACCATGCAAAGTAGGTATTGATCTAAAACCCTAAACTGGCCAATAAATCCTAAGTTGCCGTCAAACCCTAGATTCGAGTTTCGAGATGATATTCATCGAAACGAGACTTGAATGAGTTGGGGATAACTCTAACTCAATGATTTGACTTAAAATGGATAAGAGAAACCTTGGAAATCCATGGAGGATGATCGACGGCAGTCGAAAAACCCATGTATGGTCTTCCGGGGACATACCGGTTGACTATACCGGTTGCACACAGTGCGACCGGTATGTTGCCACCGGTATCCCTCGGGAGGCTGGTCTGTAGGGACCGGCTGACCATACCGGTCGCCAGTCTTCCCCACATAGCTGCGATCGGTACATGCCACCGGTCAGCTCTGTGAGGGTATTTTGTAACCATGTTGGTTTCCGACCAACATGAAACCCTAAGCAATATATTCTAATGAAACCCTAATAACATTATAGGACTTTGTGAATTTCCGTTTGGATCTTGCGATGTGGAGCAAGCTAACAAACGAGCGTCAGGTAAGGGAATCTGACCTAAACCTAATAATTAATGGATAGTAAGTTGTTGTTAATCACCTGAATATCTATGATGTGATGTTTGTGCATATTCACATGCCATCCTTTACTTTCAGTTATTATTATTGTTTATGCATTGATAGGATGTGATTGTTAAGCATGTGGTTGTTTTCGTTAGTGTGTGGAGTGGGGCATGGGTCTGGGATCGCTCTTCACACTAGCACTTTTTGTAGTATTCTGTCTTAACATGGTTGGTACGGGTGGGGCATCAGGGGAAGGTCGTGGTACGGTGGTCTCCGATGTTGATGCTGGCCTGACCATGGTTATGTGGCATTGTGGTCTCCGAGGTCGACGCTGGCTTGTCCACGATGCTTTAGCTCTATCTCTATGTCGTAGGGAGTTATGTTGGGATAGGGTCTACCTGCGTATTGTTTCTATCCTAGTGAGTTGGTTGCAGATAGGGCATCAGGGGAGGTGTGGGAATGCCTTAGCTCTATCTCTATGCCGTAGACGGCTGTGCTGGGATAGAGCGTACATTGATGACATATAGGATTGGTTAGTTGCGAGCCCAGTTTGCAAGCCCTGGCCAGTAGGGGCTTAGGTACTGGTATGGGTAGAGTATCAGGGGAGGTACGGGGGTATCTTAGCTCTATCTCTATTCCATGATGGGTGCATGTGGGCCAATGGGGGTGTAATCCATGAGGTGCCACACACTCGTGTATATAGGTGCAGGGGCCACCAAACCTTTCTATAGCACATTGTAAACTTAAAACCAGACCACAGCATAAAATGATTGTTACTCATGCATAATATTGTGAAACTGTCTGATTGTCTTATTGAGCTAAGTTGTGAGCTCACCCTTTGTATATACATTGTTTTTAGATGCTGATGCAGGTTACACGGTGGATGACTACATGAACGCTCCGGCGTATGGAGTTGTAGCTGCTCTGGATGTGCAAGCAGGAGAGGACGAGCATGACGCTTCATGTGAGTGCCCTTTCTGCGTGTACCTTTGATCAGATTTTATTTATTTCTTTCAGTTATTTTTGGTTGGATTAAATGGATGTACGGATATTATTTTATGTGTTTGAATTTGGATAATTGGATATTTATTTAAATTATCAATAGATACTCAGTTCATTCAATTTAAAATCTTCCGCTGTATATTTATATTCTGATTGTGGTTATGTATAATGGTTTGTATGAGTGGACACGGCCTATTCGAGATCCTGGTGTGAACCATTGGTTCAATGACGGTTCACTCACACCATTCTGGTTGGATCAGAATTGGGGTGTGACAGCACACATCATGGCTCAGTGAGCAAACAAAATAATGCAACAGTACATATGCATGCAATCAATTCATATCTTTGGTCTGGTTTATAGTTTGCAATGCGCAATAGAAAGGTTGGGTGGTCAAAGGTTAACGTTTATTGACCCCACCTCTATACACAGGGTGTGGAAGTCCTCCCAAAGGTTAACGTTTATTGTCGTCCCCATCCACCCTAATCATGAACATTATACATCAAAGATTAACGTTTATTGCTGTATAGTGCCATACCAACACGTAAGCCCCTGTTGGCGAGGGCTTGCAAACTGGGCTCGCAACTAACCAATCCTAATTCCAAACAGTGTATCCAAGGCCTCACCCCAGCATCCCTCAGAATGTCCATAGAGATAGAGCTAAGGCCCCCCGGTAGAGTCAGAGACTACAAGGACCGAGACCACCTCCCCTGATACTCTACGACATAATAGTTTTGCTAAAGTAATGGCGATACGACGATGCTAATGCACAAAACTTGAGTTAGAGATAGAACTAAAGTGCTGAGACCCGTCAAAGGTTAATGTTTATTGACGTTCTCATCACACCTTCCCTGATACTTGCTCGCATCAAGTACACCAACCACACACACATACAATCACATGCCTATTCCTATCATCATCATCATCATCATGTTATAAACAATAAATTAAATATGCATCAACAAGTAATAGAAATATTGGATGACATGTTGTATGCACATTACAAACATAGTCGCATAGAATTAAGCATAGCATTGGACTCAAGAAAAGAGAAAATAGTTTGTTATTAACCAATTATTTAGAGTTCCGTTTCCTCACCTTAGCTTGCTAATAGATACTCTTCCAAGCTTTAGAATCACCTTTATAATGTTATTATATTGCTAGAAGACCTAACAAAGTCGATAAAATTTAATTAGAATTTATTCTAATTTTTAAAACTATTCTGTTAACTGAGGGTCGGAGGTAGGGTCTGAGCTATAACCGACCCCTAGTGTGATCCTCCCCAATCTGGACTTCCAAAACCCTGAGGGTAGATACTCAGGATCACATAGGGTCGGATGGTCATCAACCCTCTGTGCGACCCTCGGTGGTTTTTGGTCAATTTTTTTTATCCATTCTTTGTGTTTGGGGTCCTATGGCTTGCTCCTACAGTCCATTCAACATACATTCCATAGTCTAGAACCATGAATCATCCACCTATATAGCTTTCATGTATTCTCCCATGGTTTTCCATGAAAACCTAACCATGGGTTGATGGTTTGGGTTTCTCCGAGATCACACTCTCATCCTTATCTAACCTAAGGCCTGTAGAAACTCATGGAATTAGTATCCATACCTGAGAAGAATACTCTTTCTCTGCAACTTTTCTCCTTTTTGCTTACTTCTCTTCCTTGTTTCTCTTCTTCTTATCTTCCTTCTCTTCTCTTTCTCTCAATTCAATTAGGGTTGTAAAAGGAGTGAAAGAGGCTTAGGGACGTCCTTTAAATAGAGTAGAAACATCCTAAAATAAGTCCCTTTGAGATTAGGAAAGACTCCAAATCGAAATTATGAAAATTTCCTAATTTCAGTTTCGGCGGCAACTGAGGGTCGATGGGAGGGTCGATGATCCCGTCAACCCTAGGTTTCCTAAAGTGCACGACCCTCCCTATAAAACAGAGGGTCTGAATTTCTGTCTTGGGGGGGTCCGACCCTCCCTTGTTGGGTATGCGTCCCTCCCCCTAATTTAAGTGTTTTTGGGTCAATTTGATACCTGGGATCACGATCTCCTTCACGCCCTTATTCCATTTGACTCAACCATGATGGGTAAACCTGGTTCAAGGTGATAAGACCGGGTTAGTTTGATACGGGTCTTACACCCGAGAGGCACCGGTCGCACCTAGTGCAATCGGTAGTCGACCGGTATGCCTCTGGAAGACCACCAACTTAGTGCTCGTCTTCCGTCGGTCACCCATTATGATTCCTAGGGTTCCTCCTATGCATTCTAGGCCTGAGCAATAAGTTAAGGTTGTTTTATGTTCCATTCAAGTCCTAGTTCTGATCATTCTTCGCCTAGAATTCGAATCTAGGGTTTATCAAACAATTAGGGTTTAAAGGAAAACTAAGGGTTTTAGATCAATACCTAGTCTTGTATGGTATTGATCAGTCATGATCAATCATTTATAATGCTTAACTTAGAGAAAAGTTCAAGCACTTACCGTTGGTTCACAACTATGGTGTTCTTCGTCCAATGGCGACTCTTCTTCCACCTTTCTTAGCTCATTCTCCTCTTCCGATCTCTTTCTCCCCTTTAGGGTTTGTGATAAACAATCAAAGAGCTTTAAAGAGGTCTAGAGGTCCTTAAATAGGCTAGGATAGAGTTTAGGAAGTTTTCCTACGTTAGGAAAGTCTCTAGGCTCGAGATTTGGCAAGCGAGACCCACAAAGATCCGTTTCCGGATCTAACTAGTCTGCCTGCGCAGACATACCAGTCGACTGGTATATAGACCGGTATCCTCGGTATGAAAAATATCATATCTTTAGGTCCGTTTTGGTATCTGGTTGTCATCCGCTCGTCCCGTCTGGTCCAGTTATGATTGGAAGACCTGTTATGACATGAAATAGAGGTTTAGATTGGGTTCATGGAGTGCGGGTCTTACATTATTTATATGTCAAATTTCAGAGCCTAATTCAATCAAATACCCCCGATGTATTTGCATGCATCCCATACAGTATATCCATGCACATATACTAATTCTCCAGCAGTTATTGTGCATTCGTCCAACTTTGAACAGAAACATATGATTCAGATGGAGAAAACCACGAAATTTGCAAGTTAGATCTGACTTGTGACACCAATAACTACCATGCATGAGTATTAAATGGGAATTTTTATTTTTGCTTTTTCTTTTACTCTCTTAGATTTTGTTTGTTCAAGTTGATTGTTAGATCTGTTAACCACTCAAGTTGCAGAATGGAGCTTCGCGTACTAGTTAAGGTGAGATGCTCTATGGTCTTTTACAGAGGATATGGAATCTGAATTATCAAGCATGAGAACATCAACGTACAACTTTAAGTCTAGAACTACCCATTTGGTTACTCACTTGGGTGGAGGACTTCCTTAATTACTTTATCAAAGTTATTGTAACAAGACCCTCCTTTTGTAGCTTCTTCTGCTTTCTCCTTCCACTCCAAGGCCTTCTTCCTCATCATTTTTTCCTCTCTTTCCTTCCATCAATTCCTTAACAAGAGATTCAACCTATTCTCGCTTTACATCATTGTTGATTTCCAAACCTATGCCCCAAGTAGTGCAAGCATATAGGAAATTTGTTTGCTGCTGGGCGAAGAATGGCCGGCATAGCATTGGCACTCCACCAGATATGCTTTCAAGTATAGAATTCCAACCACAATGTGTAAGAAACCCACGTATAGAGGAGTGTAGGAGCACTTTGTCTTGAGGACACCAGTTCACCAGCAAACCTCTACCTTTGGTGACCTCTATGAACTCCTCTGGCAAGATTGCAGATTCACCCATTCCAACATCAGGTCTAATGATCCACAAGAAATGATACTTACCATTTGCTAACCCCCATGCAAATTCTCTCAAATTTTGATTACTGATGACAGTGATACTCCCAAAATTCACATAAACAACTGAGTTTGGCTCCATTTCATCCAACCACTCAAGGCATTCCAAGTCTTCTTTCCAAAGGCTTGTTCTGAAAACTTTGATTCACTCTCGGGCATTTTCTGGCTCAGCAACCCTAGTGGACCAATGGTATATATATATATATATATATGAGGAAACTTGCATGCAATTGCTTCCAAAACCTCATGTTCCAGATCATTGAATGTGTTGATTATCATTGCAGATGCCTTGAAACAATTTTGTGTTTCCTGCCGCAAGAAGTTTAGCAAAATGTTGCTCGGATCAGTTGTCCTGATAAAGAGCCGGATATCTTTCATGCCTCGTATCCAATCAATCTTTGTGTCAAGATAGCCATTGCTGATGTCATTCTCATCTGGTGGATCCATTGAAGAAGAAGTTATATCTTTAGTGCAACGGACATGATAATTGAACATTTGTGAAAGAACAAGAACAAAAGATATGAATAATTTAAAGGAAATCAATTGCAAAACCTCCTAGGGAGGTTAAAAGTAACAACAAAAGAGACACTGTAAGAAGAACACTTAAGAAAGAGTACCTTTGAGTGGTACAATGCCTCTTTGGATAAGTTCCTGGTAATGGAAATAGCCCATGAAGCCACAAGCTGAGGCAGTCCAAAATTGAACTTCAGGGATGCCTAGTTCCATGCCAGCTTGTATGGCAAAACTCATGGCTCCATCAGAAACAATGCAAGAGCCTTGAGGTATATTGGGGGAGGAATTGAGCTTTGTTAGTAGATCACAAAGAGGAGCCAAGCAGTTCTTTTGGACTGCAGAACATACTGCAGTTGGATCCTGTATAGCATCACGGTCAGATGGTGGTAATCCATCTGGAATGGTTTCGAACCTGAAATCACTCAAGCCCTTTTAGAGCATCAGGACCTTTGGCTCGCAATAATCGTCTGTGGTTGAACTCAGTATTGACAAAGGTGATATGGAAGCCTCTTGAGTGAAGAAGCTTGGCTAATTGCATCATGGAATTAACATGGCCTTGTGCTGGAAGTGGAATGCATACAACATGAGGCTTCTGTGTTACGAAGGAACCCATGTTTTCTTACTTTATCTGAGCTTGAAGCCACTACCTTAATACTTTAATTTATACCAGAAAGAACAGAAGAATCAAATTCATCCACACCCCACAAGATTGAATTTTGAATAAATTTCAACTACCCCCCAAAATAGTTTCGAAACATCACCTACCACTCACACCTTTCAAAAAACATCAACTACCACCCAAACGTTTACCACCGTTAATCAAGTAGGTTCATTCCGTTAAACGAATTCCGTTAGTTGCTGATGTCACTCAAAATTGATTTTGAAATGGACAATAATGCCCTTAAGAAAATGTTAAAAGATGATTTTATCCTCTTTCACTTAAGGAGGGTAAAACCCCAAATCTAAATCCTGTTTCTTCTTCTTCACCCGCTGAAACCTAGCTATGGAAACCTACAGCAATCGGATGACCCTCCGAAACTGAGAAATAAAATGATTCCTTGCCATCATCAATGGCCGACCTTTTTCCGATACTCTTTTTTAACTCATTTTTCAAGATCTTGGCTATCATTATCCTCTGTTTTTCCTTCCAATTCCTAATCTTGATTTTCTTCTGTTTTTCCTTCTACTTTATTTTTATTCTGGCATCGCCATTTATTCAGGCGACCAACCAGGTAGTTTTTTTCTTTTCTTTCTACTCGTCATCCTACGCTATTTTTTTGGTTTTCTTCTTCCTGTGCGTTTTTCTCACTGGAATTTTTTTTTCTTCTTCTCCTTCTTCCTCTGCCTCATTCTTTTTCTTCGTTTTTGTTTTCTTTTATCTATTTCTTTATCTTCTTATTCTTCAATTCTCTATCTGTTTTCTTTTATTTTCTTGTCTGGTTCTTTTTTTGTCCCTTCCTTCTCCGACGACATGGCTGACAACCTACCAGTGGAGGGAACCAGGTCACCCCCATGGATGTTAAATTTTCATCGAAACTGAACGTTTCTTCCAAATTTCATATCTCTTTAGGGCGAAAAGAGTATCCTATTGTCGGCGATTTCAGTATTTTTTACGCAGATCCAGCAACGGTGAAGAGCCGATTGGCGGGCTCAGGCTTCCAGTTTCACAGTAACAACTAAATCCATCTCAACTTGAAGAAAACCCTAGATTATTCTCAAGGGGTATGTTTTTGTGTTCTCCAATGACACAAGATAGTTTCTTCAGGTGCAGGTTCTAATGCAATTTTTTTTTTGATAAGTTAGAAAATGAGATGGGTTATATTAGTAATTTTATTAGTTTTTTAAAATTTTCAATTAAAAACGAAAAGGGTAAAAATGTCTAACAGTGATTTCACTCTCTTCCATCAGTTACTTGGATGTAGTTGATGTTTTTTGAAAAGTATAGGTGATAGATGATGTTTCAAAACTATTATGGGGGTAGCTGAAATTTATCCTTAAATTTTTCTATTTCTTCTTTAATAAGCCACCGGATAAATTTGGAAGGCAATAAGAAAGGAATTTTTTTTTATTTTTTTTTAAATTCTTTGTTTCCATATCCAGACTTCCAGTGTTTTTGTGGCGATCCAAACATTCCTTTACGTGAACGTTTTGCCTTGAGGAAAAAAAGGTGATTTTGACTGGACTTTGGTTTCATCACATGTTGTACGTCACTCTTCTAAATCATTCTTGATCGAAAATCTGTACAGGTACGTGTCCACATTAATAGTATCTGGAACAAGCAGAATGAAAATTTGTCCTCTTACCAAAAGCCACAGCTCACAGGTTTTTTTTTTTTTTTTTTTTAATTTTTTTTTTTATTTTTTAACTTAATTTCAATTTTGGGCATTGTCCAAAAATGATATATAGCCAATTTGGCTCTTGAAATTTTGATAAGGTTTAGCCAGACTAAGATATTGTGATACCGGCTCTAGTCTTCTCAAAATCATATGAAGTGTTTGACTTTGGTTATCTATATTGTTATTTTTGGTGACCTTCTCACTTCACCTCATTTCTCATCTTTTTCTTTTTTTTTTTAATTTAGCAATAATCATAATCATGCATCTTAAGTTTGAATATGGTGACTATACTTCTCTGCAATAATTTTTCTTTTTCCGTCCTCCTGTCATTCAAACATAAACGACAGATGGACCGCCTTTTATAATTCAATGTGTTGGTGGTGCTATAAATCTATCGAAACACCCACTAATATCTACATCAAGGAATCAATCTCACAAAATAGCTTATCCATAGAAAAATAGAATACCTCAAATATCCAATGAGCAAAGAACATGCTAAACATATAATCTGTGTAGATATATGAAGAAGCAGGATGTAGCAATTCAACTATTGCACTATAAATAAATTCAAGATTACCCTTCAAAATAGTTAAAGGAACTGAAACTGAATAAAAAAGTTATGATTCTCACAATAGATCAAATAGATCCAACACATTTCAACTCAAGCAAGTCTATTATCCTCCAATCACAAAAAGAACCACAAAATTTGGCTACCACCACCAATGTCTTAGAGAAGACCCCAATGCAATCCAAATGGAAATTTGATGCTTTGTAGGATAACTCTTCTCATGACATACTTTGTTGAACCAGTAACCATATCTCAACAACAGTTCAGTATGAACATTATCTCAAACAAGTAATGACTAGATTTTGGAAATGACCTATCCTTCAATTAGAAGACAAGAAAATAGTAAAATTAATTGAAATCAGAATTTTAGAGAAGACAAATACCAATAACAAAAATTGAAGGTGATGATCAATAGACTCAATCAAGAAACCTCAAGATCCATCTCTTCCTTTCCTCCACATTTGACTACAAATGCCTTTGCTTGAAGTTCATTGGATTGGGTTTGTTAATCATGTGATTTTCTATCACAATGATTAACGCTGGTACACAATCACCCAAATGAAGCTTTGGTGATGTTTTCATCTTCCTCTCAATGCTTGTAGCTTTATACTTGTTCTGGGAATTATCAATGGTTGCCCAAGTGTTGGCTAAAATGAATCCGATCACGTCCAATGTTTGAATTTGAAGTTTGTTTTATTGCAGTAATCAGTATAAGGAACCCTGGAAAAAAAAGAGAGTTTTAGTATCATTGCTTGATGTTTTAATTTCTGAAAATTTGTAACTCCTAAATTTTTATATTTTTTTGATCATTACTAGAATGATCATGTCCCTTGAGTTCTTGTGGCCATCTTTGTTACTTGGGGTGGGAACCTACCTTCCACCTAGACAGATGATGTGTACTAAGGATCAATAACTTGTTTACTTAAGGTTCTCTTTGGTATAGTTTATATTTATATTTATGAGTTATTTATAATAAATCATTTATAAAAATAAATTATGAGTCATAAATAATAACCATTTAATACCATTAGATATAAAGAAATAATAATAGATTATCACAATAATAATAAACACCTTGTTTATAGATTTTAGAATATATCAATTTATTTTAAACATAAATAAGTACCATAAATCATACCAAACAACTATATATATGTCATAATGTATTATATAATTAATTCTATAATACATGCCAAAGAGAGCTTTACTCTAGTCAACAATTTTTCTCAATAGCAAGTGAATCGCTGGGTGAGAGCAAAGCTTTCTATATCCAATTGTAGGAAATATTAGCACCACAAGGCAAAATATATTGTTTAAGACTATTTAATAAACATATAATATTAAATATAATATCATATACCAAACCGTATGATCATGTAATCAATCAATATAATGAAATATAAAGGAGTATAGACACATACCTTATACAATCTAAAACAAGTAATCAATTAAGGTTGAGTAGTGTTGGTACACTCTCCTTAAGATTGTGTTTGCCCCCTATATGGTGCAACGGGTCCCTGCAAACCAACCTCCAAGATAAAACAGTCATTCAATAGGACACCCACCCAGTGTGCACTCACTGTTAGGTGTATGCAAACCCGACAGCTAAGGTTAACAATCCTTTAAAACAAGAATGGAACAGACTCTATCGATAAATCAGAGTAGAGAGAGAGAGTTGGAGAGAGAAGGAGGAGAGACATGAATTTTGTATTCAAATCTTGAGTGATTTGGAATGAGACAACATCTTCTATTTATAGAAGACAAGTATCTCTCCAAGGGTCACTATCAAGGGGTATGGGTGTACCTCTTCATACCAAAAGGTATAAGTCACCACCCTTCTAAAAGGATACACTTGAATAGGTATGTATCCACACCCATATCCATATCCATTTCACTATCCATATCCATATCCATTTTCATATCCAACTCAAAACAAAATTGAAATTAAAATACCCTCAAAATTAAAACCAAAACTTTGAATTTAATTTTAAAACTTTTTGAAACTTTATTTGTTTTTTGGTATTAAAAACAAAAATCCCCTACAAATTTCAAAAAGATTGATAAAACCAGAATCAGACTATTAACCTCATGAGAACTGTAAGCGACGTCGTTGCAGATGTCTATCGACTTGAATCTACACTAGGTCTAATAGGTCACGCTATAGAGTACGGGTGAAGCTTGCTCCTTGAACCTTTCCTCATTGGTGTAGCCGACTGACCTACCAGCCACCTCTTATAGTCCGACCCTCGAAAAATCCCTTAGTGGTGGACATATTTTTAAACTGGCTTTGTCCCTATCCTGGTTCATGAATGTTCATGAGAGTTCGCCCTTAAAACTCTCATTGGAAGCGGCCCCACTTTCTACATTCAATAAGGTCAGCCTATAGTGTACACCACAGTTAACACACCTCCATATTTCTCTGGGACAATTTGACTTGACTAAGAATCCTTGAGATTCATCCTCTGTTTATTGTGGTGAGTACTACTTTACCATCCAACTAGAATGAGCAAAAATATGATAGTAAAAGAAAGGAAAACTAACAAAAAAAAAAAAAAAATGAGGACCTAAGTGCTTTCATGTGATTCAAAAGAGGATTGTCGAAATCTTATGGAATCCAGATCGGATCCGCCAAACACTATTTTCAATAGTCTCAACAAGTGGATCAATAATTGAAATGCCTAAGGATTTTCCTTAAGCTTCGTTTGTCTTACATGTAATATTTTATATGTAAAAGAAAATTTCAAAGTTTATTTCTATTAGGAAAAAGTGGGGTGTCCATCGGTCAGTTTCAATCGGGCCTAATTGGTCCCCATCAATCTAATACCTTGCATCATGGCTGATATGTTTAATTAATTGGTCTTGATTTGCAACACATTGATTATTTATATTTGATCAGATCGGTCTCGGTCCCTAATCGGTCTTATCTTATTTGGTTAATTGATCTATTACCGTCCATAATCGGTTATGCTATTCGGTCTTATACTCGATTATATTATTCGATTTAAATTTTGACTCATCTTCAATTGCAATTGATCATTATTTATTCTGCATTCACAAAATTTAATATGTGGATTGCCTTTGTCTTGTTGAACTTTAAGAGAGAGAGAGAGAGAGAGAGAGAGAGAGAGAGAGAGAGAGAGAGAGAAATAAATAAAGGAATAAAGACATAAAGTAAAAGTTTAAAAATCTATATTTAGCATAAAGACAAATGGGAGGGAAAAGTCGAAGGGAGAAATTAGTAATGGAAATTATATTAGTTTATGTCAGTTTGGTTTTTAATCAGTCTATGCCGATTTAGTCTTTAATCTGTCGGTTCGTTCGGACGACCATCGGTTACACCCTTGCATCATGAATGATCTCTTTATTAATCGGTCTGTCTAATCCCAACATATTTATTAAATGGTGCAGCTCAGTGCAGTTTTTAACCGATCGGCCTGGCTTGAGTGATACGGTTCAGGTCAGAAATTGACATCCTAAGTAAAAGAAAGGAAATTGAATTAGCCAATTCACCTTATTTTGTAAGGAAAAAAAAAACAAAAAACCTTATTCATTAGTTGAAAGTAGGGTTGCAACAGGACCGGGTTGGGCCGGGTTTTTCAAAACCCTAACCCCAACCTTGACTATTGAGACTTAACCCTAACCCAGCCCAACCCTGCCAGGGTTAGAAAATGTACAACCCTAACCCTGACCTTGATAGGGTTGGGCCTAACCCTAACCTGCCCTAATTGACCCTGACAGGGCCAGGTTGGGTCGGGTCATTCCTAATTAACCCTGATTCAGGGTTAGATTGACCCTAATATTGACCCTGATTGACCCTAAACATACAACAAATTATCAAATAACAATTACAACTTAAAACATATGACAAATACAAGCAACCTATGATATTCTTCTAAGAACCTAACAAATACAAACCAAATCATTTTAAGTGTTTAACAAGGAACAAATACAACTCATACATATATTTATAAATATATTTAAATATATACAGGGTCGGGTTGGGCCGGGTTCAACCCATGGGGTCAACCCTAACCCAGTCCAATCTTATCAGGGTTCATATAAATTGAACCCTAACCCAGCCCTGTCAGGGTTTGGGCCAGGTTCAACCCTGCCAGGGTTCAGGGCGGGCCTGGGCGGGTTCGGGTTGTCAAGGTAAAACTTGCACCCCTAGTTGAAAGTACAAACCTTGAAGGACTTTAGGGCTGGCTTGTTATGAAGCTTGAGCTGTTTCTCCAATTCCTTATCTTCATCTTTACGTCTCTAGATCTTCAGCTTTACGTTTCCTAGAGGCTAGAGAGACTTCTGTCTCCTTCCGCTCTACTTTTGACCAACTTTATTAACCTCTTAACCGTCAGAAGGCTTTGTGCCTCTCCAAAACAACCATAATGGTCTGGATATGATCCTCTGAATCATCTTTAAGTGATTCAGGGGGTGGAGCATCTTGGGATGATTTGTCATATGGTTTTTAAAATATCCAACAGTCAAAAAGAAAAAAAAACTGTAGAAGAAGATGTTATATAACAATACACCAAATCAAATGAGAAAAGAAAAACAAAACTGAAAACAAACTCCATCGTGTAGTGAGAGAGAGAAAGGCGACGGAGCGATGTAGAATCACCTCCGCCGGAGTTCCGCCGGAGTTCCACCGAAGTCCTCTGTTACTGCACTTGTCAGCGGCAGGATTCGTTTTCATAGATTAGGCTCCTTCAGGGCTTCATATTTGAGAACTAGTATTCCTTTTCCTCCTCCCTCTCTGTGGATTCAGAGGAGCCCGATCTGATTGACCTGACTAATCAACAAATGAATTTTAGATAAATCTAACTGCAAAACCCAGTTCATATTTTTATTATAAAAGCATCCATTGTTACTGCATGTGGTTTTCATTGCAAGGTCTCCCGGTGAAAGCCTAGCTACGAAAGGTACTCTGATGTGGATCTTCTGATATGGTGGCAGAAGTGAGAAATTGGAGGAAAGGGAAACTTGTTTCTTTTTATCTCTATTTTAGTGAATAAAGTATCCTTCTCACTTTTCTTATGTGAAAAGTTAGCTTGGGGTTTCTGTTAAGAGAGAAATGAAAATTCTCTCCATTTTTGTCAAGAGAGATGCAATGAATATCTGTTTTAAGATTCTCTCCATGTTAGAAGTTTAGAATCTGGAAACGGTAAAAGAATTCCAACAAAAAACTATTCTGTTAGAAGTTTAGAATCTGGAACCCTTAATTTTTATTTTGAAAACTGAAACAATAAAAAAAATAGGGTTAAGAATACCTCTACGAGGAATACCTCTGGCGGCAAGAGAGAACGACTCCGGCCTCAGGATAGTGCAGTAGCAGGGAGTCCGGCTGCCGGCGAGTGCAGTAGCAGGGACCCCGGCCGTCGGAGATTGCAGTAGCAGGAGTCCGGTGAAACTCCTTCTGGTTCTCTCCCTCGTCTTCCTCGCTCTCACACGAACACATGGATGATGGTGTTTTTCAATTTTGCTTTTCTTTTCTCATTTGATTTGGTGGATTGTTACATAACATCTTCTTTTACAGTTTTTTTCTCTTTTGACCATTGGATATTTTAAAGATAATGGCGATACTCATCCAAAAAATGCTCCACCCATGAATTACTTAAGGATGATTCAGAAGAACCCAATCCTAATGCTCTATAGTTTTTAACCAACTTGTTCAACCGATACATCTCACAACTTCAAATAACATGCATGCATTTCACATGGTCCAATGACTTCTTGTGGCAACCAATGGACAACAGAAGTAACCACTAGTTCAATACAAACTTCTGGGACTGGTTCAAAGACTTAAGTTACTGGTTAGGATAACAATCTGATTCCTTTTTCCCCTTGCATTATTGCATCAATATCCAACTAACAAAATGGTAACTCCCAAGCAAAATTCCAAACGTTAGATTTTCAAAATCCAATCTAAAAGAAAAATTCAGTATCACATTATGATCCCAAGATATGATGTACTAATCCACTTACAATTTTAAGAATGAGATGAACATGATATATTAAATTATAAATAAACATTGAAATGATTTATTAAAATACTCTAAGTACGTGTTCAATAACCCATCAAACTAGGCATCAAATTTACTATTTAAATCGATGCAACACATGTAGCAAATAATGGTATGATTGAGTCGTAATCAAAACTATTTTTCTTAAAATCGTAGTGGTTTCCTATGGTGCAAACTAGGTTCCTTGCAAATCGATTTCCTAGATAAAATAACCATAAAAAACCCAAAAGTGTTGCACTTACTCTCTTTCGTTTACTCCATGATTCAGAAAGCTATAGTCGAAAGGTATAAATCAAAGTTCACAATAGTGGGACTATCAAAACCAAGTTGTTATTGTCATTGTATCGGCACACAATTTTTGCCGTTGCTTTCCATAGCAAGTGTTCTAACGTTTCCCATTGTGCAGGTGCCAATCCCACTATAGTGTTCACAATAGTGTTGCTACTGAAAATTGGTTTAGCCAAGTTGTTGGTGTTAAATCCGACTTCACACGTTATAGCCGAGTTCACATGTTCTATACGAGTTCAATGGTTTGTCTTGAGAAAGACAAAGAAAATCACAGAGGGATGGATTAGATAATCCCGTGGCTACTCTGATGATTAAGTCAATTCATAGAACAAGTAGTATGAAGTATGTAATAAAAAATACTTCATAGAGAATGGGGTAATGTTTGAATAAGAGGAAAATTATCCGTCGTCTACCTTCATACTTGTGAACTTATATAGGAGCCCCTGATTTCTAAAGATGTCCGAATTATCCTTTAGGAGTTATAGAACTACTGGTAACCGAATTCCTCTGCAGTTGGTGATGCACACCATTGGATGACGGTCACTACAGGTGCAGTTGTTAGCGCATAATCCTTAGATTCCTCCCTATTTCTAGGGACGTGGTTTAAACGTGCTAATGGGAGGGTCATTTCCCTATTCGTAGGAAAACAACCTATGTCACCTGATTGTTGTCACATGTTGCGAATGTAGTGATATTTGTGTACACAATATAGTGGACATGTATGGCTCTGCCATTGGTAGATATAATACGATATCAATAATTACCCCCTTGCTTTTTTGGATTTGTAAAATTTGAGAAAACAACCTAATGCTGAGTTTGCCTTTTGATTATTTCTTTGGCTGAATTATACTACCCCTCGTTCAGGCGTCCGAATCGTCTCCTATGCGTACGGGCATAGGAGACGCGGCGTCGACCGCAGGATGGCCGCCACGTGGAAACACGTCCATCCGACGGTCGACTTGTAAAACTGCGTATGAAAAATTTATGGGCGTCGATGTATCGTGACAAAATGCTTTTTGAAAATTGGACCTGCGCAGACTGAATTGCAGGTCCGATTTTCAGGTCCGATGTATCCTCTCCTCTCTCACGCCTTCACCTCTTTTCCTTCTCTCCGCTCTCCTCTCTCTTCTCTCTCTCGTCTTCTCCTTTGAAATGGACCTTGCATGAAAGAGAACAGAAGTGGAATGGCACTTGAAGTCGACGATTCAAAATGCCTGAAAATGCTTTGGCCTTCACCTCTTTTCCCCTCTTTTCCCCTCTCCTCTCTCTCTCGTCTTCTCCTCCTTCTTCTCTCCTCTCTCACGCTCTGAAAACGCCTGAAACTAGCGCTCCTCCAACATCTGCCTTACCTCTTTTCCCCTCTCCTCTCTCTCTCGTCTTCTCCTCCTTCTTCTCTCTCTCTCTCGTCTGCTTCGTGAAGATGTTAGAACAGAGGTTACTTCTCTCCTCCCTCCTCTCTCAAACTCTGAACCCCTCTCCTCTCTCTCTCGTCTTCTCCTCATTCTTCTCTCTCTCTCGTCTGCTTCGTGAAGATGTTAGAACAGAGGTTCCTTTTCTCCTCCCTCCTCTCTCAAACTCTGAAAGAAAAATGAAATTCAAAAGACGAAAATGGAAAATGGCGCCTGAAAATCAGACCTGCATTTCAGTCTGCGCAGGTTCGATTTTCAAAAAGGGCGTTCTCCCGATACATCGCATCCCACAAATATTTGGTACACAGTTTTACAAATCGACCGCAGGATGGACGCATTTCCACGTGGCGGCCATCCTGCGGTCGACGCCGCGTCTCCTATGCCCGTACGCATAGAAAACGATTCGAACACCTCATTCAGACCTTCAACTACTATCCGCAATCTTGGACATATATTGTGAGATAACATTAGCTATTTGCCTTGACTTCTAATAATTTATGTAAATTGATTGAATAATGCTTGTACAGTTGTGCCTTCATTTGAAGTTGGATAAAACAAAAGAGCCTCCATTTTAAAGTACACAAATGACAGTTGTTTTTTTGATTTCTCAAAAAGACTGTCACAACTCTAGGTTTTAAGGATTCTCAAGGCATGAATTTAATGATGATCTGAAGTGCTAAGCAGTGGGGTGAAGCCATGTGGAAAGTGAACCTTCAAATTCAAAAAATGTTAGTAATGCGGCTCGATCGAAGTTACACGTGAATTGGCCATCATTAGAAAACTACCTTGAGTAAAAGGCGCTTTTGAATTTGTAGCCAATCATATACTCTCATCTGAACTCGGCTACTATAGCGGACTCGAAAACTCGACGCTCAAGACTGATTGACAGCTTTCCTTGATTGCTTCCGGATTTCAAAGTGTCTTGAATCTTAAAGGTCTTGCCCATTGAAAACTTATAAATGCTTGGACTTGGCGACTCATTTCTTCACTTGCAAGTTTCACCTTCTTCCTCTTGTCGCAGGAGCTGTAAATTCTTCTGCAACTTAAGAGCTTCCAATCCCCTTCGTCGAGTAAAGCAGTAAGTTCTATTCTTCCTTACTTTCTTTTTCAACATGTTTTCTTGAGAGGAACCAAGAACACCCCGAGGGAGAGTTAGGGTTTCCCAGTACAGCTATTTCCGTTCTAGTTGCGGAAGTAGTTGTAGGGGAATCCTTCTGATCCCCTGATATTTATCACTCCCATTTAGGATGAGTTCACTTATGTTGGAAGCCAAACTGATTTGACAAAAGCTAAACTAACCAAGCTTGCCAAAAAAATATCAAATTCCTAAGAGATATGTTTGCTGAGTTCCTGGCAGACATCAACCTATATGTCAGCCCAATCTCCAAGAAATCAACGTTTATAAAGAGATGCTTGTATGTGGTTTTGATTTCCCATGGCTATAGAAGTCATCAAAATTCTTAAAGCCTATAATCTTGCCCCACCCCAATTGCTACTGAACTCTTGGTGCTAGAGTATAGCTCTCATAGCTTTTTTCAGAAACTTAACCGGGTTGCTTTGGTTGACCTTTTTAGGAATATCTTTCTCTTAAATTCTGGCAAGGATGTAGCGGATGACCCAAAAGATAAATGCCTAACTGGTTGGTTTTATTTTAATAAAAGAGTTGGTGCTCCCACTATCTTGGACTCTAAAAGATCCTATATTCACACTTGGAGGAACAAATTCTTCTTTGTCGGTATAGTAGATAAGGTAGAAATGCCAATCAGCAACGTTTGGAGATTCCTCGATGTCCAGAAGCTAAATCGGAGACCAAAGTTGTCCAAGTATGACTTAGAGTCTTATAACTTTGCGAGGAATCTAACACTGAGTTGGACCATAAGTCACTGGGAACTTATGGATAATGACTTCTTGAAGTTGCGTGAACTAGTACATGGAGAAGACATGTATGATGAGTTCCTTGCAGTTGAGATTGAAAACCTTCCTCCAAGTCTTCCACCAGTAGAAAGTGTTTTTTCACACCCTACTGCATGAGCTGTTTCTAGCTCACATGCTGGAGTCAGGTCATCTTTAGAAGTCGACGTTGTCGATGATGTTGACGAGTTCAGAAAAATCGATGCATGGGCTTAGTTTGATGAGCCCACTGATCCCACCTTGTAAGACCCGCACTCTACTAACCCGATCTAACGGTGTCATGCCAGATCTTTCCATCATTTCTGGACCAAGTGGACATATCGTTTGAAGATGGATCACAAACTAGGTATGAGAATCGAGTTAAAAACACTGAAAGCATACCTATGGTCGAATACCTGGGTAGATATGGTTGACCATAAAGAAGGAAACAAAAATCTCAGACCATGAACCCCACGGTCGATGATTTTGACCCTATGGTCGATGGGTTCTGCAACTGTAGCCATCGACCGTGAGACCCCAGATTAGACTCCGAGTTTTAGAAACTTTTCTAAACTAGGGGATTTCTTTCCTAATTGGAAGAGGACTCTATATGGAGAGTTTTTCTCTATATAAAGGACGTCCCTCAACTCTTTTTTACTCTTTTAGAACATTAGAAAACCCTAGAGAAAGAGAAGGAAGAGAAGGAGAAGGAAGAGAATGAGAAGAAGAAAAGGCAAAGGAGAGGATTTGCTGAGAAGAGATTGGCTCTCTATCACAGGCAATGGTATGAACCTAATCTCCAAAGATATTAATTCTATGGACTAAGGATTTTATGGAGGATTGGGGATGTCAACCTATCATGATCTATGTGATTCCTTGAGTAATTTCCAAGGATAACCATGGGGGATGAGTTTGATGATTAGGGTTGATTAGAAAGTACTAAGGATGGCCATAGGATGATCTTAGGATAAACCCAATTGAAGAAAAGAGGAATTGACCAGGAAGAACTCGAATTACATGTAGTCTGTGGCTAGAAATCTCAAGGTCGCAGCTATGGTCGACCATAGTATGATCAGCCTGATCAGAGGATCGACCATAGGCATTCGGGAAGATTCAGAAATCATATGGTCGCAGCTGAGGTCGCACCATATGAGACCGTAGGGCATCGATCGTAGGCAGTAAGGTCGATACAGTATGAGGCCATAGGTGTTAGACCCGCATGCCATGAACCCAGTCTAACCTTACATTTCGTGTCGTGACCAATATACATATCATGGTCGAGTCAAGTGGACCAAGTGCGTGAAGAAACCTAAGACCCGATATGAAATTTAACTCAAAAACAGTCAAAATGAGGGTAAGGTCGCATACCCAAACAGGCAGGGTCGACCCCACCTCATCAGGAAGTCAGACCCCTGATTTTTAGACCTAGGGTCGGACAATTGAGACCCTAGGGTCGGATGGGATCTCCGACCCCCTCATCGACCCTAGGAAAACAGCAAAAACAGCACGAACCGAAAATTAGGAAACTTTTCTAATTTCAATTGGGACATTTCCTAAACTCAATGAGACTTATTTTGGGAGGTTTTTCTCTATAAATAGGACGTCCCTAAGCCTCTTTCACTCCTTTTAGAACCCTATTTGAAAGTGAGAGAAAGAGAAGAGAAGGAAGAGAAGAAGAGAAGGAAAACTTGAAGAAAAGGCTAAGGAAGAAGAAGAAGTTCAGAGATATCTTTGAAACTCAGACTACAGAAGGTATGAACCTCAATCCCTATCTGAATTGAAAGCTTAGAATAGATTATGATGAAGTTAGGTTAGGAGAAACCCTAATACCATCCATCCATGGATAAATTCCAATGAAAATCATGGAGGAAATCATTGAAAACTATGAAAAGTGAGTAATTTGGAGTTTTGAGCCATAAAACAATCATAGAATGGACTATAAAAGTAAGCCAAAGGACCCAAACATGAAAGAATAGACTGTAGAATGAAAAGGTCGACTCAAACCACATGCGGTCGCACGTAGGGTCGATTGGGAATCGACCCTACCAGACCACAGGATCGACCCCTAGCTCCCGGGAAGTCCAGGGAAGCTACGATCGTACCTAGGGTCGATGGGACAACCGACCCTAGGATCGACCCTATACCCTGGGGTCGCAGAAACCTGCGACCCTACCTGCGACCCATCCTGCGACCCTAGCTTTACAGCAAGCTTAAAACTGTCGGAATGAATTCTAATTAAAATCTATCGACTTGTTAGGTTTTTCTATTGATATAAAGGTGATTCTAAAGGCTTGAAAGAGGATTTACACTCAAGCAAAGGTGAGGGAACAAGACCTAAACTAATTGGCTAATAATAAACTATTTTTTTATTTCTTGAGTCCAATGTCATGACTGATTCTATGCGTGTATGCTTGTAATGTGCATTCAACATGTCATCCAATATTTCTGCTATTAATGTTCATGCATATTTAATTCTAGAAAAATTTTCATCTACACCCCATCAAAGATTGTTAACATCATCTACACCCATAAGATTGCGGAAACATCACTTAGGTCCACTTAACTGACGAAAATCACTAAAATTGTTGAAATACAGTTTTACCCCTCATATTATAAATTAAAAATTTTTAAAATTATATTATTTTTTCACCCATTTCCCCTGTCTTCTTCTTCCTCTCATTTCCCTTCTCTTCTTCTTCCTCACATTCTGATAGATAGAATTCTGGTCATACCAAGCTTTGGGTGGTCTACTTCCTCACATTCTGATAGATAGAATTCTGATCGATTGAAGAAATAGAACCAGATCCTTCTTCGTCGTTCATTTCCTTGTGCAAACCCTTAACCCATTCTCCTTTCATCAAAGCATGAAGACGTTGGTGTTCAGTGATGGCATCCACGCACTCCTGCATAACGAGGATTGAGAAATTTTGCTGCGGAGGCTGTTGCAGATTTCCAGAAGGAAACTTTGACATAGAAGCATCAATAGCTTGTACAAGAGTAGCGCGTAGCTGATGAAGCATTCCATCTTCATTGAGCTTAAATGCCGGTTGCCATTCTTTAGACCCATCAATTGGAGACACTGTGGTAGAAATTGCAGTACTTGGTGACCCACTTCCTACTTGATTGATGGTAATTGTAATACCAAGTCTGACAGCTGATTGCATCACCTGAGTATGACTGGTTTCAATCTTGTTAAGTAATGGATTCAGTAGTATTGAAGAAAACCATTGTCTGAGGCGGTCCCACCACTGCTCAATATGAGGGTAGGTGCCCAAATTCTGAATAGCTTCAATTGACTCTTCCATTGACATAGGCACAGGAAGGTCGCCTTCTCCTTTCTTTGGGGGAGTACTGAACTTCTCAGAACCTGCATCGTGGCTCTGGATCACCAGATCCTTCTTCGCCTTCCCGTACTGCAACGGAGCAGGAGGATCGATCCGAAGCATCTCGTATACAACCGACTTCATCAGCTCCATCTACTCCATACCACTCATCGTCACTGTCCCACCGTTGGATTGAACGACCGTTTTCTCCCCTTCTTCTCTCTGGATCCCCATTTTCTCCCCTTCATCCAGGATCTTACCCGATGCATTGTAGAAGAAATCGTAGAGCTTCTTGTAGCTGCCCTTGACGAGGAATGGAGGAAGCTCCCCTAATTTGTTGGAGCCATGCCAGCTCCCCTAATTTCCCCCCAAACCAGCTCTTGCCATATGAATCTGACTATGGAGAAGAGCAGAAGAGGAAAGAAAAAGAGGAAAGGAAGAAGAAGAAGAAGGGTAAAATGGTATTTTACTTTTACTCTAAGGGTAGTATTGTCTATGAGAAATTTTATTTCAGCTGACGTCAGCATCTAACGGAATCAACTGACGGAGTGGACTTCTTTGATTACCACAACCAAAGTTTTGGGACCTAGGTGATGTTTCTGCATTCTTGTGGGTGTAGATGATGTTAACAATCTTTGATGGGGTGTAGATGAAATTTTTTCTTAATTCTATTATAACATGATGATGATGATGATGCTAGGAATAGGCATGTGAATGTATGTGTGTGGTTAGTGTGCATGATGCGAGTGGAGCATCAGGGGGAGGACGTGATATTGTGGTGTGTTCTGGTCACCAGACTCTAGCTCTATCTCTACTTAAGTCTTGTCCACTGACATCATCGTATCGCCATTATCTTAGCAGAACTATTACGTCGTAGGGTATCAGGGGAGGTGATCTCGGACCGTGTAGTCTTCGACTCTGTCGGGGGGCCTTAGCTCTATCTCTATGGATGTATTGAGGGATGATGGGGTGAGGCCTTAGATACACTGTTTGACATTAGGATTGGTTAGTTGTGAGCCCAGTTTGCAAGCCCTCGCCAACAGGGGCTTACGTGTTGGTATGGGTAGAGTATCAGGGGAAGTGTGATGCGGTGTGGTCCTAAGCACTTTAGCTCTATCTCTATTCCATGGTGGGTGCATGTGGGACAACAATAAACGTTATCTTTGAGCGGCTTCACACACTCGTGTATAGAGGTGAGGCAGCCACCGAACCTTTCTATAGCACATTGCAAACTTATATACCAGACCACATATATGAATTGAATGCATGCATATGTTTGTTGCATTGTTTTGTTTTCTCACTGAGCTCAAGTTGGAGAGCTGACCCTCGCGCGCGTAATTATTTTTAGTTTCTGATGTTGCAGGTATTATGATTGAAGATTATGTCGACACGCCAACATATGAACAGGTGGCGGCTATGATGAGCAAGCTGTGGAGGACGAACATGGTTCATTAAGCGAGCGTTTCAACTATGGATACGCTTAGTGTTTAATTTTCGTATTTGAATATTTGTAATATGTATTAAATTATGTTTTGGTTACTTGGAGATAAATGGAATATCAATTATTTATCATGACTAGACCTCAGTTCATTATCTGTAAGACTTTCGCTATTTACTTTATTATCTCTGATTAATGTAGAATGTGTTTTGGTTTAACAAAAATTAGGATAGCCTATTCGAGATCCTGATTGAACTGTTGGTTTATTAACGGTTCATCACACCATTCTGGTTGGTGCAAAATTGGGGTGTGACAATAGGACTAATCAGACACCTATCAGTGCTATGTTTCGATTTTTGACTACTGTAACATGTTACACATGAACCCTAACTTAAATTCATATAACTTTTAGGTTGTTAAATTGATTGAAAGAGAATTTCAAGGCTTGGAAAGAGATCGAGTATTTCTAACAGGCGAGGGAACAAGAACTAAACTAATTGGTTAATAACAAACTGTTTACTTTTATTGAGTCCAATGCCATGACTAATTCTATGTGTGTATGCTTATAATGTGCATCTCACATATCATCCAATATTCCTGCTATTACTACTCATGCATATTTAATTCTGTTTATTTATAACGTAATGATGATGATGATGCTAGAAATAGGCATGTGATTGTATATGTGTGGTTGGTGTGTTGGATGCGAGTGGAGCATCAGGGGGAGGACGTGGCATGGTGATCTTTGACCTCGTCGCCAGATTCTAGCTCTATCTCTACTCAAGTCTTGTCCACTGACATCATCGTATCGCCATTACCTTAGCAGAACTATTACGTCGTAGGGCATCAGGAGAGGTGGTCTTGGACCGTGTAGTCTTCGACTCTGCCAGGGGGCCTTAGCTCTATCTCTATGGACGTATTGAGGGATGTTGGGTTAAGGCCTTGGATACACTGTATGGCATTAGGATTGGTTAGTTGCGAGCCTAGTTTGTAAGTCCTCACCAGCAGGGGCTTACGTATTGGTATGGGTAGGGTATCAGGGAAAGTATTGACGGTGTGTGATCCGAACACTTTAGCTCTATCTCTATTCTATGGTGGGTGCATGTGGGATGGCAATGATGTTTGATTCATTGGGTGGATTCACACACTCGTGTATAGAGGTGCGGGGGCCACCAAACCTTTCTATAGCACATTGCAAACTTAAAAATCAGACAAAAGATGTGAATTGAATGCATGCATATATTTGTTGCATTGTTTTGTTTACTCATTGAGCCATGATGTGTGCTTATCCTTTCGACGTCGAATATTTTACTTGATGATACAGGTCTTACTGTTAAATAATACCTGAATGCGCCGACGTATGGACAAGTTGCTACCATGGATGTAAAAGCTGAAGAAGATGCACATGATTCTTCATGCGAGTGCAACCAGTGCATTTTTTATTAGTTTAGTTATATTGGATTAATGGAACATGTAATTGATTATTTACTTGTATGTCTTGAGTCATTTAAGGATAACTGGATTAAGTATTATTATATCATGATTAGACGCTCAGTTCATTATCTGTAAGACTTTCGCTTATTTGTTTATTACCTTTGATTATTACTGTGGAATGTGTGTATCGTTTGATATGGTGGGTACGACCTATGCGAGATCTTGGTTGAACCGTTGATTCATTGACAGTTCATCACACCATTCCTGTTTGACCAAAATTGGGGTGTGACAACTTAGTATCAGAACAATCTCAGGTTCTACCCATTGACCTAACTACTTCCACATGATACAAGAACTGAGTTAGGATAAAATAAAAACTGTAATAAGAACACACCATAAGTACCTGTGTTGTTTGAGCCATAAACTAAGAAAAAGAATAATGCATATATGTAAATGGGAAATAAATTTTATATATCTCAAGATGAGAATGATAAAAATGTACATCCAGATCAGAGTACAGTCCATAATTCTGATAGTTACTCTGTAAAATAAATGAGAAAAGGAAATAAGTAGCAATCATGGAGCTGAGAGTGCTAGAGGAGGTCAGAGACTAGCTGCCAGATCCGCTACCCGCTGGTCTATAGAGCACTGGGCATCTAGGACCTCTCTTACTCTCTGATCAGTCACGCATTGAGCATCCCGAATCTCACGTAACAACCCCATCATGTCATCTGGTGGTGGGCGTGAAGGGCCAGCTGAATGAGAAGCCCGAGAAGGGCCAGCTCCAATTGAATATTGTGGTGATGGGGGAGGGATGGCATCCACATCCATGTATATTCTATCATCATATTCCTCATCATCACTCATGTGTGCCTCTGCTGCTGCCTTTGCTGCTGCTACTGCTGCCTCTGCATCTGCTGCCGCTATCCGAGTGAGAGGACGTCTCATAGCATTCCTCTGATCATCATTGACCTGTATCTCTCTCATGCCCATCCTGTTGATGGCCTCCCAATCAAGGTTAGCTGAGAAGGTGTCCTCAAAGATCCTCTCATCTACTAGGTCCACCTATAGACGAGCGAGTAGGGTAGAGAACAGTCGCCCATAGGGAAAATTACCTTTCGAGTCAGGCAACGTAGCTCTGTGCATAGTCCAAAGAATAATATACGGGAGGCAGACAGTGTGAAAACTACGTGCAAATTTCGGGGATGAAATTTCTTTTAAGGGTGGGGGAGTTGTAAGACCCGCACTCCATGAACCTGATCTAAACATTTAATTTATGTCGTAACAGGTCTTCCAATCATCACCGGGCCAGACGGGACGAGCATATGACAACCAGGTACGAAAACAGACCTAAAATATGATATTTTTTCATACCGGTCGATGGTACCAGTCGACCGGTATGTCTATGCGGGCAGACTGGTTAGATCCAGAAACAGATCTCTACGGGTCTCACTTTCCAAATATCGAGTATATGGACTTTTCTAACTTAAGGAAACTTCCTAAACTCTATCCTAGTTTATTTAAGGACCCTTGAACCTCCTTAGAACTCTTTGAATTGATCCTTACAAACCCTAGAGAGGAGAAAGAGATCGAAGAAGGAGAAAGAGCTAAGAAAGGGGGGAGAGGAGCTGCCGTTGGCCGTTGGATGAAGAACACCGTAGTCGGGAACCAACGGTAAGTGCTTGAACTTCTCTCTAAGTTAAGCATTATAGATGATTAATCATGAATTGATCAATATCATGCAAGGTGAGGTATTGATCTAAAACCCTTAAATTTACCGTCAAACCCTAATACAGTCGATGAACCCTAGATTCACATTCTAGGCTGAGGATCATCGAAACTAGGACTTGAATGGAACATGAAACAACTCTAACTCGTTGCTCAGGCCTAGAATGCATAGGAAAAACCCTAGGACCAATGGGGGGTGACCGACGGAAGGCGAATACCAAGTTGGTGGTTTTCCAGAGGCATACTGGTCGACCATACCGGTCGCACCATATGCGACCGGTACCTCTCGGAGACTGGTCTGTGGGGACTGGTAGACCATACCGGTTGCACCTTTACCCACAGTACCGCGACCGGTACTTGTGACCGGTATACATTGTGAGGGTGTTTTCAATACTAGTTGATTTTTCGACCAACGTGAACCCTAAGAAAATTATTCTATTCAACCCTAACATAGTGTAGGACACTGTATTAGCAAGTTCGAATTCTATGACACAGAGCAAGCTAGCAATCAAGTGTCAGGTAAGGGAATCAAACCTAAACCCTAATAACTTAATAACAGTAAAACATTGTTAATAATTATGATTCTATGGAATTGTGTTTGTGCATACTGGCATGTCATCTTTACTTTCAGTTATTATATTGTTCATGTATACTCGCTATGCTAAGATGTGACTGTTAGGCATTTGATTGTTTTCGTTGGTGTGTGGAATGAGAAGGGCCTAGGGTTGGGATCATTCCTCACACTAGCACCTTTTCGTATCGCTTCTGTCTAAGCATGCTTGGTGCGGGTAGGGTATAAGGGGGAGGAAGTGGCATTGTGGTCTCCGGCCTGACCATTAAATTCTAGCCCTATCTCTATGTCATAGGGAGCTGTGCTGGGATAGGGCCTACTGTGATGACATATAGGATTGGTTAGTTGCGAGCCCAGTTTGCAATCCCTCGCCAATAGGGGTTTACGTGTTGGTATGGGTAGGGCATCAGGAAAAATGTTGGCGGTATTTGATCCAGACACTTTAGCTCTATCTCTATTCCTTGGTGGGTGTATGTGGGATGATAGTGGTGTTTGATCCATTGGGTAGATTCACACACTTGTATATAGAGGTGCGATAGCCACCAATCCTTTCTATATCACATTGCAAACTTAAAACCAGACCATAATGTGAATGTTACTCATGCATGTTGTTTGTTGCATTGTCTGATTTTCTTACTGAGCTAAGTTGTGAGCTCACCCTTGTGTACACACTATTTTTAGATGTTGATGCAGGCTACGCTGTGGAGGACTACGTGGATGCTCTAGTATATGGAAGAGTTGCTGCCTTGGAAGTGAAAGCAGGGGAGGACGAGCATGACGCTTCATGCGAGTGCCCTAGAGACATAACTCAATCTAAATCAGGAATGTTAAACTCAACCTTGAACCAGTTGCATCTTAAAATCCATATTGGATTCTTAATAACATACTTCAAAACCAATGTTGGGCTGTGGATTTTTTTTATTCTTTATTCTTTCCTTAAATATAGTCTATGCCAACTTTAAAAAAGAAAAGAAAAATTTGAGATCTTTGGCTAAGATGTATTACTTACCAATACAATGGTTTTGATGTTCTCTCTCCCAATTGTGTTTTTAGCACTCTTATCCTCTTGTAACCGAAGAAGGAAGTCCACAAAATCTTGACCAACACCATCTGCAGCATGGTCACCATAGTCCTTTATCTTCCTTTTAAGGATGTGGTCTTTAATTATTTGATCAAGAAAAGAATCCACCTCTTGAAAACTTTTCTCTACCTTCTGCTCCAATCCAACTACATAATTTACCCAGGCAAGCCATGGTATAAATTCCCCTACATTGAAAACTCCTACTAGATACGAAAGCTCGGCAATCATCTTTCTAAATTTCTTACCAACAGAATCCTCCCTACCATACTTCTTCCCTAGATTAATTCTACATGTTACATCATTTGATAGAGACATGAGTACCTCTCTTAAATCCACCAAAGCAAAAAATGAAGGTGAAGATGAGCAAGACTTTTTGATGATTTCGATCATGGCTTTTGTTTCTTCTTCCCTCACTGGTTGGAACGATTGAAACCTCTTCGTAGTTAGAAGCAGGAGGACACAAATTTCGCGAACTTGTTTCCAATAGTCCCCATAAGGTGCGAAGGCAACATTCTTGTGATTGTACAGTAGTTTCCTACTAAAGCTTGAAGCTGGTCTGCTTGAGAATATGACATCATGGTTTTTCATGATTTCATGAGCGGCATCAGGCCTTGAAATCACGAGAGTTGGTTTGCTACAAATGTGAAGCAGCATGAAAGGGCCATTGTGTTGAGCCAAGGTATAGAGTGCGTGGTGTGGCAAGGTACCTAACTGATGGAAGTTTCCAAATATTGGGAGCTACTATGGAGAAGGTGGTAGGTTTTTTTCCCTTGGTTCAGACTTTATTATTCCTAAACAAGAACACAAAGAGAAGGAGAAAACAATGTAAGGAAAAGAGACGAAGTAACTTCTCTAGCCTTTCGGGCATTAACCCTTGCAACAGATAAGACATCTTCTCTTGCAGCAACTCTTTGCAGATAATTTTTCTAGAATAGGGTTAGGTTATAAATTAACTTCCAATCAAATAGTTTTAACGATTGATCAAATTTTTTTTCTACGCTTTGAAAATGTAGGTTTACGAATTAGGACGAAGATATGGAAGACCAAAGGAGAAGAGCAAGAGACAGCAAAGAGGGATTTCAAACTACATGAAAATGATGGAAGATGAGCTTGGTGATAAAACCTTACGTTAGGGTATTGATACTGTAGAAGAGATTGATCAGAGAGGACTAAAGAGGAATTCAAAGCTGAATTAATGCGCTTTGTTTTTATGTTTTGTTGAGTTTTATAGTACATGGGTCAGTGATGAGGGTCTTAGGAGAAAAGTGGAGACAGAGATGGAGATAGAACATGGCAACGACAGGTGGTCCATTCAGTAGGTGTGGTTTCCATGTTTTATAATCTCTGTTTAGCAATGCTTGAGTAATATATCATCTCACTTCTCTACTTACCCAAAAAAAAAATATCATCTCACCAGTTTTGATTACCCGTATGTACACATACTATACTTTTCATAGAATCCCATCACCATTGATGCGATATGATACCTATCTCTAGTGTATGGGATCCACTAAATGTATAAAGAGTGAAGGAATTCTAAAAAGAAAAGAAAAATTACATGTTCATATGGGTCCCCACTTGAACCATCCGACTAAAGATAAAACTAGTAAAGAATTTAAAGTCTAACTTGTTCAAATGGTAGTGTTGTCTCTCCGAATTGGATGGTCCTTTAGCGTACCGGAATATTCTGCATAGAGAGAAAAGGGACACCGTGTGATGATTGGGTTGGGTAACCCTCAGACCACCCCAATGCCTAAGTCTGGTGAAATAAGCAGTATGGAATAGACACAAGTATGACTATTCCTTTGTCAAAAGAGAGTTCAGGTAGTTTTCTCTGCTAGAGTTCAGAAGGTAAGGTTGATCGTTTGTTTGCCTTTGCTTGTCACGGACATATAGGTTAGAGATGACCTGAATGGGAAGGTCTAATATCTCGCCTGATAAGGCAAGATATCGTCGTAGGTGACGTGGATCATGCCTTGTATCATAAAGATTGGGCAGATCTTTCCATCTGCAATGTTTGAATCATATCTCTCTACCATCATACTATGGAGATCGCTCCAGAATATTGCGCCCAGAAGGGGCTTTCCTTAATAGGAATGGCATTTTAGACAAGATTCCCAGTTATGTTCTTCGAGCCCTGAGACACACTGGTAGTGTGTCAAGGTTTCGACCCTCTCGATGCGCCATGACTAAGGTCGAGGCTCTAAGCTCCAAGGCTAGGCTTTGGATACTTGTGAGGTACTGATGTTCGACGTTCACCCTCGGTGAAGATCCAATTAAAGATCTTAACTTGTCATTGAGAGGGACCTCGGAGACCTCAGAAAGGGTGAAATAAATACCGCCCGTAGACTGTTTCTTTGGTGGAATTGCATATATATGGCATAACCCTACTGGAGGGATATAATCTCCATATCAGATGCCCCTTGTTCTTGCAGGCTTGCAATGGTTGGGAGGGCAATAAACACACCATGTGTCATCATCGAGTCACCAACGTAAAGGATGTCCTTGAGATAGCAGTTCGAGGCCCGTGATGTGATGAAGCTCAGAACATAATGGGGAATGATGATGTCAGGAAGGTTACACTCTGATGTTTGTGTCAAATTTTGAATTTTTACAACGATTGTTTAGGATCCGCCACTTGCCACGACCTTCCGAAGGAGACATTTTGCAGAGTACATCGACTTCAATGTGACGAGACCCGAATGTATGGGTATTAAACACGTGTCCCCCCACTGTCTCAACTCTTCGATTTTCAGCCGTTAAGCTAGATTGTAGGCCATAATGGCATAATGGCCTAGGTTTAGAGTAAGGCTCAATTCCAAAGCAAGTTCCTTGACTCCAGCTTCGGTGATGGGGTTTTATAAACCCCTATCACTTTCTTTTCTTTTTCCTTCTTCACTCCAACTGTTCTTGTGGCGATCAAAGTTCTCAAGATCTTCAAGCATTCGATGCTCTTTGCTACAACCATCCATTGTTTCCTTCCAAGTAAGTTTATAGAATGGCTAGGGTTAAGCATCCAAATCGTAGTTTAGACTCCAATGACCCTGTAAATCTTGCTGCGAAGTCAGTTGCCATTAGAGGTGGTGGTCTAGCTACTGCCCCGGCCACCCAATGGGGCTCAGACATTTCACTAGTAATTTACTAAACCGCGAACGGATGGGCCCATGATGTTTGGGCTACGAGGGCTGTTTGAAGAAGGGGGGCCAGAACCAACCCATAACCCATCCACACCCAACAACAAAGGCTCCTAAGGGTCAAAGTTTGCCTCGTATGGATTTGAAATTAAGTTGGAGCAGGCAGACATAGATACCTTCAGGCAGATTTGTAGAATCCCTGACTTTATCACTCTTCAACTGGAAGAGCCCAACAAAAGGATGTGTACGCCTCGACATGAGGCCAGGGCAATATACGAGGAAATTTTTTAGCTTGGTTTCCACCTTCCCCCACCAAGTTTTTACTCTGAGCTGTTGGAGAGCTATGGTGTGGCTCCCATGCAAATCACCCAAAACGGGTGGTGCGCAATAACTGCCTTCTTGGCCCATTCAAAAGGATGCGGGTTGACGGCCTAGGTGGCCATTTTCAAATCTTTCTTTCGCATCATTACTACTGCAGCTACGGCGGGTCGAGGTTGGTATTATTTCCAACATCATCCCAATGTAGACTATTCTACCACCACTTACTCTATTTCCACCCACCATAGGTGGAAAACAAACTTTTTCTTCGTCTCTTGGGACCCTCTTCCCCATGACCATTGGCCATGCAATTGTTGGGTGGAGATCAACTGTGGCTGAGCTAACACAATGCACCTAATAGCCTTGGATTTCAATGACTTTGCTAGCATGATCTGAGAAATTCCTGCACCGACCCTTGCTGACTTGTCTAATCCAGCCTATCTAAAGAATGCTTGTCACACCCCAATTTCGCACTATTTAGAATAGTGTAATGAACCGCTAATAAAAAAATGGTTCAACCAGGATCTCTAATAGGCTGTGTCCTGGAAAACTAAACCATACACATCCACAACCATAATCAAAATAAATACACAATAGCAGAAGTCTTAATAATAAATGAACTGAGGAATCTAACTGTGATAATCATAAATAAAATATCAAATTATGTTATATCAACCGAGACATAAGTAAATAAAATATCAATTACATTTCCTTAATAGTTCAAATAAAATCTAATGAAAACGCATGCGTTGCACTCGTATGAGGAGTCATGCGTCTCCACTATGTCTTCAGCCTCCATCGCAGCAACGTGCCCGTACGCAGAAACATTTCTATAGTCTTCCACAGTGGTACTTGCATCATCAACTAAAAATATTCGACGTCGAAAGGGTGAGCACACATCACGGCTCAATGAGCAAACAAAACAATGCAACAAACATATGCATGCATTCAATTCATATCTGTGGTCTGGTATATAAGTTTGCAATGTGCTATAGAATGGATAGGTGGCCACCGCACCTCTATACACAGGGTGTGTAAGCCCACCCAACGGATCAAACACCATTGTCGTCCATATCTACCCCATCATGGAATAGGGATAGAGCTAAAGTGTCCGGATCAAACACCGCATAACACCTCCCCTGATGCCCTACCCATACCAATACGTAAGCCCCTGCTGGCGAGGGCTTGCAAACTGGGCTCGCAACTAACCAATCATAATGTCAAACAGTGTATCCAATGCCTCACCCCAACATCCCTCAATACGTCCATAGAGATAGAGCTAAGGCCCCCCGGCAGAGTCGAAAACTATACGGTCCGAGACCACCTCCCCTAACGCCCTACGATGTAATAGTTCTACTAAGGTAATGACGATACGACGATGTCAGTGGACAAGACTTGAGTAGAGATAGAGCTAAAGTGCCTGGATCAAACACCTCATAACACCTCCCCTGATGCCCCACTCGCATCAAGCACACTAACCACACACAAACATTCACATGTCTATTCCTAGCATCATCATTATCATCATGTTATAAATAAAATAGAATTAAATATGCATGAACATTAATAGCAGAACTATTGGATGACATGTTGAATGCACATTACAAGCATACACGCATAGAATCAGTCATGGCATTGGACTCAAGAAAATAAAAATAGTTTATTATTAGCCAATTAGTTTAGGTCTTGTTCTCTCACCTTTGCTTGAGTGTAGATCCTCTTTCAAGCTCTAAGAATCACTTTTATATCAATAGGAAAACCTAACAAGTCGATAGATTTTAGTTAGAAGTCATTCCAACAATTTTAGGCTTGTTGTTAAGGGAGGGTCGCAGGGTGGGTCGCAGGTAGGGTAGCAGTTTACTGCGACCCCCAGGGTAGGGTCGATGCCAGGGTCGGATGTTCCATCGACCCTGGGTGCGACCACCCCATCCCTAGACTTCCTGAATGTTGGGGGTCGATCCTATGGTCTGGTAGGGTCGATTCCCAATCGACCCCACATGCGACCCCCCGTGGTTTGAGTCGAGAATTTCATTCTACAGTCCATTCTTTCTTGTTTGGGTCCTATGGCTTACTTCCACAATCCATTCTATGCTTGTTCTATGGCTTGAAACTCTAGGTTTCTTCCTTACTTTGCCTACCATTATTTCCTCCATGGATTTCATTGAAATCCTCCCATGGATGCATGATTTGGATTTCTTCTAGACCATTCCCTCTTCATGAACTATTCTAAGGTCTTAATCATTAATGGAAACATACCCATACCTTTAGGTTTGCTGAGACTCAGAGGTTTATCTGAATTCTTCACTTTAGTCTTCTTCTCCAACTTTCCTTCTCTTCTCCTTTTCTTATCTTTCTCTCACTTTCAATTAGGGTTTGAAAAGGAGTGAAAGAGGCTAAGGGACGTCTTATTTATAGAGTAGAATCTCCCAAAATAAGTCCCATTGAGATTAGGAAGGAATCCCTTTGAAATTTAGAAAGTTTCCTATTTGTAGTTTCTGTCGGCAAAGAGGGGGTCGATGAGGGGGTCGGAGATCCCGTCGACCCTCAGTTCTCAATTGTCCGACCCCCAGTTAAAATATCAGGGGTCTGACTTCTTAATGAGGGGGGGTCGACCCTGGCTATCTGGGTATGTGACCCTGCCCTCCATTTTACTATTTTTGGGTCAGTTTAATACCTGGTTTCACTATTTCCTTCACGCACTTGGTCCATTTGGCTTAACCATGATAGGTAGACCTGGTACAAGGTGGTAAGACCGGTTAGATCGATACGGGTCTTACAACTCCCCCCTACTTATAAAAATTTTGTCCTCAAAATTGTTCATACATTTCGAGTCGAATAGATGAGGGTATTGCTTTCGCATAGCATTCTCTTCTTCCCATGTGATTTCTTCTATATTTTTGCTTCTCCAGGTGACTTTAACATAATAAATGTCACGGTTGCATAGTCGTTGCACCTTTCGGCTGGTAATTTCAGTTGGTGCTACTTCAAATGTCAAATCATCCGTCAAATCTGGTAGATCTACTGTCAAAACGTGCATTGGATCTCTAACATACTTTTTCAATAAGGAGATATGAAATACATCATGCACACTTGACATTGATGGTGGTAGTGCTAATTGGTAAGCCACTTTCCCACGTTTAGCTAGAATCTCATATGGTCTGACATATCTCGGACTTAGTTTCCCTTTCTGTCCAAACCGTTTCAAACCTCGCATAGGTGACACTTTGAGGAATACCTTATCACCTACGATGAATTCAAGGTCTCGGCGTCTTGTATCTGCATATTGCTTCTGATGATTTTGAGCCGTTCTTACTCTTTCCTTGATAATGTCGACTACTCGACATGTCTCTTCAACAAATTCCGGTCCAACAATACTACGTTCTCCAACTTCGTTCCAAAACAAAGGAGTTCGACACTTCCTGCCATACAGTGCTTCATAGGGTGACATCTGTATAGTAGACTGATAGCTATTGTTATAAGCAAACTCAATCAGTGGCAACTTTTCATCCCATGATCCTTTAAAATCAATTACACAGGCTCGGAGCATGTCTTCTAGAATCTGAATGGTGCGCTCCGATTGTCCATCTGTCTGAGGATGGAATGCAGTACTGAACTTCAATGTTGTACCCATAGCCTTCTGCAATCTTTCCCAAAACTTTGAAGTAAATCGTGGATCTCTGTCGGACACAATGCTTTCAGGTACACCGTGTAATCTGACAATGTTATCCACATACAACTTAGCTAACCTCTCCAGTGTATACTGAGGTCGTATAGCTATAAATCGAGTCATTTTAGTCAATCGGTCTACAATCACCCAAACTACGTCAACTACTCGGGGAGTCAATGGTAACCTTGTGATGAAGTCCATAGTGATGCAGTCCCATTTCCATGCTGATTCTGGTAACGGCTGTAACAGTCCCGCTGGTCTTTTTCGTTCAGCTTTCACCTTCTGACAATTTAGGCATTGAGACACGAACTTGGCTATATATGCTTTCATTCCTCTCCACCAATATAATTTATTTAGGTCATGATACATTTTTTTACTTTCAGGGTGTATCGAATAGGCGGTGGTATGGGCTTCCTTCATTAGTCGGTGTCTAATGTCTAAACTTTCTGTTTCAGGTACACATATTCTTCCTTTGTACTTCAATACCCTTTCATCATCTAAGGTGAACTCAGGAATAGTCCTACCTTTTTCGATGTCTTCTTGTACTGTTCTTAGATAAGGGTCTGATTTAATCGCTGTTTTCACTTCATCAAGTATATCGGGTACAATCTTCAATGTGACGAACATATTTGAAAACCGATGGATAAACCCTTGGTTGGTTGATTCACCCGGTGCATCTATCACAAACTGCTCATTATCGTAATTGAATACTTTTCCTGTAGCACACAGTACAGCAGTGGTGCTAACCTCCCCTTGAGATTTCATCATTGCCTTTCTACTCAGTGCGTCAGCAACCACATTAGCTTTCCCCGGATGATACTGGATATCACAATCATAGTCTTTCAATAGTTTCAGCCATCTTCTTTGTCTCATATTCAACTCCTTCTGATTAAAGAGATAAGTAAGACTCTTATGATCTGATTTAATCTGAAATTTCTCTCCGTACAAGTAATGTCTCCATATTTTGACTGCATGTACTACTGTCGCTAATTCCAAATCATGAGTGGGATAGTTTTTCTCATGTGTCTTCAATTGTCTTGAGGCATAAGCAATTACTTGTTCTCCTTGCATAAGTACACATCCTAATCCCAATCCTGACGCATCAGTGTACAAAATAAATGGCTGTCCTGGAATCAAAATGGTCAAGATTGGAGCTGATATCAATCTAGCCTTCAATGTTTGAAAACTCTTCTCACATTATCAGTCCAAACAAACTTTTCGTCTTTCTTAGTCAAACTGGTGAGAGGTACAGCTTCGGGAATAGTCTTCCACAAATCGTCGATAATACCCAGCTAGACCTAAGAAACTTCTAATTTCTGCAACACTCTTCGGTGCTTCCCACTTCACAATAGCTTCGATCTTGCTAGGATCCACTTTAATTCCTTCAACGGATACAACATGGCCTAGAAAGCGACTTTCTTTAGCCAAAACTCACACTTTGTAAATTTGGCGTAGAGCTTCTCCTTCCGTAATCGCTACAGAGCGACGTTTAGATTCTTTATATGAGTTTCCTTGTCCTTGGAGTAGACCAATATATCATCGATGAATACAATAACCAACGTATCCAACATATCGTGGAATACCCGATTCATAAGTTCCATAAAGGTTGCTGGTGCGTTCGTCAATCCGAAAGACATGACCAAAAATTCATAGTGTCCATATCTGGTCCTGAATGCTGTCTTGGGAATATCACCGACCTTAATCTTCAACTGATGGTAGCCTAACCGAAGATCGATCTTGAAGAACACTTTGGTACCTTGCAACTGATCGAACAGGTCATCGATCCGAGGCAATGGGTACTGATTCTTGATTGTCAGTTTATTCAGTTCTCGATAGTCTATACACAATCGAACGCTACCGTCCTTCTTCTTTACGAACAATACTGGCGCTCCCCATGGTGATATGCTAGGTCGGATGTAGCCCTTGTCCAGCAGTTCTTGTAGTTGTACTTTTAATTCCTTCAGTTCAGTTGGAGTCATTGGATAAGGTGCTTTAGATACTGGTGCAGCTTCGAGTATCAGATCTAAACATACTATGTAGCGCGGTCGGGTGGTAATCCTGGTAGTTCTTCAGGAAATACGTCTGGATAGTCACGCACGACATCAATATCCTCCATTCGTGGTGCTTCTTTGGTAAGATCGACCACAGATACTAGATACCCAAATGCTCCTTTCTCAAGGCACTTCCTAGCCTTTAATGCAGAGAGTATGAGCTTTCGTTTACGGAGAAGTTTGGTTCCCGCAAAACTAAACTCTGCTCCTTCCTTGTCCTTAAATGTCAGCTTCTTTTCGGCACATAATAGGTTTGCAGAATGCCAAGATAACCAGTCCATTCCCAAGATGACGTCAAAGTCTGCCATCTCAAGTTGGATCAAGGTTGCATCCAAAGTCTTCTCGTCAATAAGAACTGGACATGGTCCATAACCTTTTTCTAATTCCACTTCTAATCCCATAGGTGATCGTACAAGCAGTTTGTAGTCTAAGGATTTGAGGGGTAGATTTAGCTTCTTTTCAAATGACACAGATATAAAAGAATGAGTGGCTCCTGAATCAAAGAGTACTCTGGCAGGAATGCCATTAATAGGTACGATACCTGTGATTTGTTTTGATTTAATCTACATGCTTACATAATGTAACACAAAATGATAAGATTCAGGTCATACCTATGACCACATCAGGCGATGCGGCAGCATCCTCAGATGTAATCGCGTAAACTCTGCCTTGTTATAGTTGCTTCTTGGGCTTAGGACATTCCCAAAAATAATGTCCCACTTGATTGCAGTTATAGCATTTTAACCCTTCATTATTTGGCTTTGGTTGTTGTTGAGCTGCTGAAGTAGTCTTGGTTGCAGCATTAAAACCTTGAATATGGAAGGGTTTGAATACCTTGGTGTTCCCTCCGTTGTAAGAATTTCCATTTGGCCTTTTGATTCCTCTATTTTGAGCAAAGTAGCTCTCTTTCTGGCTCGACTCTATCACTCGAGAAATTTGTACAGCTTCATTGTAGATTTTCTTTTCAAGTCCCAGAACATGTTCACATATGCTTCCCCTAAGTCCCATGACGAACCTTCGGGTCTTTGTATCCTCCACTTGCATACTGACTGGTGCAAAGAAAAACAGCTCCTCATAACGCTATTGATATGCATCGACAGTCATCTGTCCCTGATATAAACTCAGGAACTCCTTCTCCATGGAATCTCTGAAACTCCTAGGAAAATACTTCTCAAAGAATGCCTCCTTGTATATATCCCAAGTCAATTGGGTGTGCTTTGTCATCAGATACGTCCGTGTGGACTTCCACCAGTGGTGTGCATCGCCTTTTAGCATGAATGTTGCACACAATACCTTCTCTTCTTCATTCACTATCATCATCGTGAAGTTTCTCTCCATCTCATCGATCCAATGTGCTGGCCACAATGGATCAGCTGGCTTACCACAATACTCCTTGGGCTTCATCTTCAGAAAACATTCCACCAGTCTGGAGTGGTCTAGTTGATTCGGGACATAAGCCCCATACATAGGTGGTTGGTATTGATATCCACCTGGAACTACTTCAGGGTTTTGTACTTGAGCCTGCCTGATGGGAGTCTGAGGTGCGTGGGGTACTGTGTTACTTCCCCCTGGTACTGTGCTTGCCTGTCCTGCTGGCATTGGTGTCGTCTGTGCAGCTGGAAAGGTCATGCCTATGGCAGCTTGCATAGTAGCTTGTGCCTGATGTATTTGCTACAGCTATTGGGCCAAATTCATTATGGCTGTAGCCAGGTCTGTAGGTGGAGCTGACAGATTTGTAGGATTTGTCTGCCCATTAATTACGGACGGTGCTGTGTTCGGATTCTCCTGTATTTTTGGGTGTATCTGGCTGTCTTCCCCCACAGGTAATGGTGGTGGGATAGAGTTACGGCTGTAAGACCCGCACTCCATAAATCCGGTCTAAACCTTGATTTCATGTCGTAACAGGTCTTCCGATCATCACCGGGCCAGATGGGACGAGCGGATGACAAACAGGTACGAAATCGGACCAAAGACGGTCAAATAAGAATCATTTTATGTTGACCGATCGATGGTACTGGTCTATGGTACCGGTCGACCAGTGTAGTCTGTGCAGCAGACTACTGTGATCCGAAAATCAGATTCTACGGGTCCCACTTTCCTAAACCCTAATCCTAGGACCTTCCTAATCCTAAGAGGCTTCCTAAACCCTAATCCTAGCCTATATAAACACCTCTAACCCTCCTCAAATCCTTTCCATCAACCCTTACAAACCCTAGAAAGAAAAAGGAGATTTGAGAAGGAGAAGGAGCTAGGAAGAAGAAGGAAGTGCCTCCATTGCCGTTAAACGACGCTCACCTTACGTCAGTCAACGGTAAGTGTTTGAATAATCCCTCTTACGTTATGACTATAGGATAGCTTGTATGGTTGGATCAATACCATGCAAAGCAGGTATTGATCTAAACCCTAAATTGGCCATTAAACCCTAATTTGTCGTCAAACCCTAGATTCGAGTTCTAGGATGATTATCATAAAAACTAGACTTGAATAAATAGGAGATAACTTTAACTCCAAGCTTAGACCTAGAATGGATAGGAGAAACCCTGGAAATCCATGGAGAATGATCGACGGCAGTCGAAAAACCTAAAGTATGGTCTTCCGGAGACATACCGATTGACCATATCGGTCGATAGTTTTCCCACAGAGCTGCGACCGGTACATGCAACCGGTCAGCTCTGTAAGTGTAATTTTGTAACCCTGTTGGTTTTTCGACCAACGTGAAACCCTAAGAATATTCTAATGAAACCCTAATATTATGTAGGACTCTGTGATAGCACGTTTGGATCTTACGACGTGGAGCAAGCTATCAAACGAGCGTCAGATAAGGGAATCTGACCTAAACCCTAATAATTAATGGACAGTAAACTGTTGTTAATAACAATGGATATGTAGATTGATGTTTGTGCATATCGCATGTCATCCTTTACTTTCAGCTATTATTATTGTTCATGCATATTCCATATGATAGGATGTGATTTTTAGACATGTGATTATTTTCGTTGATGTGTGGAGTGGGAAGGGCATGGGGCCTAGGATCATTCCTCACACTAGCACATTTTGTAGTATTCTATCCTAGCAGGCTTGGTATGGGTGGGGTATCAGGAGAAGGTTGTGGCACGCTGACCTGGCCATGATGATCTGGCACGGTGGTCTCGGATATGGGCGCTGGCCTGGCCACGATGCTTTAGCTCTATCTCTATGCCGTAGGGAGTTATGTTGGGATAAGGTCTACCTGCGTATTGTTCTGTCTTAGTATGCTTGATGCGGATAGGGTATCAGGGGGAGGTGAGGTATTGTGGTCTCCAGCCTGGCCTGCACGCTCTAGCTCTATCTCTATGCCGTAGTCAGCGGTACTAGGATGGAGCTTACATCGATGACATATAGGATTGGTTAGTTGCGAGCCCAGTTTGCAAGTCCTAGCCAATAGGGGCTTATGTATTGGTATGGGTAGAGTATCAGGGGAGGTACGGGTATACCTTAGCTCTATCTCTATTCCATGTTAGGTGCATGTGGGTCAGTGGTGGTGTGATCTACTGTGCGATGCCACACACTCTTGTATAGAGGTGAGGTGGCCTCCAAACCTTTATATAGCACATTGCAAACTTAAACCAGACCACAGCAATAAATGATTGTTACTCATGCATAATATTGTGAAATTATCTGATTGTCTTACTGAGCTAAGTTGTAAGCTCACCCTTTGTACGTACATTGTTTTTAGATGTTGATGCAGGTTACACGGTGGATGACTATATGAACGCGCCGACGAATGGTGGCCTGGTTGCTCTGGATGTACAGGCAGGAGAGGACAAGCATGACGCTTCATGCGAGTGTTCTTTCTGCGTGTACCTTTGATTGTATTTTTTATTTATTTTAATTATTTTCAGTTGGATTAAAGTGATGTAAATATATTTATTTTATATTTAGAATTTTGGATAACTGGTTATGTTATTTAAATTTATCAATAGATACTCAGTTCATTTATTTAAAGACTTCCGATGTATTATTTATATTCTGATTGTGGTTATGTGCAATGGTTTGTATGAGTGGACACGGTCTTATTGAGATCCTGGTGTGAACCGTTGGTTCAATGACGGTTCACTCACACCATTCTGGTTGGATCAGAATTGGGGTGTGACAACTTGGTATCAGAGCCATTAGGCTCTATCCAACAAACCATATTGCACTTAACTAAGTCGATGAACTGGGTTAGGAAAATTAAAAATCTTAATATAAACACACCCTAAGCATTGTTTGATACCTAAGACTGATTAAGAAAGAGCATAATGTACTATATTAAATATGAAATTTAAGACTACACATGTACTAGTTAGGGTGAACCATAAAGATTTTCATTAAACAGAAAGAGAATATCAAATGTAATAGTGCTACAGGGTACAGTCTACAAACCGGACAGTTACCCTGATACATAAACCTATCAAGAAGGAAAGGAAAAAAATTACACTCTATCATGGGGTGGGGGGCATAAGAGGAAATGGGTCAGTGATATCATGATCTCGCTCGTAGACGGCCCTGAGCCAGTGCACCTGCTCCTGGGTGGCTCTGAGGCGGCGAGATATACGCTCCAAGCCACGGTTCGTCTCATTCTGAGCTTCCCTGAGCTCCGTGAACTTGCCCATCACGGTCTCGGGAGTATTCTAAGACGGTCCTGCTGTAGGTGTAGGCTATGGTGCTGCAGGTGTAGGCAATGGTGCTGCAGGTGTAGGCTGTGGCGCCGGCACTGGTATATCCTCCGTCCTATCATAGTCACCCCAATCATCACTCGCAGCCTCTGCTGCATGTGCCGCATTGGCTGCTGCTACTGTTGCTGTGGCTGCTACCCTCCTGAGTGGGCGAGGGCGAGCCTCCATCTCATCATCACTAACAGGCAGGTTATCCATCTGCATCCTAAGAATGGTGTCCCAGTCGATGTCGGAGGTCATGGTATCCTCAATAGCCATTTCGCCCCTCATGCTCACTCGTAGGCACTGCAGAAGAGTGGTGATGAGACGGCCATATGGGAGGTTACTGGCCTGATCGGCCAGAGTCGCCTAATGCATAGTCTAAATGATGAGGTAGGGAAGAGAGACCCGCTCCCCGGTGCAGACACAGTAGGTCAGGTACTGAGTGAGCTGGGATAACACACTGTAGTGACTGCTCTGGGGCACGATGTTGTGCTGGATGATGCGACTGTATACCCGAGGTGCTGGTTTCAAGCTAGCCGCCTTCATAGGAGCCCCGGGGTTAAGTATCTGCTCCGCTATCTCTCGGCGTAGATCCTCGCTCAGATAGCCCTTCACTTTTCGAGGAAAATATACTAAATCTCCATCATTGGGGAACCCCAGCAGGTCAGCCAGTTGATGAGTATCAAAGGAAATATGGACGCACTTGACGAGGCTGGTGATGCGCAAGCCCCTACCCTGATTAGGATCATTGACATCCCCCTCAATCTCCAGGTTGGCATAGAAGTGCTTTACCAGGTTGGGGCGAGTGGTCTCAGTGTAAATGATGACAGGCAACCACCCAAGCCTGTCAAAAGCTGCTCGCACGTCAAATCGTTGTAGCTGCTCCAAGTTGACACACCGGCCAGACTCGATGTTCTTCCTATCAAACCAAGGAAAGCGGGCTTGTGCCGCCTCAGAACGGAACCACCGCTCATCAAGCTGTGAAACTGGTGGATGAGGGAGGTGCATGCCTAGTCCATAGGAGCGCTTGCCAAGACCTCTATGTGGAGCCATTGGAACTGCAAAACAAAAAGAAAAGCAAAAAGAAAGTGTTAGAATTGTCGAAATTTTGGCAGCATAACAATAGCAATTTAAGAAAAAGCCTCGAACTCACCCAAAACTTGGGAAGGAGGACTTATGTAACCCCCGCACTCTTCAAACAAACCAATCATATGCAATTTAAGCAAAAGATTTGAGAAATTAAGAAAAATTCAAGAAAATTCAAAATTTCTGCAAAACCTAGGTTAAAAACTAGAAAAAAATTCGATTTTTACTAAAACCATTCGGTGGAAGTCCAAATTTGTTGAGGGTTTTTGCTCTTAGGGGTCTCTAAACCCATTCTAAGCTGAAGGAAAGTAGTTCCTATGGTTAGAATCTTTCAATCGAAGAAAAATCAGAAATTTTAGGTAAAGACGATATAAAAACTATGTAAAATTTGATAGTAAAGGAAGAGACTTACCTCGAGACGATGTGCTGAGTCTGGATCGGAAGGAAATCACTCCTAAGATGACCGGTTGGACTGTAGCAACTCAAAAGCCAGAGGAGAATCACCACCGGTGAGGAAGAAAGAGTGAAAAGTGAGAAAAATCTCACTTTTCGCGTTTTAAAAAGCATTTCTGGGCATACCGGTCGACACTTTTACCATACCGGTCGACCGGTGATCCCTGGTATAGACGACCGGTACCTCTCATTCAGATGGGAATTCTGACCGGTCGACTATACCGGTCACCTCATTTTCTACAGAGTAGCGCCGGTATGTTGCGACCGGTCAACTGTAAAAAGGCCAAAGAAAAAAAATTATTATGAAAAATTATAAAAATTTGCAATTTAAATTTCCTTTTCGACTTCTCGCCTTACATTGTTCAAGACTAACATTATTATTATTGTTCTATTGTATCTCACGTGTTATGTCTTCTTCTCAGATCCAAATAGAATAGTCTGAGATGGTAGGCGGAAACGATCGTAGAGGCCTCCGAAAGCGTACGCCAGGCTGAAGAACATATGGAAACTGGCTATGATGAAGAGCCAAACCCGGCAGCTAAAGAAGGGCAGGTTCCTAAGGTACCAATAAATTTGCCCAGCCCTCCTCACACGAACTCTGAGACAATTGTGACCAATCTGGTATATCAAATGGAAGCTTAGCAGAAAGCATTCCTGAGCGAGATGTTAAAGATGTTCAGGCCACCGGGTTATGTTCCCACTGAAGGTACGCCTGAATCTGGGGGGAATAATGCTACATTGTCGATGCATGGTAGCCCAGGGCCGATGGGCCAAGTTCAAAATTTGCAACCACTGCACCAGTTCCCGTCGTCCTCTGCTTATCAGGGAGTCTACCCGTATCCACCACCATGGTACAGAATGAATACACATGGGCAGCACGATCTGAGTTGGGCAGTGGATAGATTCTTAAAGCTGAAGCCTTCTACATTCACAGGTAAGACAGGGAAACCATTGTGGCCAGCACAGTGGGTTACAGAAATGGAAAAGAATTTTTGCCTGATGACTTGTACAGAGGATGAGAAGGTACTGTTTGCCACTCATATGCTAAAGGAGGATGCGAATGCTTGGTGGAATTCTACACGGGCATATCTGGAGACAAAGCGTACACAGGTGGATTGGGCAGGGTTCAAGGTAGCCTTCTTTGATAAATATTTTTCGAAGAGCTTCAGAGATTAGATGGAGAAGAAATTCCTAAATCTACAGCAGTCTCAGTAGACTGTGGATGCTTACCAGCAGAGGTACGAAGAGTTATTTTTCTTCGCACCGGCAAGTATGCAAGAGGAAGAGACCAAGACACGTAGGTTCACCATGGGACTGCGTGGAAGCATCAGAGAACATATCTTGGGTCTGGACAAGAAGGTTTATAATGAGGCTGTACAGGTTGCAAGAGTGATAGAATCTAGTTAGAGGGACAGTTTCTTTGCACAGAACAGGGGATTGAAGAGACCCGCTACGGAGATTTCAAGTGGCGGTAACAATAGACCATTCCGCCCATATAGGGCTCAGTCCACTACAGTGCCTACAAGGAACAATACGGCACCACCTGTGCCACAGTTCGCTGAACACAACCCGAATATCAAATGCTATAACTGCCAGCAACTGGGTCATGTTGCAAGGAACTGCACTCTAAATAAGAAGCAACCTCCACAGCAAGGAAAAGTATTTGCTGTCACCACCGAAGAGGCAGCCGCATAACCTGATGTGGTCACTGGTATGACTCTACTCCTTACTATTTAGCTTGCTATTTCATTATGTGTATGAGCATGTAGAACTAAGGGACAATAAAATTTCAGGAATTGTAAATGTAGCTAGTATACCTGCCAGAGTACTCTTTGACTCTGGGGCCACGCACTCCTTTGTTTCTATTTCCTTTGGGAAGCGAATGGAATTACCGATCAAGCACTTGAACCCAAGCTTGATAGTTCGCTCTCCACTAGGAGTCGAGGTGGTTTTGACTGAATACTATGGGCCGTGTACAGTTTGTATTGAGGGCCGAGACTTAGAAGCAAGTCTGGTACTACTCGAGATGGCAGACTTTGATGTCATCTTGGGAATGGATTGCTAGGCCATCATTCAGCTAGCCTATTATGTGGTGAAAGGAAGCTTGTGTTTACAGACAAAAAGGGAAAGGCGTATAGTTTCACTGGGACCAAGTTACCTAGGAAGCGGAAGCTGATCATCTCCGCCCTAAAAGCTAAGAGATGCTTAGAGAAGGGTGGAGTGGGGTATCTAGTATCTGTAGTCGACATCACTGCGGAGTTACCAAAGATGGAAGATATAGATGTGGTACGAGAGTTCCCAGATGTATTTCCAGAGGATCTCCCAGATCTACCATCAGACAGGGCTACAGAATTTGTGATAGACCTTATGCCAGGTTCGGCGTCGGTGTCTAAAGCACCGTACAGGATGGCCCCTACCGAGTTAAAGGAGTTGAAGACCCAATTACAAGAATTGTTAGATAAGGGTTTCATACGACATAGCATATCACCTTGGGGAGCACCTGTATTATTTGTCAAGAAGAAGGACAGAAGTGTACGGCTATGTATCGACTACCGTGTGCTAAACAAATTAACGATCAAGAATCGGTATCCTTTGCCTAGAATCGATGTTCTGTTCGATCAATTACAGGGTACAAAGGTTTTCTCGAAGATTGATCTCCGATCAGGGTATCACCAACTGAAGATCAAGGCCGGAGATATTCCGAAGACTGCTTTCAGGACAAGATATGGGCATTATGAGTTTCTAGTTATGTCGTCGGGTTGACTAATGCACCAGCGTCGTTCATGGAACGGATGAACCGAGTGTTTCATGATATGTTGGACACTTCGGTCATCGTATTCATCGACGACATTTTGGTCTACTCAAAGGACAGAGAGACTCATGCAACACACTTGAGAGCAGCCCTACAACGGCTAAGAAAGGAGAAGCTTTATGCCAAGTTCAAGAAGTGTGAGTTTTGGCTGAAGAAAGTGGCTTTTTTGGGCCATGTAGTATCTGAAGACGGTATCAAGGTTGATCCAAGTAAGATAGCTGCTATAGTAGGATGGGAAGCCCCAAAATCTGTTGCGGAGATTCGTAGTTTCCTTGGGTTGGCTGGTTATTATAGAAGGTTCGTGGAGGATTACTCAAGGATCGCTGTTCCACTCACCAGACTAACCAAGAAGGGAGAGAAATTCACATGGACAGATGAGTGCGAAAAGTGCTTTCAAACTTTGAAGTCGAGACTAGTCTCTGCACCTATCTTGACCATCCCAGAACCAAGCGTACCGTTTATCGTATATACGGATGCTTCAGGGTTGGGTCTTGGGTGTGTATTGATGCAAGGAGAACTGGTAATTGCTTACGCATCAAGATAGTTAAAAGAGCATGAAAAGAATTATCCAACGCATGATTTGGAGTTAGCAGCGGTTATACATGCCATCAAAACTTGGAGACACTACTTGTACGGTGAAAAGTTTTAGATTAAGTCAGATCACAAGAGCTTAACCTATCTTTTCACTCAGAAGGATCTGAATATGAGGCAGAGGAGATGGCTGGAGTTATTAAAAGATTATGACTGTGACATCCAGTACCATCTGGGTAAAACAAATGTTGTGGCTGACGCCTTAAGCAAGGCTTAATTCATAAGTTCACCATGATGTTCGCAGCTTTGAAGATCTCACCGGATCTAGTTGATAAAGTCAAGGTAGCAATCCTACAGGATACACATCTCAAGACAGTGCAAGAAGACCTAGAGAAGGGTACGAGCAATCCTGACTTTACCTTGGATTCAGACAAGGTACTCAGGTATCGTGGACGGTTATGTATACCTGAGAGTGAAGGCTGCAATATCAGAGATCGAGTTATGACTGAAGCTCATTACACTCCATATTTGGTACATCCAGGAAGTACCAAAATGTACCATGATTTAAGAAGACTGTATTGGTGGAGGGGTATGAAAGCAGATATAGCTCGTTTCGTATTCCAATGTCTGAATTATCAACAAATTAAAGCAGAAAGACAGAGACCCGCAGGTTTGCTGCAACCACTACCGGAGCCTGCGTGGAAGTGGGATTGCATTACTATGGATTTTGTCACTGGCCTACCTTTGACACGAAGGTCCATAGATGCAGTTTGGGTAATAGTCGGTCGACTCACCAAGACAGCTCGATTCATTGTGGTCAGACCTTAGTATACCATGGACAAGCTGGCCAAATTATATGTTGATAATATAGTCAGACTTCATGGCGTCCCAGAAAGTATAGTATCTGACAGAGACCCTCGTTTTACATCAAAGTTCTGGGGAGGATTACAGAAAGCTATGGGAACCAAGTTGAAGTTTAGTATAACATTCCACCCTCAGACAGACGGGCAGTCAGAAAGGACTATTCAAGTTTTAGAAGATATGCTCCGAGCTTGTGCATTAGATTTCAAGGGAGCTTGAGACGAGAAGCTATCACTTATCGAGTTTGCTTATAATAACAGCAATACAATTCAGATGGCTCCATATGAAGCACTTTATGGGAAGAAGTGTCATACACCTCTGTTATGGAATGAGGTGGGAGAAAGAAGAATTGTAGGACCGGAGTTCGTTGAAGAAACTTGTCGAGTGATTGATCAGATCAAGGAAAGAGTAAAGACAGTTCAGGTTCGACAGAAGCACTATGCGGATAATCGACGACGAGATCTGGAGTTTGCAGTGGGTGACAAAGTATTCTTGAAGATATCACCGTTGCGAGGTCTGAAAAGGTTTGGTAAGAAAAGAAGACTTGAAGCCAATTAAAAATTGACATGTGCTCTCATCTGATTGGCTGAAAAGTCGGTCATAACCAATGAGTAGAAAAGAAGACTTTGGGGTCCAGCAATAATATAGATGCTGATGGGGTCATTAGTCAGATGAGGACAGGTAAATCAGACAAGGGACAATATCCACTTTTAAACAATCGGTGGCCGCCATTATGAAATGACATGGGGCGAGGTCAAATCCAATTGGACCAATCCTCTCTTGTAGCCCCTTATCGTAGGCCTAGAGCCAGATAGACTAGCAGTGGGTCTCATCACTATGCGGAGCCGACCCCCTCGACTTATCACCACAAAACCCACGGTTGATAGAGGTCTGCTACGACAGTATAGCCCGAGAAGCTAGGAAAATTGGGCCACTTGGACTAAATTCCTCCAATTTGGGCAGATTGGGCTAAATTCCTCTAATTTGGTCCGGTTGGACTAAATTCCGCCACGTTGGGCCTGTTGGAGTAAATTTCATCAATTTGGACTAATTGGGCTAAATTCCATTAATTGTACCAATTGAGTCATTCCATTAAATTGGACCAAATGGGTCATTCCATCAAATTGGACCAATTGGGTCATTCAATTAAATTGGACCAACTGGGTCATTCCGTTAAATTGAATCAACTGGCTCATTCCATCAAATTGGATCGTTTGGGACATTCCATCAATTGGGTCAATTTCATTGCACTCGATCCGTTGGGTCAACTTCATTTTTTTTTTCCAGTTATGTTAAAGCATGTTAATTTGGGTCAATTGGGTTGTTCTCATGTTTAATTGGACCAATCCAAGTTTAATTGGTTTAATCCCGTTTCTATTGGACCAGTCCCATCTCATTTGGATCAATCCCATCTTGATTGGACCAATTCCATTTTAATTCTCCCCATCTTTTATTAGATCAGTTTCATATTCATTTGAACCAACCCAATACCCGTTTCATATCTTTATTTGATTCCATGTGTTGACCCTATCTTGGTTCCATGTGACAGCCCTTAAATGTTTTCTTGATTGTTATGTTGTTTTCCTACAGTCCATGTGGATTAAATTCAGCCCATTTGATTTATTATTTTTTGATTACCAATTTCATGTTCCATGTGGATTTCTAATTTCAGCCCATCTGATTTATTATCTTTCAGTCCATTTGGATTCAGCCTATTGGATTTATTATCTATGATCAATGAATCAGCCCATGCTGATGTTCATATTGCTTGATGGGCTGAATCAGCCCATTTGATTTTCAAATTGCTTGATGGATCAATGAGTCCATGTTTGGTTTTTATATTTGCCAGAATGGGATGAATCAGCCCAAATTGATTTTCATGTTATTTGTTGGGATGATTTAGTCTTTTAGGCCAGTTATCTCTCATATTTACATGTTTGCTATGAATGTGGACAGATTTAATCTTTCAATTCTATGTTCTTTACTTGCCATGTGTTATGTGTTTTTTTTACATTTTTAATTTCCTTACTTATTTGGCTTGGGGACGTACCATCAAGCGCACGCTCGCGAACACACACACACGCACACGCACATGCACACATACACACACACGCCTTAGTCAACCTTTGATCATGAATATGTCAGAATAGTAGAGTTTAGGAAATGAATAGTATCGGGGATTGATTTTAGGATTGGGCGGTTTGGATGCCTAACACTTTCCAAAATTATAACATTGACGCTTACCTGATCTTTGAAGAGACCAAGGTCGAGACTTAAGATGCGAATAATTAAATGTCTCTCTTAGTGAGATGATGATTTTAGAAGTCTTAGACCTTAATTTAGATAGCGACTCTAATTAATTTTTGTCCATTGGTGTGGGTAGACGAGATCATAAGCCAAAAGCCTATGATCTTTTTTTTTTTTTTTAAGGATAAACCCTTCTGTTTCCATTAGATTCCAAACCTTTTTTTTTTTCTTACGTCATGAGAGAGAGAGGTCCTTTGGAGGGAAAAACCCTATGTCCTCACACATTATTTATCAATGGGCTAAATCTCCCCCCTGTTTATAAGAGAATAAAGGATACCATTAGTGATTGTCTCCAAAGATCATGCTTAAACATCATGTCTCTATTACAAGACATGTCTATAGATCATCTAAACAAGTCACGAATAGTTATACTCATTGGTCATTTAGGTGCATATTAGGAGGAGACATACATTTCCATCAACCACTTATAAACATGGTAAATAATATTTTGAATCTCATAAGATTCAAACCATTAAATTTCCAACACATTTATTTTGCGGACTAAAGATGTGACTTTTCCAATAGTTGGATAGAGAGGATTTGGTCTATATTAGGCATATGTCAAATTTTAGAGCCTAATTCGTTCAATCAAATCCCCCCCCCCCCCGAGTGTATTGACATGCAACCCGTGTCTGTCCATGCGCATGTACCAATACTCTAGCCATTATTGTGCGCTCACCTAACTTTGAACAAAACAGATGATTCAGATGGAAAAAACCATGAAAATTGCATGTTAGATTTGTCTTGTGACAATTGTGACACCAATAACTACCCTACATGAGTATTAAATGGGAATTTCTATTTTATTTTTTCTTTTACTCTCTTAGATTTTGTTTGTGCAAGCTGGTTGTTAGTTTTATTAACCATTCAAGTTTGAGAATCAAGCTTCTCATACTAGTTAAGGTGAGATGCTCTGTGGTCTTTTATAGAGAATATGGAATCTGAATTATCAAGCATGAGAACGTACATCAGCAACTTTACGTTTAGAACCACCCATTCGGTTACTCACTTGGGTGGAGGACAGACTTAATTAATTTATCAAAGTTATTGAAACAAGACCCTCCTTGTTTGGTAGCTTCTTCTGCTTTCTCCTTCCACTCCAAGACCTTCTTCCTCATCATTTTCCCTCTTTCTCCTTCCATCAATTCCTTAACAAGAGATTCAACCTCGTCTCGCTTTACATCATTGTTGATCTCCAAACCTATGCCCCAAGTAGTGCAAGCATATCGGCAATTCGTTTGCTGATCAGCGAAGAATGGCCAACATAGCATTGGCACTCCACCAGATATGCTTTCAAGTATAGAATTCCAACCACAATGTGTAAGAAACCCACCTATAGAGGAGTGCAAGAGCACTTTGTCTTGTGGGCACCAGTTCACCAACAAACCTCTATCTTTGGTGTCCTCTATGAACTCCTCTGGCAAGTTTGCAGATTCACCCATTACAACATCAGGTCTAATGACCCACAAGAAGGGATACTTACTATTTGCTAACCCCCATGCAAATTCTCTCAAATGTTGATCACTCATAACAGTGACACTCCCAAAATTCACATAAACAACTGAGTTTGGCTCCATTTTATCCAACCACTCAAGGCATTCCAAGTCTTCTTTCCAAAGGCTTGATGTGATAAACTTTGATTCACTCTCGGGCATTTGCTGGCTAAGCAATCCTAGCGGACCAACGGTATATATTTGAGGAAACTTGAATGCAATTGCATCCAAAACCTCATGTTCCAGATCATTGAATGTGTTGATTATCATTGCAGATGCCTTGAAACAATTCTGTGCTTCCTGCCTCAAGAAGTCTAGCAAAATGTCATTCGGATCAGTTGTCCTGAGTAAGCTTGGGAGATCCTTGAGCCGGATATCTTTCATGCCTGGTATCCAATCGATCTTTGTGTCAAGATAGCCATTGCTGATGTCCTTTTCATCTGGTGGATGCATTGAAGAAGTCATATATATCTTTAGTGGAAGCAATAGTGCAAGGGACATGATAATTGAATATTTGCAAAAACAAGAACAAAAGATATGAATAATTTAAAGGAAAAATCAATTACAAAACCTCCTATGGAAGTTAAAAGTAACAACAAAAGAGACTCTATAAGAAGAAATACTTAGGTTTTGTTTGGTTGCAAGGGTAATTGAAGGGAAGGGAAGTGAAATTTTTTAACTTTAAATGAAAACTTTTGTAGTTGTAACACAATATGATTGTAGAAATTACATAGACTTCTTTAACATATGTAGTAATGATACTTATAAGATGTAAAATTTATTTTCCTTTTCAAATGGGAGGGATTTGGATGCAAAGTGAAGTTTAAGTTAATAACTAAATTTGAAATAATTTTGAATTAGCATGTGCTATAATCATTACAAAAGTTTTCATTTAAAGTTTAAAAATTTCACTTCCCTTCCCTTCAATTCCCTTTGCAACCAATGAAAGCCTTAAGAAAAAATACCTTTGAATGGAATAATGCCTCTTTGTATAAGTTCCTCGTAATGGAAATAGCCCATGAAGCTACAAGCAGAGGCAGTCCAAAATTGAACTTCAGGGATGCCTAGTTCCATGGCAGCTTGTATAGCAAAACTCATAACTCCATCAGAAACAATGCACGAGACTTGAGGTATATTGGGGGAGGAATTGAGCTTTGTTAGTAGATCACAAAGAGGAGCCAAGCAGTTCTTTCGGACTGCAGAACATAGTGCGGTTGGATCCTGTGTAGCATCACGGTCAGATGGTGGTAATCCATCTGGAATGGTTTCGAACCTGAAATCACTCAAGCCCTTGAGAGCATGAGGACCTTTGGCTCGCAATAAGCGTCTGTGGTTGAACTCAGTGTTGATAAAGGTGATATGGAAGCCTCTTGAGTGAAGAAGCTTGGCTAATTGCATCATGGGACTAACATGGCCTTGTGCTTTGGAAATGGACGCATACAAAGCATGAGGCTTCTGTGTTACGAAGGAACCCATGTCTTCTCACTTTAGCTGAACTTGAAGCCACCATGCACCTTAGTACCTTAATTTATAGAAGAAAGAACAGAAGATTCAAATTCATCCACAAGCCACAAGATAAAATTTAGATGGCCATAGAAAAGTCTTTTTTTTTTTTTTTTTTTTTTTTGGGTCCATATCTAGACTTCCAGTGTTTGTGATTCTGACTGGACTTTGGTTCATCACATATTGTAATTCACTAGTCTTTATCATTCTTGACTGAAAATCTGTTCGAGTCCCACATTAATAGTATCTGGAACAAGCAACATGAACCACGCATCTTCTTCCTATTTATTTTTTATTTTTATTTTAATTAGATAAGTTTCATCACATCCAAGCAACAGCAGAACACAAGAAACTAGCTAGCTGAAAATTTGTCATCCTCCTACCAAAAGCCACAGCTCACAGGTTTATTAGTGATTCAATTTTTGGCATTGTCCAAAAATGATATATAGCCAATTTGGCTCTTGGAATCATTGAGAAGCTTTGAGATCAACATCATATTTCATCAATATCTCATTGAGCACTGTCGGTTTTGTCTTCTTACGTTGTCCATTTGCAAAAGAAATATTTAATTCCATAATTTTATATAGGGAGGGGTAGGGTAGTAGAGAGGATGATGATATATTTAGTGATGATTTAATCGAGTACAAATCAATGGCCGTGATGCACTAAAATACAAAGATGAAAATAAAGCACTTACCCAAAAAAGAAGAAGAAATGAACATAAATGGTGGTGATGCATTAACATACAAAGATGAAAATAAAGCAAACAAATTACGTAGAAGTTATCGGAAGAATTTACATATTGCAACAAAGGTTTGTTATTTTTCTAAACATAACAAGGAATCTATTCTGTCACATGGGCAGATGATTACCCACATGTCGAATTTCAAACTCTAATTCAATGAAATACTCCCATGTGTATTGGCATGCATCTCATGTATGTCCATGCATGTGTACTATTACGGTTGGAAATCGTCCATTGGTCCGCGCTCTGAGCTACCTGCAATCACAGAGATGAGACAAGGGAGTTGGGCGTCTAAGCCCCGGATACACTCCGATGCCTAAGTCAAATTCCCAATGTAAACAGTCAAGAGATAGCTTTGCTATCTCGAGTTTAAAGAATGTGGGACGATGAGAGAGTTTGAGCGTGCGAGAATGAATGAGAGAGAGACTGTGAATTAGTCACTTGTCACTCGTCAAGAGATATTACCTTGAGGGATTGTCCTCTACTTATAGATTGAGAAGAAGCATGAAGATACCAGGACTCAAGGGAGTAGACTGCCCATAGGATTGCCACGTGTCGCTCTGAGGGACACCCGTGTGGTAGACTCCGAGTAGGAGTAGGAGACCTTAACCAAGGAAGCTAGGTCGGTCAGCTCTGGGACTGACACATGTCAACGTATGAGTAATCACGGACCGCGATAGTCGGCGTCGTATCAGACTGGGAGAAGGACTCCCCGGACGTAGCATAATCACATTAGGACTCTGACTACCGACTGGGAAAAGTAGCCGGGTAGGACTATGACTCCGAGCGCTACCATAGATGATGATAACTAGACGGCATAAGACGAGTGCGACATGCCGGGCGCATGAGAGGCCGGGCGTAAGATACCGAATGCCTCATAAGCCGAGCGCAAGATACTCCGAGCGGTCGGCTCCGAAGGTGAAGCTTGACACGTGTAAGATTTTCATTGGGTGATGTTTTTCCCTCCTAACATGTACCAATACTCTAAACATTACTATAACACTCCCCAAATTTGAATAGGCCAAATTAAAAAAAAAAAATAGTAAAAATGAATGGTCCAAATTTATTTTGTTACGTTTCCAAACGTAACAAACTCTTGTTACAATAATATAATAAGGGTTTGTTAAGTTTGGAAACATAACAAAAAAGTGAAAAATACTAATAAAACATGAGAATTAAATTATGAAGGTCGAAATGGTCAGGAGAAAGTGGACATTTCCAGTTTATTTAATAAAAACTATTTATTAAATTATAAATTCTAATTTAAAGGGTATTTAAGTAAAATCCTCTCATAATTGTAGTTAAGTAATGTGAACGAGATTTATCGAAGAAAAAGAGTTTTAATGAGGGGCGGTGTCTTTCCTTTCATTCACTCCCTATCTTCTCGCAAAATCGGAGACACAAAAGAGAGGGAACTTAGGCGGTTTCGGCAACGACGAAATATTCTCCCAACAAGCGAGATTTATCGAAGAAAAAGAGTTTTGAATGAGCCGCGATATTTTTCTCTTTCATTCACTCCCCGTCCTCTCTACAAAATCGGAGACACAAAAGAGAGGGACCCAACGACGTCTATAACAACACTGAATTCTTTGGGAAGCAATCTGGCTTGTTAACCCCAACTTTTGCCTCTGCAAATCCGACGACTCCAATTTTTTGTTTGCTCTCCTTTGAGTTTCACGTCTGAACCAAGAAAAGAGAAAATTCTAGCACATTCTCCAACTCAAAAGAAGCTCTAAAAAACAAATACAGTCTTTCACTTGTTTCTAGAAACTGAAAGAAAATGTAGAAATCGGGCATAGATCAATGCTAAAGTTCATGATTAGTAAAGTCAGGTATATATGAATCACAGATTATTCTATCTATTAACCTACAGAGGATCTCTTTGGCATCAAGTACAATCATATGACGACAGAACGAACTTTAAAACTTTTCATCAGAAGGAAGATCTCATGGCCTTCTTTAGATACGAGAATTAGATAAAGACATGTATTTGAACCATTTCAATATTCAATTATTAGATTTTAAGTAACCAAACATTTCTAAATTATCAGCATTTATCTGTGAGTGATAATCTGATAGCCAGAGCACTTGAAAGCACGAAATTCAAATATTTCGAAGGAAGATCTGCAACCTATCCCCTGAAACTGGAAGCAGGTGCATTTCGGATCGTTGAGTAAGATAGAGATGATGATGATACCTCAACAGGTCTTACGATTATAGGGTGCGTACTTCTACAACTGATACAACTACCTAACTTTAGAGACGAAGTGAGGACGAGTGCCATTGACTGGACAGAGCAGTTCCCTACAACAACCATATCCAAATCTTGAGATCTCTCTGTATCTAATGAAGATTTGTTTACTTCATATCTATCTCTCTCTCTCTCTCTCTCTCTCTCTCTCTCTCTTGGTGGTTTTGATTATAGCTTGAACTTAACTCCTTTTCACGAAGTATTTACAGCATGGGATTCTTTTGGGTTGCTTGTTTATACAACTGAGTTGACATTGTTTGAGTCTTCATCCACAAGCTGGGGATAAATTTCAAGCCACCACTGTACCACAAAAAAGAAATCACTGGAGGGCTTGGAAACATAAATCTGGTGCTTGTTTGGTAATGAATGATTCTTTAAGAAGAAAGAAGGATATGGTTCAAAATGAATAAATCTGATCTGATGCCATTAGATTGTTGGATTTGAATCTGCTTGACACTCAGAGAGGTATTGGAAAGTCTCAGACATAAGCTGAATAATAGCTCATTTTCATGCAATACTCAATCACTTTCCACACTACGTTAAAAGAATGATTTGGGAAACGACGAAAAAATCTACAACATATTATATTAAAATCTATCCATCCACCGGGTGGTCGACTATCAAGAGTGAGAATCTGTTGATTCTAACCACCTGACCAGATTCGAAAATATCCACAGAAGTTGCACGCTGCGGGAGTCGGACGGAGATGAACCGGCCCGTAATCCGGAAGAGAAATTGCACTAGAAGCTTCCTTCGAAAAATGGAAGAAGTGTTATTATGGTTTGCGAAGACAAAGCAGAAAAGGTAATAGTAATGGTTTTTGAACAAAAGGAGGATAAAACTTCCTCACACGACCTCGACCACCCAACCAGTATTATCAACCGAAGCTCGGATCGTGATATTACGAAAGGAAATTTCTCTTTTACTGTTATGAAAGGAAAGCAGATTTTGGGGTAGGGTAACAAATCACATAAAGGGTATAATGATCTTTTAACCTCACTAAAAGGGTATTCTCGACCATGAAATATTCTAATGCAGCTGACATCAGCATCTAACAGGAATCTTGTAACAAAGTGAACTTCTTTGATTAGCAAAGCAAAGTTTTTGGGTGGTAGGTGATGTTTTTACAATCTTATGGGTGTAGATGATGTTAATAATCTTTGATGGGGTGTAGATGAAATTTTTTATTTTTTCTATTAATTGTTGATGTCAGCACGATTTTATTTTTTTAAAGTCCAAAATACCCTTATGGGTTTTTGTAAAAAGACCTTAATAGTGTAAAATGAGATAACAAAAATGTTTTTTTATATAAAGGTTTAGGAGGATCCTTTGGTCATTTCATCATTTCATATTTATAGAGGGTTTAAAAAATCATTTCACCTATTTTGTTTGTAAATGCAATAAGGGGTAAAATTGTCTTTAAAATTTTGTATTTAATACTGTTAAAATTTCGATTGCAGTTATAACTGTTGTCTACCTAGGGTAGTGGGTGTATTTGGACCAAACACCAGCGCTGGTATGAGTAATTTTCCCTTTGTATTAATATGTAGAAAAGGGCATCCGAATGCCTGAGGGTTCCGCTATTGCAGGGTTTAGAGAGGGATAGAATATACGCAGCCTTACCCCTGCAACATAAAGAGACTATTTTCTTATTTCAAACATGTGACCACCAGATTGCAATATATATTTGTATCAATATATATATAAGGATCCCCATTCATGAATCTCTCGGCTCAAGAAATAAGAGGATCAAACTATTTCTTATTAACTCCTTTTCTTTAGAATAAAATCTCGAACTCGGTGCTTTTCACTGTTGAATCAAGATCTTGTAGTTGAAGGTTGACGGAGCAAGCAAAAACAAGTTAGAGAGAATTTCATTCTAGTTGGATATTCCATGTAGACAGTCTTAAGATAAGATCTTTGCACAACTACCATTTCTCCAGCGGTTGGATGTTAAACTGTTCATGCGTTTCATGTCATCTCATAATTGTAGTTGGCTGCATGTGATGACAAGGGAGCTGCAGTCAACCTCCTCCACAGCTTAAAATCTCCCACCGCCAAGACTCATGGATCCTGTGGTTACTTGTGCTGCTTTTTCCTTGCTTCCATGGCTATGCCAGAGACTATAAATTAAACTACCTCCATTTTAGTAAAGCGTCTGGTCTGAGACACCATTACTTCTCTCGGATACTTCTATTCTTGTGGCCTGCTTGTTCTTTGAGTTCGTAATGAAATTTGAAGATTTCTTAATGCATCAGAGTAGAGATAAACAGAAAAGAATTGATCTAGAAGAGGAGGTAAGATCTCTGAGTCATTGCTCCATCTATGTTTCCTGATAGTATGGTTGCCTTCCATGAAGAAATTGTTCTTGGATTTTCCCATTTTACAATCTGCAGGTGGCCATATTGCAAGCAGAATTAGATGACGAGCTGAAACTGAATCAGGTACTGCAATGTGCATTACATGGACAAATTGTTTCTCGTCCATCACTCTCCTCACTGCTTCCAATTCAGGTAATTGTTTCTACCAAATACATTAACTGCTTGCCTCAGGAGGGAAGTACAGTCCCTCCCATGAGACTGCTTGCCTCAGGAGGGAAGTACAGTCCCTCCCATGAGACTGATGTTCTTTTGCTTCCTACAAACTGGCTCAATGTGTAAGTGAGGCTAATTGTAATAAAGTCATGAAGCCTAAAAATAATGAAACAGAGCTTCTACCAGATAGAAGAAAGAGAAATGAAAAATGGGATATTGATGCAGGTGCAGGTTCTTCTTGCAGAATTAGAAATGGTTGAAGAAGAGATCATTTTCCTAGAAACGAAGGTGGAGGAGCTGAGTTTGTGTCTGGATCAAGAAATACAGAACAGAGAACATCAGCTGCAGCCACTACAGCAGCAACAGAAACACTGCGGGTCTGGAGTAGCAAGTCATAGAAAACAAGAAGATCATGAACAGTCACTGGGACGACTACATTACAAGGCAGATTTTGGAGGACAAAGGCTGATAAGAGAAAGAAAAGCATCTCTAGGCTCTGCTTCAGAAATCCATGTCATGTCTTCCTCCAGGTTGAATGGTAATGCTCCTCAGAGAAGTAATTGAAAGAGATCCTTTTATTATTTGATTAATCATTCATTTACATTAACATCTAGAATCAGCATACGAGAAGACATGGCAGAGTGAGCTCAATCCTCAATCTGAAGATGGTAACAATCAAATAATCATTCCCTTCAATTCAAAGTGAGCTCATATGGCAGAATAGTGAACAGCGGAGAGGATCACAACCATATGATCTGCATATCCTCATACCCATTAAAAATGTGGAGTGCAATGTCTTGGAATCATGTTTATATGGAATATTATTCATATGGAGTAGTTATTCATCAACATTACTTGGAATTTAACTTTAAAAAGTCTAATTATTGTCAGGTGAAGGATACGGAGAAACAGATCAAGTTGCTGAAAAATCAAGATGCAATGGAAGAAACCAAACACAGAACCTCCTAGACGAAGCAATGGTTACTGAGAAGCCAAATAGACTCTCAGAAGAACTAATCAAATGCTTGATTGGAATCTTTCTCAAACTGAACCAGAGTTCAGATCATTTCAACTGTGAAGGCTCAGCATCTATTTCAAAGCTTAGTCTTTCCTGCATAAACTCAAAAGGCCAGAAGTCCAAACCCTCATTCAATTGTAAGGCGCCCACGTGTTTCTTGGATGACAACACATCTATTCTCAACCCATATGGCATATTGTCTGATTTTGACGGCCTCGTCAGAGATGTAGGCCAATATAAGAATTTCATCCAATTCACGAGAAATTCTATGGACCTGAGCCGTGTTTCAGACTGTTTACCAGCAATCGGAAAATTGAGGTTGTTTCTAAATTTCCAAACTCCACCAAATGAGTACCTCTCTATGAAATAAATAACCATATAGCTACCTATTAAACAATAGATCAGGAAGTAGTGTAGATAATGGAGTAGGATGAACTTCCTGTGCCATATGATCAGGTATAAACAAGAAATGCAGGTAACTCGGGATAATCCACTCAATAAACCCTGTTTAGGAGATCCCAACACCTAAAAATCCAACTACATTGAATGATTTTTTGCTTTCTAATTTATAACTCTGTTGTGGCCCCATACAACCTGATGTTTATAATCCAAGAGAGACAGATCAGGTATGGACTCCATTGACTGGAGAGTTCCACACTGACAACATAAATATACATACTAGCATATATATAGTCGATATGCAGTATGCTTCTGGATGCTTTGGGATGAGAATATTTAATTTTAATTATATAGTGTTGTAATTGGTGTCTTGTTATGTTTGGAAAAATAGCAAACTGTAGTTACATTAACAATTATCCTTTATTTATTTATTTATTTTGGTTAAAAGATACTTTATTAATAAACAAGACATGAAAAACCCGAGACCTCAGATTTACCTGAATCACGAAGCCAAGGCATGAGCATATATAGTGGGCAATCCAATCTATTAGACTTGGATTTATATTTGCTTGCACCATATGTAGTTCATATTCTTTTTGAATAGTCAAGAAAAGATACCATTATTTGGATTTTCATTTGGGTATTCAAGTAGATTCCTTTTTTTATTCCTAAAGGCTCCGTTTGGCTGCAAAGGAAATTGAAGGAAATGGAAATGAAATTTTTAAACTTAAAAAAGAAATTTTTATAATTGTAACACAACATAATTGTATAAATTACCTCAATTTTTTAACATATTTAGTAATGATACTTATAAGATGTAAAATTTAATTCATTTTTCAAATGGGAGGGATTCGGATGCAAAGTAAAGTGTAAATTAATAATTAAATATGGAATAATTTGAAATTAGTTACCTAAAATTTAATAGAATATGATGTAATCATTACAAAAGTTTCAATTTAAAGTTTGAAAATTTTTAATTCCCTTCCTTTCAAGTCTCCATTTTTTTCTTTCACTAAAAGTCAGCAAGTTTGCATTGATGATGAAATAAAAAAAAATGGACTAATACAATGAGAAATTGGGGCATTCCAAGAATCAAACTCGACACCTCTCGCACCCAAAGCGAGAATCATACCACTAGACCAAATGCCCAGCTTGGTATCAAATGAAGCCAAATAAAATAAGTTTTTATCTCCCTTTTGAGGACCAAAAGCTTTGCTCTCCCTCTCATTCTATTTAAGGGATGGAAGAGGTTGAGGCCTTTGGTGTCCCCCCAAGTCGAAGATTGGGGTTCACAATCACTATCTAATATGCTTTTCTCTCATTCAATTTATAGTCCATAAATTCAATATTTTGGGGTCCTAAGCATAGAGGAACCACATCAATCCATCTCGAACTTGATGGTTAAACTCTACTACAATAACGATACTATAGGGGAGGTCCTTCGGAAAAATAGCTTGACACCAAGATGATAAAAAGCTTAACTCCTCTCATTCTTATTACTTATTCAATATGAAAAAAAAAAAATAAAAAAAAAAAAAAGGTCGTTTTATTCAAAACCCTTTGGAGAAATCTAGATTTCTCCTACTTCACACCTCAGAATGTGTAGTTCTTATAGAGAGAAAGGCAGTTTTTACAAAATAAATTTTCACCACAAAAATCTTTCTTTTGGTTCGACATCTTTATCTCCAATAACGAATTGGGTTCGAATGGGCATTTTGGATGCAGCTATTGAAATAGCTTCTTCGATTATAATTTTTGATACTCCACCTATTTCATAAAGTATTCGACCTGTTTATGACGTGGAAAAAAGCCTTGGGAGTAGGAGAAGAGCTCAAGCAATAGATAGGCGTGTTTTCCTCAGGCACTTCTACTTTAGAAAGGCCGTCATCTTAGAAAGGCCGCCATCTATCTTAGCAATGAGAGAATTGCCTAAAAAAAGTTTCTTGTGGAGCAGTGAAATGCATAGGGATCAAAAAGAACACCAACAACAAACACATTCTATTGGGATGACATCAACACTGAGAGACGAAAGCTGGGGGAACGAATGGGATTAGATTGTCACACCCCAATTCTGGTCTAACCAGAATGGTGTGATGAACGTCAATAAACCAATGGTTCACTCAGGATCTCATATAAGTCGTACCCACCATATCAAATCACACACACATTCCACATTAATAATCAAAGGTAATAAACAAATAATCGAAAGTTTTACAGATAATGAACTGAGAGTCTAACAATGATAAATAAGTATTTAATCCAATTATCTCCAAACCACAAGACATAAAAATAAATAATCAATTACATATCTGATGTTCAAATTATAACTAAACTTTGGTTGCACTCGCATGATGAATCATACGCATCTTCTTCAGCTTCTACGTCCATCGCAGTAACGTGTCCATACGTCGGCGCATTCATATATTCTTCAACAGTAGGACCTGCATCATCAATTAAAAATATTCGACGTCGAAAGGGTGAACAGACATTACGGCTTTGTGAGCAAACAAAACAATGCAACAAACATATGCATGCATTCAATTTATATCTTTAGTCTGGTTTTTAAGTTTGCAATATGCTATAGAAAGGTTAGGTGACAACTGCACCTCTATACACGAGTGTGTGAATCCGTCCAATGGATCAAACACCATTTTCGTTCCACATGCACCCACCATGGAATAGAGATAGAGTTAAAGTGTCCGATCAAATACCGCCACCACTTCTCCTGATGCCTTACCCATACCAACAGTAAGCCCCTATTGGCGAGGGCTTGCAAACTGGGCTCGCAACTAACCAATCCTAGTGCCAAACAGTGTACCCAAGGCCTCACCCTAGCATCCTTCAATATGTCCATAGAGATAGAGCTAAGGCCCCCCGGTAGAGTCAGAGGCCACATGGTTCGAGACCACCTCCCCTGATGTCCTACGACGTAATAGTTCTGCTAAGGTAATGGCGATACGACGATGTTAGTGGAAAAGATTTGAGTTGAGATAGAGCTAGAGTCTGGTGACGAGGTCGAAGACCACCATGCCACGTTCTCCTCTTGATGCTCTACTCGCATCCAATACACCAACCACACACATACAATCACATGCCTATTCCTAGCATCATCATCATCATCATGTTATAAATAAACAGAATTAAATATGCATGAACAGTAATAGTAAAAATACTGGATGACATGTGAGATGCACATTACAAGGATACAAGCATAGAATCAATCATGGCACTTAACTTAATAAAAATAAATAGTTTGTTATTAACCAATTAATTTAGGTCTTGTTCCCTTACCTATTAGCAATACTCGATCTCCTTTCAAGCCTTGAAATTCTCTTTGAATTGATTTAACAACCTAAAAGTTATATGAATTTAAGTTAGGGTTTATATGTGACATGTTACAGTAGTCAAAAATCGAAATAGAGCACTGATAGGTGTCTGATTGGTCCTATGGTCTCATACTGTATCGACCTTACTGCCTACGGTCGCATATTGTAAGACCCACACGCCACGAACCCAGTCTAACCTTACATTCTCGTGTCATGACCAGTCTTCCCATCATAATCGGCTCAAGTGAACCAATTGTATGAAGAAACCAGAAGATAAGGTAAGTAACGAGTCAAATTTAGTTGGTGTGGTTGACAATTTAAGATCGTATGGAAGCAACTAGTTAAAAACTAAAAATCAAAAAATTTTGTTCGTGTGGTAGCAGTTTTGAAGGGTGTGGTCGATACGTGTGGTCGATACATGAGACCACACATGAGACCACACAACGTGTGGTCGCATGTCACACCCCAATTCCACACTGTTCAGAATGGTGTGATGAACCGCCAAATAACCAACGGTTTAACCAGGATCTCTAATAGGCTATCTCCACGTTATCCAAACTTTACACGCATCCACAATCATAATCAGAGTAATACACAATAGCGGAAAATTTATAAATAATATGAACTGAGAACTAGAATGATACCCATAAATAATATCAAATTATTCTGTGTTTAACTAAGACATAAATATTTAAATACCAAATACATGTCTTATAAATCCAATAAGAAACCTACAAAAATATCTAATCGAATACACACGAGTTGCACTCGCAAGAGGAGTCGTGTGTATCGTCTTCAGCTCCAACTTCCATAGCTGCTACAGTTCCATACGCCGATGCGTTCATATAATCTTCAATAGTATATCCTGCATCATCAACTAAAAATATTCGACGTTGAGGGGTGAGCACACAACACGGCTCAGTGAGTAGCCAAAACAATGCAACATTACATATGCATGCAAAAAGTCAATTCATATCTTTGGTCTTGGTTTATAGTTTGCAATGTGCAATAGAAAGGTTGGGTGATCAAAGGTTAACGGTTATTGATACCGCCTCTATACACAGGGTGTGGAAGCCCGCCCGAAGGTTAACGGTTATCGTCGTCCCCATCCACCCTACCATAACATTATACAACAAAGGTTAACGGTTATTGCTATATAATGCTATACCAACACGTAAGCCCTGCCCCCGGTAGAGTCGAGACTACAAGGACCGAGACCACCTCCCCCGATACCCTACGACATAATAGTTTCGCTAAGGTAATGGCGATACGACGATGCCAATGCACAAGACTTGAGTTAGAGATAGAGCTAAAGTGCCGAGACCCGCCAAAGGTTAACGTTTATTGACGTTCTCATCACACCTCCCCGATACTCGCCGCATCAAGCACACACTAACCACACACATACAATCACAAGCCTATTCCTATCATCATCATCATCATCATGTTATAAACAATAAAATAAATATGCATGAACAAGTAATAGAAATATTGGATGGCATCTTTGTATGCACATTACAAACATATTCGCATAGAATCAAACATGGCATAGGACTCAAGAAAAGAAAACAGTTTATTATTAACCAATTTAGTTTGGGGTTAAGGTTCCTCACCTTAGTTTGCTAATAGATATTTTTCCAAGCTTTAGAATCACCTTTATAATGTTATTATACTGCTAGCAAATGGTCCAATTTCCACTTTTAATCCATTCTTCGTGTTTGGGGTTCTATGGCTTGCTTCCTACATTCATTCAACAGTCAATCCATGGTCTAGAACCATGTATAATCCATCTAGATAGCTTTCGTGCATCCTCCTATGGTTTTCCATGAAAGCATAACCATGGATGGATGGTTTGGGTTTCTCCGAAATCCTACACTCAACCATATCTAACCTAAGGTCTGTAGAAACTCATGGAATTAGTATCCATACCCGAGAAGATTACTTTTCTCCGCAATTTCTTCTCCCTTTTGCTAAGCCTTCTTCCTAGCCTCCTTTCTTCCTCTTTTCCTTCTTCTCTCTTTCTCTCAATTCAATTAGGGTTGTGAAAGGAGTGAATGTGGCTTAGGAACGTCCTTTAAATAGACTAGGAATGTCCTATAATAGTCCCATTGAGATTTGGAAAGAATCCCAATCGAAAATTAAGAAATTTCCTAATTTCAGTTTCGTCAGAAATCGAGGGTCGATGGGAGGGTCGATGATCCCGTCGACCCTAGGGTCTTAAGCTGTCCGACCCCTCCCTTCAAAACCGAGGGTCCGACTTTCTATTTTTGGGAGGTCCGACCCTGCTTCACTGGGTGTGCGACCCTCCCCTAGAATTAAGTGTTTTTGGGTCGATTTCGTACCTAGGATATCGATCTCCATCACGCCCTTGGTCCACTTGACTCGACCATGATGGGTAAACCTGGTTCAAGGTGGTAAGACCGGGTTAGTTTGACACGGGTCTTACAACTCCCCCCAACTTATAAAAATTTCGTCCTCGAAATTGTACGTACCTTCCGAATCAAACAAGTCAGGGTATTGCTTTCTCATAGCATTTTCTTCTTCCCATGTAATCTCTTCCATGTCTCTACTTTTCCATGTGACCTTAACATAGTAGATATCTCTGTTGCGTAGACGTTGAACCTTTCGACTAGTGATTTCCGTTGGTATTACTTCAAATGTCAAATCATCGGTCGGCTTCCGCAAATCTACTGTCAACACATGTGTTGGGTCCTTGACATACTTCTTCAATAAGGATATGTGTAATACGTCATGCACACTTGACATAGATGGTGGTAGTGCTAACTGATAAGCTACTTTCCCACGCTTAGCCTTAATCTCATATGGTCCGACATATCTTGGACTTAGTTTTCCTTTCTGTCCGAACCTCTTCAATCCTCGCATAGGCGATACTTTCAAAAATACTTTTTCGCCTACGGCGAACTCTAGATCTCTTCGTCGAGTATCTGCGTATTGCTTCTAACGGTTCTGAGCTACTCTTACTCTTTCCTTGATGATGTCGACCACTCGACAAGTCTCTTCAACAAATTCTGGTCCAACAATACTACGTTCTCCAACTTCATTCCAAAACAAGGGAGTTCGACACTTCCTACCATACACTGCTTCATAAGGTGACATCCGTATAGTAGCCCCGATAGCCGTTATTGTAAGCGAACTCGATCAATGGTAACTTTTCGTCCCATGATCCCTTGAAATCAATCACACATGCTCGTAGCATATCTTCTAAAATCTGGATTGTACGCTCCGACCGTCCGTCGGCCTCGTGGGTGGAATGCAAGATCGAACTTCAATGTTGTACCCATAGCCTTTTGCAGTCCTTCCCAAAATTTGGAAGTAAATCGTGGGTCTCTATCGGACACAATGCTTTCCCGGAACACCATGTAATCGAACAATATTATCCACATACGGCTTTGCTAACCTTTCGAGTGTATATTGGGGTCAGATCGGTATGAAGCGAGCTGTCTTAGTCAGACGGTCTACAATCACCCAAATCGTCAACTACTCGAGGAGTCAATGGTAGTCCCGTGACGAAGTCCATAGTGATGCAGTCCCATTTCCATGCTGGTTCCGGTAATGGCCGTAACAGTCCGCGGGTCTTTGTCGTTCCGCCTTTACCTTCCGACAATTTAGGCATTGAGACACGAACTTGGCTACATCCGCCTTCATTCCCCTCCACCAATACGGTTTCTTTAGATCATGATACATTTTTGTACTTCCGGGATGTACCGAGTAGATGGTGGTATGGGCTTCTTTCATGAGTCGGTGTCTAATGTCTACACTTTCTGTTTCGGGTACACATATTCTTCCTTTGTATTTCAGTACCTTTTCGTCATCCAAGGTGAACTCGTGGTTAGTCCTACCTTTCTCAATATCTTCTTGTACTGTTCTCGGATAAGGATCTCGCTTTGATAGCCCTCTTCACTTCGTTCACTATATCCGGTATAATCTTCAATGCCGCGAACATATTTGAAAACCGATGAATGAACCCTTGGTTGGTTGATCCATCCGGTGTATCTATCACATACCGCTCGTTGCCGTGATTAAACACCATTCCATTGGTATACATTGCCGCGGCCGTGCTGATTTCTCCTTGAGATTTTATCATTGCTTTTCTCGCTCAATGCATCCGCTACTACGTTCGATTTTCCCGGATGATAACGGATATCACAATCATAGTCTTTCAATAGTTCCAGCCATCTTCTTTGTCTCATATTTAAATCCTTCTGATTAAATAGATACGTACGGCTTTTATGGTCCGACTTAATCTGAAATTTTTCTCCGTATAGGTAGTGTCTCCATATCTTGACAAAGATGTACTACCGCCGCTAATTCCAAATCATGGGTTGGGTAATTTTTCTCATGTACCTTCAATCGTCTCGATGCATACGCAACTACTTGTTCTCCTTGCATAAGCACACATCCTAGTCCCAATCCCGATGCATCAAGTATATAAAGTAAATGTCCGGTCCCGGAACGGGAATGGTTAAAATTGGAGCGGATATCAATCCGGTCTTCGGTGTTTGAAAGCTCTTTTCACACTTATCCGTCCATACAAACTTTTCTCCTTTCTTGGTCAAACCGGTGAGAGGTACGGCGATCCGAGAATAGTCTTCTACGAATCTCCGATAATATCCAGCTAGACCCGTGAAAACTTCTAATTTCGAGACGCTCTTTGGTGCTTCCCACTTCACAATAGCTTCGATCTTACCGGGGTCCACTTTGATTCCTTCTGCGGATACTACATGGCCTAGAAAGGCGACTTCACTTAGCCAAAACTCACACTTCGAAAATTTGGCGTATAACTTCTCTTTCCTTAAACGCTGTAGGGCTGCGTTTAGGTTCTTGACATGGGTTTCCTTGTCCTTGGAATATACCAATATGTCATCAATAAATACTATGACCGACGTATCCAACATGTCGTGGAACACCCGGTTCATAAGTTCCATGAATGTTGCCGGTGCGTTAGTCGGTCCGAAGGACATCACTAAGAACTCATAATGTCCGTATCTTGTCCCGAAGGCTGTCTTTCGGAATGTCCCCTTCTTTAATCTTCGGTTGATGATAGCCCGATCGAAGATCGATCTTTGAAAATACCTTCGCTCCTTGTAACCGATCGAACAAGTCATCGATCCCGGGTAGTGGGTATCGATTCTTGATGGTCAGTTTATTTAATTCTCGATAGTCGATACATAATCGAACACTACCATCCTTCTTCTTTACGAACAACATCGGTGCTCCCCATGGAGATATACTGGGTCTAATATAACCCTTATCCAGTAGTTCTTGTAATTGCACTTTTAATTCCTTTAGTTCCGTAGGAGCCATTCTATAAGGTGCTTTTGATACTGGTGCGGCTCGCGTATAAGGTCTATTACAAACTCCGTGGCTCGGTCGGGTGGTAGTCCGGGTAATTCCTCCGAAAATACATCAGGAAAATCCCGCACGATATCAATATCTTCCATTCGTGGCACGTCCTTAGTTAGGTCGACCACTGATACTAGATATCCGACCGCTCCTTTCTCAAGGCACCTCTTAGCCTTTAATGCTAAGAGTATGAGCTTACGCCTCCTGGGAAGTTTGTTTCCCGAGAAACTGAATTCTGCTCCTTCTTTGTCCTTGAACGTTAGCTTCTTCTCGGCGCATAACAAATTTGCGGAGTGCCGAGCTAACCAATCCATTCCTAAGATGACGTCAAAGTCTGCCATCTCAAGTTGTATTAAGGTTGCATCCAAGGTCTGCTCTCCAATGAGAACTGGACATGGTCCATAACCTTTCTCTAATTCCACTTCTAATCCCATCGGTGACCGTACAAGTAATTTGTAGTCTAATGTTTTGATGGGCAGATTGGTCTTCTTTCCAAACGACACAGATATAAATGAATGAGTAGCTCCCGAATCAAAGAGTACCCTGGCGGGTACGCCATTGATAGGTGCGATACCTGTGATTCGTTTTTACTTAGTCTACATGCTCAATCAATGTAATTTTAATATTAAAGTTTCGGTCATACCCGTGACCACATCGGGCGATGTGGCTGCATCCTCTCCGATGTAACAAAGATATACCCGTCCTTGATGTAATCGCTTCTTGGGTTTTGGGCACTCTCTTGCCATATGCCCCGGTTGGTTGCGATTATAACACCTCGGGGCTTCGGAATTTGGCTTTGGCCGTGGTTGAGCTGCTGCAGTAGACTTTGGTGCAGTTGCAAAATTTTGAGGACGGAAAGGTTTATACGTCCTATTGTTGCCTCCGTTATACGAATTTCCAGCTGGCCTTTTTATGCCTTTGTTTTGAGTGAAATAACTCTCTTTCTGGCTCGATTCAATCACTCGAGCGATCCGGACAGCTTCATTATATATGTTCTTCTCTAATCCCGTAACATGTTCCCTTATACTTCCTCTTAGTCCCGCGACGAATCTATGGGTTTTTGTATCTTCTTCTTGCATACTCGGTGGTGCGAAGAAAAACAGCTCTTCATAACGTCGTTGGTACGCATCCACCGACATCCGTCCCCCGATAAAGACTCGGGAACTTCTTCTCCATCGAATCTCCCAAGCTTCGTGGAAAATATTTCTCAAAGAAAGCTTCTTTATATATTGCCCAAGTCAAGAGGGCGTGCTTAGTCAATAGATAGGCCCCGGTCGATTTCCACCAATGATGTGCGTCGCCTTTGAGCATGAAGGTGGCACACAATACTTTCTCCTCTTCGGTAATAGTCATCATAAGAAAATTTCTTTCCATCTCGTCTATCCAAAGTGTGCTGGCCACAAAGTGGATCGGACGGCTTGCCATTGAATTCTCTTGGTTTCATTTTCAAAAAACCTCTCTACTAGCCGGGAGTGATCCAGCTTGATTTTGGTATGCCCCAAACATAGGGGGTGGATACCGATAGTTCCCTTGGGCTGCTTCGGGACTTGCACTGGAATTTGTGCAGCCGGTTGTGGAGGTGTCCGTTGGGCTGGGTGGTTACCCACCGGTGCTGCACTAGCTTGCCCCGGGCCGCATGGCTGCAGCCCGAGTGGCTTGAAACATGACTCCCATCGCAACCCGCATTTGAGCTTGTGCATGTTGCATTTGTTGTAGCTATTGAGCCCAGATTCATCACCACTGTTGTTAGCTCAGGTGGTGGTGGTGGCAAATTTGTAGGGTTTGCCGGCTCGGGATTACCCTGTGCGTAATTGTTCTCTTGACTAGTCTCATCCGCCGGTGGTGGTGGTGGGACTGTATTTCGGGTCTGTCGGGTCACTCTACGTCCAGACATATTTCCTTTCTGAGATGGGTGGTGCCTGAAAGTCATCAAAATCAGTGAGAAATCATTTATACTTCATGTAGGCATGCTAACCGATATAAAATTCAAAATCCTCAATTTATTCTGAAATAAATACTGTCTTTTCTATGTAGGGTCGATAGTGAGGGTCGATGGTATGTCCGACCCTTGGTATCCGACCCTGGAATGACTTCGTTCTTCCCGAGAGCCGAGGGTCGATGCGGGGTCGATGGATGTCCGACCCTCGGTCCGACCCTTGAATTTGGTCGATTCCCGAGAGAGTCGAGGGTCGATTGGAGGGTCGATTCGAGGGTCGATGGTGTCAGTCGATTTGTCCGACCCTCGGACCAAAAATCAGATTTTTAAGATCCGATTCTGGGTCAATTCTCACTATTCCTCCTCCGTTTCGACTCGTCTCTACTCTCCGAGTTGCTACAGTGTTACTTCACTATTGTGGATCGTTCTTACTCCGAGGTTCGACGTCCACATCACCTCTACAGGTATAATTTCCCAACTTTTCCTGTTTTTAGGTTTTTATTTCTAGGTTTTTACTCATTTAGCTCGTCTTTTCCAAATTAAACCTTTTCCAACCGTAAAAATTCGATTTTTATTGGGGGCTTTTGTTATTGGGGTCTTGAGGAACGAAAGCCCTCAAAAATTTTTGAGTTTCATCGGTTGGTCATCGAGAAACTTAAATTTTTCTCTTTTGCCCCTAATTTGTCGACATTTTTGGTTTTTCTTGCATTTCTCCAAATTGGACCTTATCCGTTAAAATTTTCTACTGCATGTAGATTGTAGGATATGTTTTAACCTACGTAAGTCCTTACGTCCACTTGGATGGTGAGAAATGGGACTTTATTGTTAACTTACGTCGTTATTAAACCCAATTTCGGATTTTATCCTACTAACTCCAGGGTTTATTTCCTCTTTCTTATTTCCCGCAGTACTATGGCCCGTACCAAAGTGCCAAGATTGCATGATCCTCTCCGTTTCCGTTCAAATGAAGCCGAGGCACAGTATGCCTACTATACATGCAAGAAAGTGGAAGGGGGTCGTATGGTGAACCTGGCTGATCTAGCCTTGTTCAACGTAGAGAGAGCATTTGGCGACATGGGGTGGCTCCCTGTCATCACATACGACGCGTGCACATGTCCAGACTTGGTGCGCCAGTTCTATTGCAATCTCCAGGTGGTGGGGGATTACAATGATGTCGAGCGTGGTCAGGAGTTGCGCATCACTAGCTACGTCAAGGGGGTGCACATTTCTTTTGACTATCGGCAACTGGCCGATCTTTTGGGCATTCCCTTCGATGGTCCTATGGTGTACTGTGCGTCGGGAGAGCCACAGTTTGTTGAGATGGAGATGAGAGCGGAGATCGACAATCGGTTGCTCCGGCCCCGATAGATGGCGGATGAGAGCTTGCTACTTGCGTCCATCTCCACGAGTCTTCTCGCAAGATTATCCAAAGATAATCGATTCCGCAGAGTGGGCACTATGAGAGGGTGTCTCACCTGACCCAGTTCTTGATTTACAAGTATATGCACTCGGCGCCCGGTCTCGCCTTCCTTACATCATCATGCGGATGATGATCGGTGCCACATTGTCCGGTCATAGGGGTAATCTACCCTATGGACGCATGATTCTGATGCTATTGACCCGTTTGGGGGTGGATCTCGGTTGATGAGAAGATCCAGGAGAAGTCCCTTCTCGTCGCCTCTAGATTGGGAGGCTATCTCGCAAGATGGGGCTCCGAGATGCGGAGGTTAGTGATGAGGAGAGGAACGTGATGGTGCGCCCTCACACTCGGGTCGAGGTGACCCGATCTTTGCGGCCGCCGCTAGGGGCTCGGGGAGATCCGGTCGACGATGATGATCGTATGTATATGGATGTCGACGCGATACCCCCGCCATCACCCACACAAGCGGATGGAGTTGGTACTTCGCCGCGGCGGCTTCCCGCACCCGAGGCTGGTCCTTCACTTCCACCTTCGGCCATGATGGAGATGCTCGCAGAGATCGGGGATGCTCGTCGCAGATCCGATCTCCGAGGATGGATGAGCTGTTGGCTGCTCAAAGACGGCGTCGACGTGCGGATGGGAGAGCTCCTAGAGGTGCGGCGTGCGACCGATCGGAGGATAGCCCGGTCTCACCGCTAGTCTCCGGACGACCCGGACCCGGTGGCCCGGTTGACTAGGGTCTATGCCGAGGACTACGACAGAGATCGTGAGGCACCGCCTCCTCCTTCGCCTTCCGGCTTCTTGATTGTACTTTATTTTTCTTGTACTATAGAGTAACTGTCCGGGTTGTGGACTGTACTCTGCTTTAGTGATGTATATACGTTTTGTTTCTCTTACTCATTGTATATAACTGATTTTCTCTTTAATAGATGCATTATTCTCTTTTTAATTTGGTTTCAATCATCACTTGTGCTTACAATGCGTTTGTATTAAAGCTTTTAATTTATCCTATCTCAGCTCACAATAGTCTTGAATGTGTGTCAGTTCGGCGGGCAAGGCCTGAGATGCTCTGATACCAAGTTGTCACACCCCAATTCCACACTATTCAGAATGGTGTGATGAACAGCCAAATAACCAACGGTTCAACCAGGATCTCTAATAGGCTATCCCCGCGTTATTCAAACTTTACACGCATCCACAATCATAATCAGAGTAATACACAATAGCGGAAAATTTATAAATAATATGAACTGAGAACTAGAATGATACCCATAAATAATATCAAATTATTCTGTGTTTAACTAAGACATAAATATTTAAATACCAAATACATGTCTTATAAATCCAAATAAGAAACCTACAAAAATATCTAATTGAATACACACGAGTTACACTCGCAAGAGGAGTCGTGTGTATCGTCTTCAGCTCCAACTTCCATAGCTGCTACAGTTCCATACGCCGATGCATTCATATAATCTTCGACTGTATAACCTGCATCATCAACTAAAAATATTCGACGTCGAGGGGTGAGCACACAACACGGCTCAATGAGTAGCCAAAACAATGCAACATTACATATGCATGCAAAAAGTCAATTCATATCTTTGGTCTTGGTTTATAGTTTGCAATGTGCAATAGAAAGGTTGGGTGATCAAAGGTTAACGGTTATTGATACCGCCTCTATACACAGGGTGTGGAAGCCCGCCCGAAGGTTAACGGTTATCGTCGTCCCCATCCACCCTACCATAACATTATACAACAAAGGTTAACGGTTATTGCTATATAATGCTATACCAACACGTAAGCCCCTGTTAGCGAGGGCTTGCAAACTGGGCTCGCTACTAACCAATCCTAATGCCAAACAGTGTATCCAAGGCCTCACCCCAAAGATCCCTCGGAACATCCATAGAGATAGAGCTAAGGCCCCGGTGGAGAGTCAGAGACTACAAGGACCGAGACCACCTCCCCTGATACCCTACGACATAATAGTTCTGCTAAGGTAATGGCGATACGACAATGCCAATGCACAAGACTTGAGTTAGAGATAGAGCTAAAGTGCTGAGACCCGCCAAAGGTTAACGTTTATTGACGTTCTCATCACACCTCCCCTGATACTCGCTCGCATCAAGCACACCAACCACACACATACAATCACATGCCTATTCCTATCATCATCATCATCATCATCATGTTATAAACAATAAAATAAATATGCATGAACAAGTAATAGAAATATTGGATGGCATGTTGTATGCACATTACAAACATATTCGCATAGAATCAAACATGGCATAGGACTCAAGAAAAGAAAACAGTTTATTATTAACCAATTTAGTTTGGGGTTAAGGTTCCTCACCTTAGCTTGCTAATAGATATTTTTCCAAGCTTTAGAATCACCTTTATAATGTTATTATACTGCTAGCAAACCTAACAAAGTCGATAGAATTTAATTAGAATTAATTCAGAATTTAAAAACTATTATGTCAACTGAGGGTCGATGCTAGGGTCGATGGGTCTATCAACCCTCCCTCCATTCTGAACTTCCCGAATGCTGAGGGTCGATGGTCAGAAACACCTAGGGTCGGATGGTCTATCGACCCTCGGTGCGACCCTTCGTGCACTCTGGTCCAATTTCCACTTTTAATCCATTCTTCGTATTTGGGGTTCTATGGCTTGCTTCCTACATTCATTCAACAGTCAATCCATGGTCTAGAACCATGTATAATCCATCTAGATAGCTTTCGTGCATCCTCCTATGGTTTTCCATGAAAGCATAACCATGGATGGATGGTTTGGGTTTCTCCGAAATCCTACACTCAACCATATCTAACCTAAGGTCTGTAGAAACTCATGGAATTAGTATCCATACCTGAGAAGATTACTTTTCTCTGCAATTTCTTCTCCTTTTTGCTAAGCCTTCTTCCTAGCCTCCTTTCTTCCTCTTTTCCTTCTTCTTTCTTTCTCTCAATTCAATTAGGGTTGTGAAAGGAGTGAATGTGGCTTAGGAACGTCCTTTAAATAGACTAGGAATGTCCTATAATAGTCCCATTGAGATTTGGAAAGAATCCCAACCGAAAATTAGGAAATTTTCTAATTTCAGTTTCGTCAAAAATCGATGGTCGATGGGAGGGTCGATGATCCCGTCGACCCTAGGGTCTTAAGCTGTCCGACCCTCCCTTCAAAACTGAGGGTCTGACTTTCTGTTTTTGGGAGGTCCGACCCTGCTTCACTGGGTGTGCGACCCTCCCCTAGAATTAAGTGTTTTTGGGTCGATTTCGTACCTGGGATCTCGATCTCCATCACGCCCTTGGTCCACTTGACTCGACCATGATGGGTAAACCTGGTTCAAGGTGGTAAGACCGGGTTAGTTTGACACGGGTCTTACATCGCATATTTTTCACGTGTGGTCAACGGATTCTACGACCCCACATGTGACCACACGATGCTGAACAGACTCTGTGTTTAGGAAGCTTTCCTAATTTGAGGGGGACTCTATCCTAATTAAAGTGGGACTCCATATGGAGGTTTTCCTTTATATAAGGGACGTTCCTTAGCCTCTCTCACTCTTTTAGAACTCAAATTGAAACCCTAAACCTAAGAGAGAAAGAGAAAGGAAGAGAAGGGGAAGAAGGAGATTTGGAGAAGAAGCTGGGAGAAGAAGGTTTTGAAGATAAAAGTTCTATCTCCCTACAGCAAGCTTAAGGTATGGACTTGACTCTGTAGGCTAGATCAAATAGGATAGGTTCCTTTTATCAAGTTGATGTGTTGAATCTAATGTAACGATTTCGGTTATGGAATTTATAATGAAAACCATGAGAAAATAGCTTAGGGATAATGGTTAATGAGAAACTATAAATAATGGCCCTAGGATAATCATAGGATGAACCCAAGTAAGGAGCCAAGGAATCGACTCAGAAAGAATTCGGATTGAAGATGAAAAATTGACCAAACATCATGTGGTCACAGCCTGTGGTCGACTACAGGGTGACCAGAGGATCGACCACAACTATTTGGGAAGTTCCTACGAAAGGTGTGGTCGCATAAAATGCGACCACAGGGTTCGACCACACAGTGTGTGGTCTCATATATTGTAACCACAGGATCGACCACACGTGCGACCACACGATAACAACAAGCATATTTTGAGACCAAACAAGGTTTTTGACTACTGTAACTTAGTAAACTTGAATCCTAACTTAAATACATTAATTGTTTAGGTTCCTAATAGATTCAAAGTGACTTCCAAAGCTTGGGAGAGGAACAAACATCGATCAAAGGTGACGGAACAAGACCTAAACTAATTGGCTAATAACAAGCTGTTTTACTTATTGAGTCCAATGCCATGATTGATTCTATGCTTGTATACTTGTAATGTGCATTTCACATGTCATCCAATATTCCTGCTATTACTTCTCATGCATATTTAATTCTGTTTATTTATAACATGATAATGATGTTGATGATGCTAGGAATGGGCATGTGAATGTATGTGTGTGGTTAGTGTGCTTGATGCGAGTGGAGCATCAGGGGGAGGATGTGACATTGTGGTTCATCCTAATCACCAAACTCTAGCTCTATCTCTACTCAAGTCTTGTCCACTAACATCGTCTTATCCCCATTACCTTAGCAGAACTATTACGTCGTAGGGCATCAGGAGAGGTGGTCTCAGACCATGTAGTCTCTAACTCTGTCGGGGGCCTTAGCTCTATCTCTATGGACGTATTAAGGGATGCTGGGGTAAAGCCTTGGATACACTGTTTGGCATTAGGATTGGTTAGTTGCGAGCCCAGTTTGCAAGCCCTCGCCAATAAGGGCTTACGTGTTGGCATGGGTAGGGCATCAGGGGAAGTGTTATGCGATGTTTGATCAGGGCACTTTAGCTCTATCTCTATTCCATGATGAGTGCATGTGGGATGACAATGGTGTTTAATCCATTGGACGGCTTCACACACTCGTGTATAGAGGTGCGGTGGCCACCAATCCTTTCTATAGCACATTGTAAACTTATAAACCAGACCAAAGATATGAATTGAATGCATGCATATGTTTATTGCATTGTTTTGTTTTCTCACTGAACTCAAGTTGGAGAGATAACTCTCGCGCGCGTAATTCTTTTAGTTTCTGATGTTGCAGGTGCTACCATTGAAGACTTTATTAGTGCGCCAACGTATGGAAGTATGGCGGCTATGGATGAGCAAGCTGCGGAGGATTATTATGATTCGTTAAGTGAGCGTTTCAACTATGGATGCGTGATGTAAATTAAATATGTATGTAACCGCAAGTGCATAGTATCGTGCAGTAATGGGTCGATCTCAGGGAGGAATCGCTATTATCCTAACTCAAATAAGACAAAGCGTACCAAAGGGATTTGATTGAATTAACACCCTAATCACTTCAAATAAAAATTAATCAAGCAATAAAAACAATAATAATCATTCATAACGGTACAAAAATTTATGAAACCACTAACCATAAAGTAACACATATCTATTGCAAGAAAGGAACGAAATTAAAAGTAAAAGAATGTAAGAAAAACTTATCTCGATAGAAGATTTCTCTGTCGTTGCTCGTTGTATTGTTGTCACTCCAAGGCGATGTGCAAACGATTACAAAGGGAGCTTTCTCCCCTAAATTAAATTAGTAATGGGGTACAACCTATATTTATCTTCCCTACTATAGATTTTTAAATCGGAAATTAAAACTAAAAAAAAATAAATAAACCTAAGCAAGAAGAACACAACTTGAAAAGAAAAAACTAAGAATCTCAAACTCTCTCATAAATTCTCAAAATAAAATAAAAAACTCATAATAGAATTCTTGGATGATTTTTCTATTGCTGAGCATCACATATATATATAAGTGAGTAAAGATCACAATCAATCTTTACAATTGGATTACAAGAGATTTTATGGAGATAATTTTGGTAACCAAATTCCAATCTTGTAGGTTCATTGTATGTGGACGATTCTTGAGTAGAAAAAATCTTGCACCAACTCATCATATCTTTAGCATCATTATCTCTTCTTGAAAACTTCCATAATCGATTGGAGCTTTCCATTCTACCATGCCATGCCAATCTTGTAAATTTGATTCCAAATAAGTAAGGAATATTTTCTCAAGAGAATGAAATCTTTTACATGAGATTTGGCTACTCTTTGACTTGGTCCAAAGTTGATCTTATACACAAAATTCGTGACTCTCCTTATAAAATTCATCTTATGCCCGGCTGCTGAGTTGACTGGGTGAGTTAACTGGACAAGATCACCAAAAATTTATAAAATGATCTTTTCAAGCTCAAATTTCTCCATTTTTTTATCTACACCCAACAAACATAAAATCAACATTAAATACCCGAGAAGCATCATAAATAGAATAGGAGATGTACATTTTATGCCCTAAATTCATACATAAAATGTGTTCATCAATGCACTTAGTGTTTAACTTTCGTATTTGAATATTTGTAATATGTATTAACTTATGTTTTGGTTACTTGGAGATAACTGGAATATTAATTATTTATCATGATTAGACCTCAGTTCATTATCTGTAAGACTTTCGTTATTTACTTTATTTACTCTGATTATTAACGTGGAATGTGTTTTGGTTTAACATGGTTGGCATAGCCTATACGAGATCCTGGTTGAACCATTGGTTTATTGACGGTTCATCACACCATTCTAGTTAGTCCAGAATTGGGGTGTGACAACTTGGTATCAGAGCTCTCAGGCCTTGCCCATCAAACTTGAATACTTCTACTAGAGTCAATGAAATGAGTTAGGATAAATTAAAAGCTTTAATACAAACACACCATAAGCACCTGTGTTGGTTGAGACAGAACTTAAACAAGACAATAATGTATATATAAAAGGTGAAACCATATGTATACACAGGCAGAAAAAAAAATCTAAATGTATCATGATAAGCAAATAATATAGCGTATGATCTATAAGTCGGACAGTTGTCTAAGTATACAAAGGATATAGTATAGTAGCAAGAAGGGGGCATCAATAAAGCAGGAAATTAGAATACCGAGTTGGTCCTCACAAAATGTGAAACCCGATGTATGACAGAGGAAGAAGAAAAATGGCTAGTAACACCTAAATCCCTGTAGAGGTAAAGGAAAGATCTCGGGTTAAATCCAACAGAGATAGGAGAACAATGGTCATACACCAAAAATGAGAGTAACTATAAAAGAAGATAAAGCTATACTCCTAGATGATGTGGAGACTCAGAGTGAGATCCGTCATACGCTGATCCATTGTCCGCTAAGCATTAAGAAGATCTTGCAACTTGAACCCACCACTATCTGGGTCGAGAATGGGTATTAAAAACTCATCTGAGCAGATGCTAAATAATGATAATCAGATTGGAGCAAATCAAAGAAAATGAACAACCAGGCCACTTCAGCCAATCTACCTGGACTACCAAGTGCCTTGGGCACGGTTGTAATAAACTTGGCCCGACAAAATACAAGAGCAACAACAGATGAGACCGACTATGCAAGTTGTTATGTGAATTACTATCCAAGTTGTCAATGCTACATCAACACCTCCGGGTCAAACCAAGTACGGTATCGATTGGTAGCAACACTGTACCCCCAGCACCTATTAGCTATAACACAGTGCCTACCATACAACAAGTCCCAGTAACGTACACCCCAGTGTAGAAGCTTGGTGCACAACAAGCAGTGTATCAAGGTGGTTACCCTTATCAGCCACCGATGTATGGGATAGCTACATCATGGCAGAATGATCCAACAAGGGTTGAGGAATATTTTCTGAAGATGAAGCCTCAAATATTTTCAACAAATGATCAAATCTATTGTGGCCATATAACTAGATAGGTCTATATAAGATGCGGTACATCATTGACTTACTCTTATGATTATAAAGGATGCACATACCTGATTTTAAATTCTCATGTCTTGACAGAATACCTTCTCAATTCAACCTGTCAATTGGAGTTATAGATATTGTTTCCTTATTATTAGTCCTGATTATACCAACCTAAGCTACTCTCATAGTCGACAACATGAATAGAGATATAAACTGAATGAAAAGTTAAAGGTTTAATCATGTTGAGCATACATCTTTCTGATTTATACCTGATTTATTGATGTACCAAAACTTTCTCTAGATTTACTTCTGTAGTGCTTCGACCAATTGGTATTATATACTCGATAGAACCTATAACCATGAGGTTAAGAACTGTAAAATCTCTATTTTCATATATTTGGACCACCGTGCAACTTAACGACCTTTTGATGCTGGTTGGATTATCATAGATTTACCCCTAATCCTTTAAACCTAAGTTCACTAGCTAAAGCAAGTGTTCTTCATTATACTAAATTGAAAGAAGGAAATGAAATATTTTTGGATAAACATTCTAATTCTTACATTTCTTGACATCCATTGATAGGATGTTTGGTTAATAAGGAATTATGGGAAGTAAGATGATTAAATTCATATTAGATTCTATAGCCAAGGAACCTCAGATGAAGTAATAGAGGATTTGTTTCGAGATTGCGGAATGGATGGATATAAGTCATCTCTATAAAAGAGTGTATGAGTAAAAAGTGAGAACTATCAAGAGTAGCCAGTAAAGAAATAGATAGCACTCAAGTAGAGTTAAAGATGGCTATATCGGTATGAATTTTGACAAGGAAGAAGATTTCTAAAGGCAAATCTAAGAGTGGATAGAAGGATAAAGTCAAAAATCATGGCATTGATAGTATTCGGATTAGTACAAGTAATACTGAATTATGCTCAATGTCGAGTGAGTTGATTAAGAAAATATCAAAAGAGTTTGGCTGAATTAATGAATTTATAAGCATATACCCTAATGCTTATAAGTAGACTTGGGATATGAAGTAACAATCACAAGATATTTTTTGAGAAATATGAAAGAGAGATCAGGGTAGAACATCAATGACAAAAGTAATATAAGCTAATGATCTTTTTTGGGATATAAAATTATTAGCGTTAGTCTTTGAAAAACATTAACAGATTAAGGAGCTAGATGTGCTCTTAAGACCTTTATACCATATTTTGCTAGTTCAAGCCCTTTGGGACTAGATGTTGTATGTTATGAACAATGTTCGAATCATATGGATGGACAGAATTTGGATGCAACCTAAATCGACTTAAGATGGTTGACTTTGACGTCATCTTGGGAATAGACTGGTTGTCTCAACACTCTACAAAGTTGTTATGTACTTAGAAGAGGTTATCATTTAAGAATAAAGACAGCATATAATTTAGTTTTATTAGAAACATGTTGCCTAAGAAGTGAAAGCTGATCCTCTCTATGCTAAAGGCAAAGAGATGCTTTGAAGAGAAAGGAATTGGATATATGATATTTGTGGTGGACATTACTAAAGAAGCACCACAAAAGGAAGATATTGATGTGATGTATAAATTCCCTGATGTGTTTCCAAGAGACTTACTTGGGTTGTTACCTGATTGTGCAACAGAGTTCGTTATCGACTCGTTACCAAGGACGGCACATGTATCAAAGGCACCCTATAGGATAGCTCTTATAGAACTGAAGGAACTAAAGACTCGACTACAAGAGTTATTAGACAAATGTTCTAATCAGTCAAGCATTTCATCACGGGGAATGCCAGTGCTATTCATGGTGAAGGACGATAGTGTTCGGCTATGTATAAACTACCGAAAATTGAACAAGCTTACGATCAAGAACCGATATCCACTACCTTAGATCGATGACTTGTTTAATCCATTGCAAGATGCAAAGGTATTCTCTAAGATTGATTTTCAGTCAAGATATCATCAGCTGAAGAATTTAGACAGCGATATCTCGAAGACAAAGACTAGCAGGTTTGTCACAACTACTTCTAGAGCCAACATGGAAGTTGGATTGTATCACAATGGATTTCATCACTGGCCTACCCTTGACACCAAGGTCAATGGATACAGTTTGGGTGATAGTCGATCAACTTACCAAGACAGCTCGCTTCATCGCTGTCAGACCTCAGTACACCATCGACAAGCTAGCCAAGTTGTATGTGGACAATATAGTCAGACTTCACGGCATCCCAGAGAGTATAGTATCTGACAGAGAACCCCGTTTTACATCCAAGTTCTGGGAAAGATTACAGAAAGCGATGGGAACCAAGTTAAAGTTTAGTACATCTTTTCATCCTCAGACAGAGGGGCAGTCAGAAAGAACTATTCAAATCTTGGATGACATGCTCCGAGCGTGTGACCTAGATTTCAAAGGAGCTTGAGACGAGAAGCTATCGCTCATCGAGTTTGCTTATAACAATAGTTACCAAGCTATGATCCAGATGGCTCCATATGAGGCACTCTATGGGAAGAAATGGCGTACACCTCTGTTATGGAACGAGGTGGGAGAGAGAAGGATTGTAGGACCAGAGTTCGAAGAAGAAACTTATCGAGTGATTGATCAAATTAAAGAAAGAATAAAGACAGCTCAAGTTCGACAAAAATATTATGCTAATAATCAACGTCGAGATCTGGAGTTTACAGTGGGTGACAAGGTATTCTTGAAGGTATCACCTGTGCGAGGTCTGAAACGGTTCGATAGAAAGGGAAAGCTATGCCCCAGATTTGTGGGACCGTACGAGATGCTGACCAGACGTGGTAATATGGTATATCAATTGTCCCTACCACCATCCATGTTAAGCGCTCATGATGTGTTTCATGTTTTACTATTGAATAAGTATGTCAGGGACCCATCGCACATCTTGACAGTAGACCCACCAGACTTGATAGAGGATTTGACATTTGAGGTGATACATGTGATGCTCACAAGCCAAAAAGTACAACACCTCCAAAGAAAAGATATAATTACGTCAAAGTGCATTGAAAAAGTCAAGATGTGGAAGAAATCACTTGGGAGGTAAAGAACGCAATGCGAAAGGAGTACCCTAACCTTTTCGATGAACGAGGTATGTGCAAATTTCGAGGCTAAAATTTTTTTTAAGGGTGGGGGAGTTGTGAGACCTACATGCAAATTTTGGGGACAAAATTTCTTTTAAGGGTGGGGGAGTTGTAAGACCCATACACCACGAACCCAATCTAAACATCTATTTCATGTCGTAACAGGTCTTCCAATCATAACCGGACCAAACGGGAAGAGCGGATGACAACCAGGTATGAAAACAGACTTAAAGATATGATATTTTTCATATCGGTCTTATGATACCGGTCTATATACCTGTCGACCGGTATGTCTGCGAGGGCAGACTAGTTAGATCGGGAAATAGATCTCTGTGGGTCCCACTTACCAAATCTCGATCCTAGAGACTTTCCTAACGTAGAAAAACTTCCTAAACTCTATCCTAGCCTATTTAAGGACCTCTAAACCTCTTTAAACCTCTTTGATTGTTTATCACAAACCGTAAAGGAGAGAAAGAGATCGAAAGTGGAGAAGGAGCTAAGAAAGATGGAAAAGGAGCCGCTGTTGGACGAAGAACACCATAGTTGTGAACCAACGGTAAGTGCTTGAACTTCTCTCTAAGTTAAGCATTATTGATGATTTATTATGACTGATCATTACCATGCAAGGTTAGGTACTGATTGAAAACCCTTAGTTTTTCATTAAACCCTAATTGTTCGATAAACCCTAGATTCAAATTCTAGGCGAAGAATCATCGGAACTAGGACTTGAATGGAACATAAAACAATCTTAACTCATTGCTCAGGCCTAGAATGCATAGGAGGAACCCTAGTAATCATAATGGGTGACCGACGGAAGACGAACACCAAGTTGGTGATCTTCTGGAGGCATACCGGTCGACTATACCGATTGCACTAGGTGCGACTGGTGCCTCTCGGGAACTGGTCATTGGGGGACCGGTCGACCATACCGGTCGCACCTTTCCCCACAGTGTTGCGACCAGTGCCTGCGACAGTATGCACCAAGAGGGGTGTTTTCCACCCCAGTTGGTTTTCACCAACGTAAACCCTAAGGAACTAATTCTAACTAAACCCTAACATCGTGTAGGACCTTGTGATAGTGAGTTTGGATTCTGTAACGTAGAGCAAGCTAGCAATCAAGTGTCAGATAAGGGAATCGAACTTAAACCCTAATAACTTAATAACAATAAAAAGTTGTTAATAGTTATGATTCTGTGCAATGATGTTTGTGCATACTCACATGTCATCTTTACTTTCAGTTATTATATTGTTCATGCATACTCGCTATGCTAGGATATGATTGTTAGGCATGTAATTGTTTTCATTGGTGTGTGGAATGGGAAGGGCGTAGGGTCTCGGATCATTCCTCACACTAGCACCTTTTGTATCGCTTCTGTCTTAGCATGCTTGGTGCGGGTAGGGTATCAGGGGGAGGAAGTGGCACTGTGGTCTCTGGCCTGGCCACTAGACTCGAACCCTATCTCTATGTCGTAGGGAGCTGTGCTGGGATAGGGCCTACTGTGATGACATATAGGATTGATTAGTTGCGAGCCTAGTTTGTAAGCCCTTGCCAATAGGGACTTACGTGTTGGTATGGGTAGGGCATCAGGGGAAGTGTGGCGGTGTGTGATCCAGACACTTTAGCTCTATCCCTATTCCATGGTGGATGCATGTAGGATGACAGTGGTGTTTGATCCATTAGGCGGATTCACACACTCGTGTATAGAGGTGCGGTGGCCGCCAATCCTTTCTATAGCACATTGCAAACTTAAAACCAGACCATAATGTGAATGTTATTCATGCATGTTATTTGTTGCATTGTCTGATTTTCTTAGTGAGCTAAGTTGTGAGCTCACCCTTGTGTATACACCATTTTTAGATGTTGATGCAGGCTATACTATGGAGGTCTACGTGGACGCTCCAGTGTATGGAGGTGTTGCTGCTTTATAAGTGCAAGCAGGGGAGGACGAGCATGACGCTTCATGCGAGTGCCCTTTCTGCATGTACCTCTAGGATATGGACGATTTGATTTCAGTTGGATTTTATAAATGATGTAAAATTATTTATTTACGTTTTGATATTTTGAATAATTGGATAATTTATTTTATTTATCAATAGAGGTACTCAGTTCATTTAATTTAAGACTTCCACTGTATTTATTTATATTCTGATTATGGTTATGTGCAATGGTTTGTAATGGTGGATGCGGTCTTATTGAGATCCTGGTGTGAACCATTGGTTCAGTGGCGGTTCACTCACACTTTTGGTTCAGTCAGAATTGGGGTGTGACAGATAATCTAAACCGAATCCTCTCTATCCGACAATTGGAAAAGTCACATCTTTGGTCCACAGGGCAGAATAAATGTGTTGGAAATTTAATAACTCGAATCTTATGAGATCAAAATATTATTTACCATTATAAGTGGTTGTTGGAGAGGTATATACGTATCCTCCTAATATGCACCTAAATGGCCAATGGGTGTGATGACTATTGGTGACATGTTTAAATGGTCAATAGACATGTCTTGTGATGGAGGCATGATGTTTAGGCATGCTCTTTGGAGATAACCACTGGTGGTATCTCTTATTCTCCTATAAATAGAAGAAAGATTTAATTCATTGGTAAACAATGACAATAACAACAATTTGGTTTTGATAGTCCCCTTATTTTGAACTTTGATGTATAACTATTGAGCATAGCTTTCTAAATCATGGAGTAAATGGAAGAGAATAAGTACAACAACACTTTCTGGTTTTTTAGATTGTTTTGTCTTGAAAATTGATTCGCTAGGAACCTAGTTTGCACCATAGGAAACAACTACGATTTTAAAGAGAGTAATCTTGATTACAACTCAACTGTTTGGTTGGTGTCTTGTATTCTGTGGGATCCACACAATTATTAGAGTTGTATTTGTATTAGGGTTTAGGTCTATTACATGTACGGGAGTAAATCTATAATTGTGTGGGGATTACGGTTTCTGGGGAGCCTATATATTGTCTCCATGTGGGAATACCTTGGTAAGCCTAATAAGGGAGAATATTCTATCAAGTGGAGGATGTTGTAGATTTTTCTTGGGAATAAAGGAAGCCCTCTTTCTCTGGGTCAAGGTAGGCATCCCGCATTGGGATGCTAAACCACGGTAAATTCTTGTTCTTCTTTTTCTTCTAGTTTACGCTTTCATCCCTATCAGGTATCAGAGGGGGTCATCGAATGCAATCGTGGGGCTTCTTCAATTGCAGGACAATGTGATGGTGTTATCGCATGTGAGGGTTTATCAAGTGTTGTGGAAGAAGGATATCTTGGGTTTGGCAACAATGGATCTGATCTGATCAGGGAGGATTTGAATCCCAGCATGGTGTGCATAATTGCCAGTTGATGTTGCACCATGGGGTCAAGGAGGACTGTCAAGCTACAGTGAGGAGTCAGATCTCTAGGCCTACGCTGGAGGTGCAAAGGCGAGAGGCTCTGGTTCCAAGTGTATCTGGAGTTGCAAAGGATTTTGTGAGTGACGATCTCTCTGGTAGGTGCTTCGACAGTGAGAGAGGTGGAGTCACATCACATAGTATGGCGGTAAGCTATGTGGGACACCCGGATGGGACGTGGGCTATGCCGGTTTGGGGGTAACAGTTTGGTAGAGACAATGGACGTGTTTACAGAATCAACATTAACGGGTTCTTCTTCAAGGTAACTTACAGAATCCAAGCTAGGTAGAGATTTTTTGGGTTGGTGTCTTATATTCTGTGGGGTCCACACAGTTATTAGAGTGTACTTGTATTAAGGTTTGGGTCTATTATATGTATGAGGTTAAATCTGTAATTGTGTGGGGGATTAGGGTTTTTGGAGAGCCTATATATCGTTTCTGTATGGAAATCCCTAGGTAAGGCTAATAAGGGAAAACACTCTGTCAGGTAGAGAATGCTGTAGATTTTCCTTTGGAATAAAGGAAGTCTCTATTTTTATGGGTGGAGGTAGGTATCCCATGTTGGGGTGCTGAACCACAATAAATTCTTATTCTTTTTTTTTTTCTGGTTTGCACTTTCATCCCTATCATCCACCATACCATTATTTGCCATGTGTGTTACATCGGTTTAACTAATAAATTCAATGCCTAGTTTGATGGGTTCTTGGACATACATGGAGTATTTTAGTAAACCATTTCAATGGTTATTTATAATTCTATATAGAAATATTTTCATCTAACCCCCCAAAAAGGATGTCAAATTCTATCTACAATCCAATGGTTTCTAGAAACTTTCACCGGTCCCATTTAACTGACAGACTTGATTGGACATGTGAGTGGACATTCCAATCCTTTTTATTTGAAACTTTAAAACATTAAAATGAGATAGAGTTACTACTTTGCCCTTTCTTTAAAACATTAAAATAAAACTTTAAAACATTTAAATAAAACATTGAGTTACGGGTCACCACTAATATCCATAGACATGCGTTGGCACCCTGTATGGTAGGTAGTGACATTCGAAAGGGGGCCCACTTTACATCCATCGGATCTGCTAAATAAGGAATCAATGGCCATTCAAATCTGATCCTGTTTGAAGGACAAACCCTCTCTCTCTCTCTCTCTCTCTCTCTCTCTCTCTCTCTCTCTCTCTCTCTCTCTCTCTCTCTCTCTGTTCGAACTCTTCTTTCTCTTCTAGCTATTTTATTGTGCTTCAGCTGATGATAAATAGGCGTTACTTCAGTTCAATAGTTCTATTTTCGATCCTTTAGGTTTTCTCTCTGGGTGGAATACGGGTGGTTCTTCTTCTTCTTCTTCTTCTGATCACTGCTCTTGGTTTGGGGTCGTCTGCTATTCCAAGTCATCTAGTGTTTTTTTTTTTATTTCAGCAGAATATCAAAATTACAGGATATGGTAAGTTTAGAAACCTGATCTGGCAAGTTATACGTCATATGAACATACTACATCTACGACAAGAAGAGTCTTCTCAATCCAAAAACATAACATTCGACCGACAACACATGCTCTGTGTGATCACACAAGGGAAAATTACTTCAATTCAACACTCTCAAAATCGGCTTGATCATAGTATTTGAAGTGGGACATGTAGTATTTGAAATGGGACATCATCCCACAGCGGCGACTGAGAGTCCTTCAAACCTCCCTTTTCGTTCTTCAAAGCCAGAAGCAATCCAGAAAACCATCATTTGTTCTATTGCATTTCTTGGGTTTTGGTTCTCAATATTCTGGGATTCCGTGGAGGGTTTTGAAAAATCTCTTCCTTCAAAATCTGAAGAGCCGTACCCTGATTTTAATATCTTTAGCAGAAACGTTTAAATGAAGACGAATGTGATTCCATCCTTCCTCTTGCAACTGGGATCTTGATGAGATGCGACAAAGAGAAAGAGAGAGAGAAAGAGAGAGAGAGAGAGAGAGAGAGAGAGAGAGAGAGAGAGAGAGAGAAAGAACCAGAGAAGAAACAGATAATTACATATAAATTCATAAAAAAAATACCAAAAATCAATTCTACACTGGTCTGATTAAAACCAGAAATCACCGTTGCAACTCGTCGGGGAAGAAAGATATCGAAAGAGGGTTTCTTCTTTTTTACTTTTACTGTAGAAGATGAAAAATTGGTAAGTAGAGGTGTTTTTTACTTTGGGGGGCATTATGGTCTTTTACTTTTGAAGTAAGGGCAATATTATCCTAATATTTGCAATTAACGGGACTCTACTAACGGGTGGAGTCTCTTTGATTAACGGTGGAAAAATTTTGGGTGGTAGATGAGACATTTGGAAACATTTTGGGTGGTAGATGAGACTTTTAAAATTATTGGGGGTTAGATCGAATTTGACATAGTTTTTGGGGGTTAGATGAAAATTCTTCCTTCTATATATTATATTGATATCATTCTTGGACTAGTACATCATATTTTGGGATCATGATGTGTGATACTGAATTCTTTTTTTAGATTGGATTTTGGAAATCTAACACTTGGAATTTTGCTTGGGAGTTACCATTTTGCTAGTTGTTTATTGATGCATGCAATAGTGCAAGGAGACAGAGGGAATCGGTTTGTTCTCTTACTTAGAAACTTAAGTCTTTGAACCAGTCCAGAAGTTTGTATTGGAATAGTGGTTACTTCTGTGGACCATTGGCTGCCGTAAGAAGTTAGTGGACCATGTGTAATGCATGGATGCTACTTAAAGTTGTGAGATGTACCAGTTGAACAAGTTGGTTAAAAACCCAAAGACTATGGACCATTATGGTCATCACCGTCTTCAAGTTCTGGCAGGCCATTCTCTTGAAGAGTGGGTTTTTGTCCCGGCGCGTCTTCTTCGTTTATACCGCCGTCTAGGATTCGGATGTCTAGGTTGTTGACCGCGGATTGTGGGGAGGGGAAGGGGCAGGGGCCCATTTCCATCTTTGCCCGCTATAAAGCACAAAACCCGAAAGAGACCTTCAAGATGCATTTTAATCGAGGTTCTTCGACAATCAGGCATAGTGCATTCTCTTCCTTGGCTGTCCTTCTTTATGGAACCCTTGTTGAAATTTTGAAGAGGCGCAAAGCCTTTGACAGGGTTAATAAAGTTGTGTTGTTGACTGTTTTTTTCTATTTATTTAATTATTTTTTTATATTTTCTTATTAAGAAAACATTCTCTCTGTGTTACATGGTAATACTGCGTACATTCTGCTCCTTTCCAAATTCTATAATACAGAAACTTTGTGTACTCGGACTCTTTTTTTTTTCACTTTTACCTTTATATATGTCTTTATGTGTTTCATTTTAATAAGCGAATGTTTCATTTCTCTATTTTCTATAAATACAAGCTACAAGGAAAAGAGCAACATACATTGATTCTCCCATCTTCTCTTATTTTTCTATTTTGTTATGTTGATCTTTTAAATCCTTCTGTTCCTTGCTTACTTGGGGCAAATATTATGTGGGTTCAATCGGCTAGAAGGACACGAACCTTATCCTAAAATTTCAAATCGACCCATGAAAATTGAGAGAATTCTCTCAATCTGAAGGGGAGTTGTTTTCGCCTCCTCTGGTTCGTTGATAGTGAAATAGCTTCAACGAAAAGTTGAAGAAGGTATCTAATTGGATTTCCCAAAATACCCCTTTATATAAATTCTATTTGTTCTATTTTATTCCCTCCTTCAAAGATCCCTCTTCAATAATTCCAAAACCCTCCATATCACAGAATTGCCACTGACTGCCATTTGAGCTTCTAAAAGTTTGGGTGGGCCCATAGCGGATCCGATAAGGTTTTTCTACCTAGGTCCTGCATCACTTCCACATTACCTGATTGGCTGATCCGGATCTGTACCATTGAGCCTTCTAATGATACCCAATTTGCCTCTACACTTCCATAAGGTCCCTCGATCTAAATGGTCTTGGGTCCCAACCCTTATCGACCAAGATAAATTGGACAAGAGAAAGCCTCTCAGAACCAACATCATTATGAATCTGATCCCCAAATCTGTTAATGAGCTCTCCCTGAGGACGCCAGGGATCAAGCCTCAACTATGTTCCTTCACTATTACCAATGATATTATGAACCATATGCCAACGCTCGCTCCTTTTATCTCTATACTTCATAATCTTTTGTCATTCCCAAGAAAATTCTCTTGTTGTCCACAAGGAATCTGTCTTCAATTTTCTTTTCACTTGAACCACAAGCTATCTTTTTTTTAATACAATTCACCAGATTTGTTTAATCAAACCAACAACATTGATATCCTTAATTCTTTTAATTTCCCAGCCCTCCCTCCAACTTCGGTTAATTTGCAAACAACATTCCAAGAAATGAAATGCATCTTGCCTTGACCATAGAAATGAGGAAACATCGATTCAAGCTTCTTCATAATCACCCCTACGAGGGCAATACAGTAGACCGATATATATAACCACCCTACTGCACTGAATTAATTAATTGAAGACGACCAATATATGATAGGAATCTGCCCTTCCACCCCTCAACCTCCATCTAACCATCTCAAAAAGGGGCATATTCAGTAACCTTTAATTTCCTCGATATCAATGACACCCCAAGATACTTAATGTGAATCTCCATCTCATCTAATCAGTCAGCTCCACAAGGCTCTGTCTCACTTCATGATCAACACCCCCACGAACAATGACTTAACCCCATTAAGTTGCAGCCTAGAGAAGGTTGAAAAAGAATATAGCACCTCCAAACATTGGAAATTGATTCCCTCTCCGCCTTATAGACAGCATAATATCATCAGCAAAAATCAAGTGGGAAAGTTTCAGTGCCTTGGAAGTCGAAAGAAGTTGCACTTTACACACTTGAACTAAATTACAAGCATGACAGTAAGAGCCACCAAAGCAATAGTGAATAAATATGGGGACATTGTATCCCATTGCTGCTCATGAAGGACCATCAACATCAAATCGATTTAATCCCAGGATCTTCTTTTCCGAATCAAGTTGCTTTTTGGTTGAGTGCATCAGAGCATGAAGACTGTTGTAGGTAGGTTAACGAGCTGACTAAAAAGGGACATGTAGATGTATATTCAATACGCAATCAAAGGGCACTCATTAATTAAACTAGAAGCATTGAAGATTCTACACAGACTTGAACCAAATTAATAAACAACTCCAAAATTCCCAACCACCTCATGGCTTCAAAGAGGAAAATCTTGCTATGAGAATCTCAAGCCTTATGCAAATCTATTTCAGAATAGCTAGAGGGAAAACATCCTTCCTAACAATTCTCTCACTACATCATGACATACCAAAATGTTATCTGCAATTGATTTCTCTCTAATAAAGCCGATTGATTTTGGGAAACCAAAGCCTCCACCACAGTCTGAAGCTAGTTTGCCAAAATTTTGATTATAAATTTGTAGACTAGTTTACATAGAGAATGGGTGTATAACCACTGAAATCAGTGCATAGATTAGTAATGTAGAGACGATCCCCAACTCAACAAATTAGGAATCAGCCCCATAGAGGGATCGATTCACATGAACACAGTAAACCATGAACAATAGAACCAGAAAGAATGGAAGAAAAACTGAAAAAAGAAAAGGGAAAGGATATGACATATAGCGTCCCACCTTTGGCCTTGGTAGTCTCTCACCTCTTGAGTTTCTTACTCAAACTATTTCTCATGAACATTAACTAGAATTTCATTCATATTTCAAATCCTCCCTTTGGCTTTACCTGTACATGGTTTAAATAGAAATTGAAAACAAATTCCTAACAATGACAACCCTAATCAACTAGGAAAGTAAATTGCAAAAGGAAATTAAAACTCGAATGGAAATAAAATCCTACTAAGAATGAAAAGATTCTAAAAACTAATTTGGCCAAATCAAAACAGATATCGGCTCTTAATCTTGATTTGGTCTTGCAAGGTCTTGCAACTTGGCCATGATTTGATTTGATCTTTTGTTCCGATTGGCATGGGTTGTTGTTGGCTGAACAATACTGCATCAACTCTCCCTTGCTTAATATATATATATATATATATATATATATATTGAATCGGTTTAGCATCAACATGTCAGGGTGAGTATTCAACTTCCTCTGAAAACGAAAATCCGGTTGCTCTCAAAAGTTGGAAAGGAAATCTTCGGCCTTGGGACCTCTTGCTTCAAAAAAGTAAGGTGGGAGCACATCTTCAATGTCCTTAACTTGTAATCAGTATCACGAACATTGTTGGTAACATTCATAGCTACAGGAGGGATGTTCTTGAAGTCTTCTTGAACCACGATCTCAACCTGCACCATGTTCTCATCCTCGTTCTTGACCTCTCCAGCACAACCTTCAATGGATGACTCTGAAATGATAGAATCTTCCACCATGTGACTGATCTGGTGATGCAAGTCACGAGATCTCGCACAAGATCAAATCAGATGTTGCAAGATCAAATAAAGCATTCAATTGGAAAGTTCAATCTTAGAAGGATGTGATGTTGAAGCAATCAATGAAAGATACGATGCTACTTCGTTATTATAATAGGATGTTATCTCCAATAAATAAATAAAAATGAAACGGTGCATTTGTAAAAAGAGAGATAATGTGAGAAAGTACTAACGTACCATCCTCTTCAACATGTAAATTTTTGAAAGACAAAAAAGAATTTTTTAAAGAATAGACCAATAATACAAGAAATAGCAAATTTGCATAGTATTTTAATAGTGAAGTGAAATGTTTACTACAAAATCTAAGAACTTTTTAAAATTTTGGTAATGGTATCTAATGGTCTTTCTATTTGACACTAGCTGGTGTTGAGGTCCTATGAACACTAACTCCTTTTAGCGTACTCAGTAAGTCATTATGGAAACCACAATGTATAGAGGAGACAGTTTTAATACTTGAGAGATGAAGGGTGAGAGAGTTTTGCGCAGATCCAACAAACACCGATCGCTGGGATGGGTGTCAAGTAGAAAACCTGATATCTAATAATTGTTTCAAGTTACATAATTATTGTTTGGTATGATTCGTATGAATCAGAATGTTTCCATGTCGTTTTCGTTTTAATTTTACCGTGCGGTATGCATCACTTATGAAGAATTTTGTTTCCATGAACAATTCTTCAAAATTCTTGGTTTCAATGGATCATTTGTATCGATATGTATCAGGATTTCAAATCTTGGATCTCTTGGGTCAAGAAATAAGAGGATAAATCTTGGTTCCATTCAACCATTTGTATTAGGGAAAATTACTCATACCACTCTTGGGAGTTTGGTCCAAATACACATACTATCCTAAAGTTGACAACAATTACACCTACTATCCCTAAATACCAAACATAATTACACAGAGTCCTACTCTGTTAGTTTTTTTTCTAGAAAAAATTTCATCTACACCCCATCAAGGATTGCTAACATCATCTATACCCACAAGATTGCGAAAACATCATCTAGGTCCACTTAGCTAACGAAAATCACTAAAATTGTTAAAATACAGTTTTACCCCTCATATTATAAATTGAAAAATTAAAAAATTATGTTGATTTACTAATTTGACCTTCAAATCAAACTTATATTATCTCTCCCTCTTTTCTTTTCACTCTCACCCAAACCCTAACCCCTAATGTTTGAGTCTCCTTTTCCTGGATTTGGATCGTTTGCTGTTCGGCAAAGAACAGCATACCGGCTCATATGAATTAGAGCATAAGTAGCTTATGATGAGGAAAGAAACAGTGAATCACAAACCCGTTTTAAAATCTTATTCACAGCAAACCATTTGGCTGTAGTTTTCATTCTTCTCTTCTTCTCAAACCCTTCCTCTTCTTTTTCTCAAACCCATCCACGAACTTTACCAAAAAAAAAAAAACCTTCCTATAATCCAGAGTGAAAACATCAAACTCTCTTTAATAGTGAAGAAGAAGTACAAAAGCATCGAGACCCATGATTCGCGATTCGGGTTCTCCGTTTTTTACTTTCTTTCGTTTTTTTTTTCCTTCTTCATTTATAGCTCATCTCAAATTGAGGGTTTTCTGTGCTGTGAAAAACCAGGCATTCTGCATCTGAGTTCATCAATTTCACGAGTTTTGATTGAATAAGGAGGAACATTTGACATAATTTGTGGTTTAGGGTTTTATGCCCCTTTTTCTATTCTTTTGGAATTGCCGAGGGCATGAGGTTGAACAGAAAGATCTCTGTATCTTATGAAGAGAAGGAAAACGAGATCTCTCTGTATCTAATGAAGATCTGTTTACTTCATATCTCTCTCTCTCTCTCTCTCTCTCTCTCTCTCTCTCTCTCTCTCTCTCTCTCTCTCTTGGTGGTTTTGATTATAGCTTGAACTTAACTCCTTTTCACTAAGTATTTACAGCATGGGATTCTTTTGGGTTGCTTGTTTATACAACTGAGTTGACATTGTTTGAGTCTTCATCCACAAGCTGGGGATAAATTTCAAGCCACCACTGTACCACAAAAAAGAAATCACTGGAGGGCTTGGAAACATAAATCTGGTGCTTGTTTGGTAATGAATGATTCTTTAAGAAGAAAGAAGGATATGATTCAAAATGAATAAATCTGATCTGATGCCATTAGATTGTTGGATTTTAATCTGCTTGACACTCAGAGAGGTATTGGAAAGTCTCAAACATAAGCTGAATAATAGCTCATTTTCATGCAATACTCAAACACTTTCCACACTACGTTAAAAGAATGATTTGGGAAACGACGGAAAAATCTGCAACATATTATATTAAAATCTATCCATCCACCTGGTGGTCGACTATCAAGAGTGAGAATCTGTTGATTCTAACCACCTGACCAGATTCGAAAATATCCACAGAAGTTGCACGCTACGGGAGTCGGACGGAGATGAACCGTCCAGAATCCGGAAGAGAAATTGCACTAGAAGCTTCCTTCGAAGAATGGAAGAAGTGTTATTATGGTTTGCGAAGACAAAGCAGAAAAGGTAATAGTAATGGTTTTTGAACAAAAGGAGGATAAAACTTCCTCACACGACCTCGACCACCCAACCAGTATTATCAACCGAAGCTTGGATCGTGATATTACGAAAGGAAATTTCTCTTTTACTGTTACTAAAGGAAACCAGATTTTGGGGGTAGGGAAACAAATCACATAAAGGGTATAATGGTCTTTTAACCTCACTAAAAAGGTATTATCGACCATGAAATATTCTAATGCAGCTGACATCAGCATCTAACGGGAATCTTGTAACAGAGTGGACTTCTTTGATTAGCACAGCAAAGTTTTTGGGTGGTAGGTGATGTTTTTGCAATCTTATGGATGTAGATGATGTTAGTAATTTTTGATGGGATGTAGATGAAATTTTTTTCATTTTTTTTATAGCCAATTTAATGTTTTGTTCATCCAATCTATCATTTCCCCTCAAATTCCAAGGGCTTTTGTTCATTTTTATTGTTTTGTCCTCCTGTCTTTGATGATCATTTTCTTTCTTTATTCACTTTAATCACATGCATGCGGCTCACATTCTTATAAGACTAAAAGGTAGGTTTAAGTTTTCCTGCTAAGTTTTACCAATTCCTGGACTAGTGATCTAATGACATGCATGTTGGTAGTATCATCTTAATTGGCTTAATTCCATCTTGATTGAACCAATCCTATTTTAATTTGAAAACAACCCCGTTTTGATTGAACCAATCCCATTTGATTGGATCAATCTCATTTTTATTTGGACCAATTCAATCTTGATTGGACTAAGCCCACCTTGATTGAACCAATTTCATCCTATAAATTTTGGTCGATTCGGCTAACTTCCGCAAATTTGTGCTGGTGGGTTAAATTCTGCCAAATTGGGCCGATTGGGCCAAATTCAGTTAATTTGTGCCAATTGGGCTACATTCCTCCAATTTGGGCCGATTGGGCTAAATTCCTCCAATTTGGCCCGGTTGGACTAAATTCCTCCACGTTGGGCCTGTTGGAGTAAATTTCATCAATATGGACTAATTGGGCTAAATTCCATTAATTGGACCAATTGAGTCATTCCATTAAATTGGACCAAATGGGTCATTCCATCAAATTGGACCAATTGGGTCATTCAATTAAATTGGACCAACTGGGTCATTCCGTTAAATTGAATCAACTGGCTCATTCCATCAAATTGGATCGTTTGGGACATTCCATCGATTGGGTCAATTTCATTGCACTCGATCCGTTGGGTCAACTTCATTTTTTTTTCCAGTTAGGTTAAAGCATGTTAATTTGGGTCAATTGGGTCGTTCTCATGATTAATTGGACCAATCCAAGTTTAATTGGTTTAATCCCGTTTCTATTGGACCAGTCCCATCTCATTTTGATCAATCCCATCTTGATTGGACCAATTCCATTTTAATCTCCCCATCTTTTATTAGATCAGTTTCATATTCATTTGAACCAACCCAATACCCGTTTCATATCTTTATTTGATTCCATGTGTTGACCCTATCTTGGTTCCATGTGACAGCCCTTAAATGTTTTCTTGATTGTTATTGTGTATTCCTACAGTCCATGTGGATTAAATTCAGCCCATTTGATTTATTATTTTTTGATTTACCAATTTCATATTCCATGTGGATTGCTAATTTCAGCCCATCTGATTTATTATCTTTCAGTCCATTTGGATATTCAGCCTATTGGATTTATTATCTATGATCAATGAATCAGCCCATGCTGATGTTCATATTGCTTGATGGGCTGAATCAGCCCATTTGATTTTCAAATTGCTTGATGGATCAATGAGTCCATGTTTGGTTTTTATATTGCCAGAATGGGATGAATCAGCCCAAATTGATTTTCATGTTATTTGTTGGGATGATTTAGTTTTTTAGGCCATTTATCTCTCATATTTACATGTTTGCTATGAATGTGGACAGATTTAATCTTTCAATTCTATGTTCTTTACTTGCCATGTGTTATGTGTTTTTTTTACATTTTTAATTTCCTTACTTATTTGGCTTGGGGACGTACCATCAAGCGCACGCTCGCGAACACACACACACGCACACGCACATGCACACATACACACACACGCCTTAGTCAACCTTTGATCATGAATATGTCAGAATAGTAGAGTTTAGGAAATGAATAGTATCGGGGATTGATTTTAGGATTGGGCGGTTTGGATGTCTAACACCTTCCAAAATTATAACATTGACGTTTACCTGATCTTTGAAGAGACCAAGGTCGAGACTTAAGATGCGAATAATTAAATGTCTCTCTTAGTGAGATGATGATTTTAGAAGTCTTAGACCTTAATTTAGATAGCGACTCTAATTAATTTTTGTCCATTGGTGTGGGTAGAAGAGATCATAAGGCAAAAGCCTATGATCTTTTTTTTTTTTTAAGGATAAACCCTTCTGTTTCCATTAGATTCCAAACCTTTTTTTTTTCTTACGTCATGAGAGAGAGAGGTCCTTTGGAGGGAAAAACCCTATCTCCTCACACATTATTTATCAATGGGCTAAATCTTCTCCCTGTTTATAAGAGAATAAAGGATACCATTAGTGATTGTCTCCAAAGTCATGCCTAAACATCATGTCTCTATCACAAGACATGTCTATAGATCATCTAAACAAGCCATGAATAGTTATACCCATTGGTCATTTAGGTGCATATTAGGAGGAGACATACCTTTCCATCAACCACTTATAAACATGGTAAATAATATTTTGAATCTCATAAGATTCTAACCAATAAATTTCCAACACATTTATTTTGCAGACTAAATATGTGACTTTTCCAATAGTTGGATCGAGAGGATTTGGTCTGTATTAGGCATATGTCAAATTTCAGAGCCTAATTCGTTCAATCAAATCCCCCCCCCCCGGGTGTATTGACATGCAACCCGTGTCTGTCCATGCGCATGTACCAATACTCTAGCCATTATTGTGCACTCACCTAACTTTGAACAAAATAGATGATTCAGATGGGAAAAACCAAGAAAATTGCATGTTAGATTTGTCTTGTGACAATTGTGACACCAATAACTACCCTACATGAGTATTAAATGGGAATTTCTATTTTACTTTTTCTTTTACTCTCTTAGATTTTGTTTGTGCAAGCTGGTTGTTAGTTTTGTTAACCATTCAAGTTTGAGAATCAAGCTTCTCATACTAGTTATGGTGAGATGCTCTGTGGTCTTTTACCAAGAATATGGAATCTGAATTATCAAGCATGAGAACATACATCAGCAACTTTACGTTTAGAACCACCCATTTGGTTACTCACTTGGGTGGAGGACGGACTTAATTAATTTATCAAAGTTATTGAAACAAGACCCTCCTTGTTTGGTAGCTTCTTCTGCTTTCTCCTTCCACTCCAAGACCTTCTTCCTCATCATTTTCCCTCTTTCTCCTTCCATCAATTCCTTAACAAGAGATTCAACCTCGTCTCGCTTTACATCATTATTGATCTCCAAACCTATGCCCCAAGTAGTGCAAGCATATCGGCAATTCGTTTGCTGATCAGCGAAGAATGGCCAGCATAGCATTGGCACTCCACCAGATATGCTTTCAAGTATAGAATTCCAACCACAATGTGTAAGAAACCCACCTATAGAGGAGTGCAAGAGCACTTTGTCTTGTGGGCACCAGTTCACCAGCAAACCTCTATCTTTGGTGTCCTCTATGAACTCCTCTGGCAAGTTTGCAGATTCGCCCATCACAACATCAGGTCTAATGACCCACAAGAAGGGATACTTACTATTTGCTAACCCCCATGCAAATTCTCTCAAATGTTGATCACTCATAATAGTGACGCTCCCAAAATTCACATAAACAACTGAGTTTGGCTCCATTTTATCCAACCACTCAAGGCATTCCAAGTCTTCTTTCCAAAGGCTTGATGTGATAAACTTTGATTCACTCTCGGGCATTTGCTGGCTAAGCAATCCTAGCGGACCAACGGTATATATTTGAGGAAACTTGAATGCAATTGCATCCAAAACCTCATGTTCCAGATCATTGAATGTGTTGATTATCATTGCAGATGCCTTGAAACAATTCTGTGCTTCCTGCCTCAAGAAGTCTAGCAAAATGTCATTCGGATCAGTTGTCCTGAGTAAGCTTGGGAGATCCTTGAGCCGGATATCTTTCATGCCTGGTATCCAATCGATCTTTGTGTCAAGATAGCCATTGTTGATGTCCTTTTCATCTGGTGGATGCATGGAAGAAGTCATATATATCTTTAGTGGAAGCAATAGTGCAAGGGACATGATAATTGAATATTTGCAAAAACAAGAACAAAAGATATGAATAATTTAAAGGAAAAATCAATTACAAAACCTCCTATGGAAGTTAAAAGTAACAACAAAAGAGACTCTATAAGAAGAAATACTTAGGTTTTGTTTGGTTGCAAGGGTAATTGAAGGGAAGGGAAGTGAAATTTTTTAACTTTAAATGAAAACTTTTGTAGTTGTAACACAATATGATTGTAGAAATTACATAGACTTCTTTAACATATGTAGTAATGATACTTATAAGATGTAAAATTTATTTTCCTTTTCAAATGGGAGGGATTTGGATGCAAAGTGAAGTTTAAGTTAATAACTAAATTTGAAATAATTTTGAATTAGCATGTGCTATAATCATTACAAAAGTTTTCATTTAAAGTTTAAAAATTCCACTTCCCTTCCCTTCAATTCCCTTTGCAACCAATGAAAGCCTTAAGAAAAAATACCTTTGAATGGAATAATGCCTCTTTGTATAAGTTCCTCGTAATGGAAATAGCCCATGAAGCTACAAGCAGAGGCAGTCCAAAATTGAACTTCAGGGATGCCTAGTTCCATGGCAGCTTGTATAGCAAAACTCATAACTCCATCAGAAACAATGCACGAGACTTGAGGTATATTGGGGGAGGAATTGAGCTTTGTTAGTAGATCACAAAGAGGAGCCAAGCAGTTCTTTCGGACTGCAGAACATAGTGCAGTTGGATCCTGTGTAGCATCACGGTCAGATGGTGGTAATCCATCTGGAATGGTTTCGAACCTGAAATCACTCAAGCCCTTGAGAGCATGAGGACCTTTGGCTCGCAATAAGCGTCTGTGGTTGAACTCAGTGTTGATAAAGGTGATATGGAAGCCTCTTGAGTGAAGAAGCTTGGCTAATTGCATCATGGGATTAACATGGCCTTGTGCTGGAAATGGAACGCATACAGCATGAGGCTTCTGTGTTACGAAGGAACCCATGTCTTCTCACTTTAGCTGAACTTGAAGCCACCATGCACCTTAGTACCTTAATTTATAGAAGAAAGAACAGAAGATTCAAATTCATCCACAAGCCACAAGATAAAATTTAGATGGCCATAGAAAAGTCTTTTTTTTTTTTTTTTTTTTTTTTGGGTCCATATCTAGACTTCCAGTGTTTGTGATTCTGACTGGACTTTGGTTTCATCACATATTGTAATTCACTGGTCTTTATCATTCTTGACTGAAAATCTGTTCGTGTCCCACATTAATAGTATCTGGAACAAACAACATGAACCACGCATCTTCTTCCTATTTATTTTTTATTTTTATTTTAATTAGATAAGTTTCATCACATCCAAGCAACAGCAGAACACAAGAAACTAGCTAGCTGAAAATTTGTCATCCTCCTACCAAAAGCCACAGCTCACAGGTTTATTAGTGATTCAATTTTTGGCATTGTCCAAAAATGATATATAGCCAATTTGGCTCTTGGAATCATTGAGAAGCTTTGAGATCAACATCATATTTCATCAATATCTCATTGAGCACTGTCGGTTGTCTTCTTACGTTGTCCATTTGCAAAAGAAAGATTTCATTCCATAATTTTATATAGGGAGGGGTAGGGTAGTAGAGAGGATGATGATATATTTATTGATGATTTAATCGACTACAAATCAATGGCGGTGATGCACTAAAATACAAAGATGAAAATAAAGCACTTACCCAAAAAAGAAGAAGAAATGAAAATAAATGGTGGTGATGCACTAACATACATAGATGAAAATAAAGCAAACAAATTACGTAGAAGCTATCGGAAGAATTTACATATTCAATGTACGTAATTTGTACATATCTTGTTGTTATTATTTTTTCCAATATTTATGCCTCTTAATATATATATATATATATATATATATATATATATATATATATATATAAATAATATATATATATATGGGGAAATGTTATTGCAGCAAAGGTTTGTTATTTTTCTAAACGTAACAAGGAATCTATTCTGTCACATGGGCAGATGATTACCCACATGTCGAATTTCAAACTCTAATTCAATGAAATACCCCCATGTGTATTGGTATGCATCTCATATATGTCCATGCATGTGTACCAATACTCTAAACATTACTATAACACTCCCCAAATTTGAATAGGTCAAATTAAAAAAAAAATAATAAAAATGAATGGTCCAAATTTATTTTGTTATGTTTCCAAACGTAACAAACTCTTGTTACAATAATATAATAAGGGTTTGTTAAGTTTGGAAATATAACAAAAAAGTGAAAAATACTAATAAAACATGAGAATTAAATTATGAAGGTCGAAATGGTCAGGAGAAAGTGGACATTTCCAGTTTATTTAATAGAAACTATTTATTAGATTATAAATTCTAATTTAAAGGGTATTTAAGTAAAATCCTCTCATAATTGTAGTTAAGTAATGTGAACGAGATTTATCGAAGAAAAAAGAGTTTTAATGAGGGGCGGTGTCTTTCCTTTCATTCACTCCCCTATCCTCTCTGCAAAATCAGAGACACAAAAGAGAGGGAACTTAGGCAGTTTTTGGCAACGACAGAAATATTCTCCCAACAAGCGAGATTTATCGAAGAAAAAAGATTTTTGAATGAGCCGCGGTATTTTTCTCTTTCATTCACTCCCCCGTCTTCTCTACAAAATCAGAGACACAAAAGAGAGGGACCCAACGGCATCTATAACAACACTGAATTCTTTGGGAAGCAATCTGGCTTGTTAACCCAAACTTTTGCCTCTGCAAATCCGACGACTCCAATTTTTTGTTTGCTCTCCTTTGAGTTTCACGTCTGAACCAAGAAAAGAGAAAATTCTAGCACATTGTAAAAAACAAATACAGTCTTTCACTTGTTTCAGGAAACTGAAAGAAAATGTAGAAATCGGGATAGATCAATGCTAAAGTTCATGATTAGTAAAGTCAGGTATATATGAATCACAGATTATTCTATCTATTAACCTACAGAGGATCTCTTTGGCATCAGGTACAATCATATGACGACAGAACGAACTTTAAAGCTTTTCATCAGAAGGAAGATCTCATGGCCTTTTCTAGATACGAGAATTAGATAAAGACATGTATTTGAACCATTTCAATATTCAATTATTAGATTTTAAGTAACCAAACATTTCTAAATTATCAGCATTTATCTGTGAGTGATAATCTGATAGCCAGAGCACTTGAAAGCACGAAATTCAAATATTTCGAAGGAAGATCTGCAACCTATCCCCTGAAACTGGAAGTAGGTGCATTTCGGATCGTTGAGTAAGATAGAGATGATGATGATACCTCGACAGGTCTTACGATTATAGGGTATGTACTTCTACAACTGATACAACTACCCAACTTCAGAGACCAAGTGAGGACGAGTGCCATTGACTGGACAGAGCAGTTCCCTACAGCAACCATATCCAAATCTCGAAGCCTCTACCGATGTAGGATTTCACATTTGGATGTCAAGCTATTCAAGCTGCTGATGTAGGAATCGACAGAGCCACTAGATCTCGAAACCTCTGTTGCCATGTCATCTGCAAGAAACAAGAGAGCACACGAAATGCTCTTCCTATAGTGAACGAATAAATATGAAGAAGAGACGGAACAGAGAGAGGGGGAAAACCCTTGACATTTCTTTTGATGTTTGGTTTATTAGAGGTAGAAGATGGATGTTACGGGCTGTGACTTATTAATGGAATTTGATCCTTCTGGGGTGTATATATCGAGAGTGATGACTGTCGAGCGCGTGCGTGCTGTGATATACCACAAAAGTGAGGCCCCTCCTACATCATCATGAGATGCTCTGGCAATGGCGATGGGAGAAGTGTTTCTCCTTGCAGAGTTGCAAGGCCTAGATAATAGAAAAGGAGGGAGAGAAGATGGGTTGTGTACAATTACAATTAACCCTTCCTAGATACAATTCAGTTGAAATTTTAATTTATAATCTAGAAGGTAGTTGGTGTCTTGTTATATTGCAACTTGGTGGTCATGGGTTTAAGACACGAAATCAATCTCTCCATAGGGGTAAAGTTGCATACAGTTCACCCCTCCCTAGATCCTAAGTAACGGGAATCTCATGCAAACCTCAGACATTGAGATGTATTTTTTATTTGTTATAATTAAGACATTTCAATTAACTTCTCACACTTTGTAAGATACCAAAAGCTTCCAAAAGCTTAGAGTTCCACCAAAATTTATGTCATAGCAGTTCGTATTAAGGAAGGGAGGGAGAGGAGAGGAGAGGGGGCAAATCAATCTGTATTTTGGGAACTGTCCCATCCTCATCCAATTTGTGAAAAGGGCTTTAGGTATGATTCTGATATCTGACAGTTTTTCAGCTCATAGGATCTGCAACTGGAGAAACAAAATAGAGAGGGGATTCTACACGAATCCAAATCCTCTCTTGTGGCAGGAGGGTCCTGCGGCTGATCAAGGGCTGGATTTCAGTAGGCCGGCATACCAATACATCGGTATGTGGGCCAACTGAAATCCAGCCCTTGGCAGCCCACAGGTGTATAGGAGAGGATTTCTATCCGGTTCTACACACCCACACACCCTTCCTCACGTCTTTGTCTTTTTTCACCAGTCCTCTCCAGTGACTTGAGAGGATCATTACTCTCTATCCTATACATGTAAGGTTAGTGTGTTCGGCAGTTGTGTGTTAATAACTCAATAACAATGATTAAATTTTTCCCTTGAAATAATCAATATCATCTTCTCATTGAGGCGATGTTTGGTTACAAGGAAATAGAAAAGGAAAGTAAAAGGAAGTTGAAGGGAAGCAAAGGGAAATTGTTTTCCCTTTTGAGTCGTTTGGTTGCACTGGAAGTATGTGAAATTAATTTTGCACCGGTTGTTTGGTTGGATATAAAGTTGATATAAAATTTCAAACTTTTATAATCTAACATATGCTTTACTAAAATATAATCTTGTTCTAGTCCATTTACTAAGGCTGCGCTTGGTAACTCTCCGGGAGAACAGTTCCTTTGTTCTTCCGTTCTGACAAAACAAAAAAAATGTTTAGAACAACCAAGAATAGCCAAAAACCATTTGGAAAATCTGATTTGTTTTTCCGTTCTCAAAGAGCAAACCGGATGAAAGGAACATCTCGGAACGAAAATTTTAGAACATGGTAACCCATGTTTTTATCTTCTAGAACAGATTTGAAAATAGACTCAAGACCGTTTGCCAATTTACTTAATTGTGATCAATATTTAGAAGCTTGATTTTATACTTATTTTAAAATAATTTTTTTTATCTACATATCACACAGAAAAAAAAAAAAAAAAAAAACCCAACAACATTTAGAAACTTAATAATCATCATCGAGGGATCAAGGATGTTTTGGCAGCATTAGTGAAAGGATGAGGCTTACCGCTTACCTATAGAAGCAAAGATGCCTACCATGATTGAAAATGTGTATTGCAAGATATTCGAATTTCAAAGTTCTAATAACCAAGGAGTGTTTAAAGGCCTTTTATCAAACATGACACAGGCACAAACAAAGCCTGTTGGGCCAAGGTATCAGCAATAGAGTTGATGGTGCTTGGGAGATAGGCTATGTGGAAAGGAAGAGGCAGCCATATGCTAGCCATTTTCTTATTGATAAGGTTTACCCGGACTAAACTATTGTGACACCCAAGGGGCCCTAGTTTTCTCAAAGCCATGTAAAGTGTTTGATTCTAGCCATCTATATTGTAATTTTTGGTGACCTTCCACCTTACCTATTTCCCATCCTTTTCCCTTTTCTTAGTCCAGCAATAATCATAATCATGCATGTTAGGTTTGAATTGTGGTCATGTGTTGTCATTGTTGGAAACTTGATTGATGTGATAGAGTTGATGAATATACAGTTAGTGAAATGAGGAAAGAGAGTATCAGTGCAAGTGGCAGAGATAAGGCAGTTTTGGGTATGAGTTCAACAGTTCTAGAGAGTGGTTGTCCAGAAAAAGAGTAAGTTGACTAGGTATCTATTAAGGTGTCAATTTTGGGACTGCACCGTGTCCCCTGATTCGGACCGACCTGTTAAAAATCACGTCGAACCGGACCGTTTAATAAACATGTTGGTCTTAGGACTGGACCGATTAATAATAAGTTGTTCATGGTGCAGGGATGCAACCCAACAGTTGCCCGACTGGACCAACCGATTAAAGCCCGAGTCGGTATAAACTGATTAAAAATCGATTAAAGACCTATATAAGTTTTTTCTTTTATTTTTTCTACCTATTTTTCCCTCCCATTTTTCCACCTACTTGTGAACATTGAACTTGCAATGAATACAGCCCTACTAAATGATTGCAATGAGCCTTTTGATATCCTAGCTTCCAAGGTGACATGATTTTAATAGATGATGCTAAGAGACTGTTATGGCCACGTGTAAATATTCTTTAAAATGCATATTTTGATCCCTCTTTTTTTAACCATTATCCTCATACATTCTTCATTTATGAGTAAAGACAAATCAATGGTTCGAATTTACAACAAAATAGACTGATTATAACTGAGCATAAAACTGAATGGCATAACCGAACATAAGACCGAATAAGAAAATCGATTATGGACATTAATAGATCGATTGAACCGATTAACATAAGACAGATTAGGGACCCAGACCGATCAGACGGAATATAAACGAGTCAATATCTTGCAAATCAAGACCGATTAGTTAAACATGTCGATCACGGTGCAAGGTGTTAAATTGGTGGGGGACCGGTTAGGCCCGATCGAGACCGACCGAGACTGATCGATTGACACCCCTACTATCTACACTGAGTTGACTAGGTAGTGTGAGCTTCAACATTCAATAAAGTTTTACATGAGTTCAGTGATATTCTAAGCTGAACCAAGGTGATAGACAGCATGTGAGAGTCCAGGTAAACATGCACGAAAAGTTTTGGGTCCATATTCCAAGGTTTGTTTTGAAGTTTTGACTTTGAGACTGTTTTTGGTGGGTCCCACAACAGTTACATGGAAATAAGCATATTGGAAAGATGTAGATCATTGAGTTGGCTTTGCAACGCAAATGGAATCACTGAATTCCAACATCAAATGAGAGAGATCACAATTTCTGTTGAAGCGTGTGAAAAAGATAAACAAAAATGAGCTCTCGGTAAGTTAGTGAACCACTGGGATTCGTGCATATAATATATTATTTTTAAAGGGTTTTTGTGCAATTATCAGATGTGGGAGGGTCACCCAACAATTATTGTAAGGTTTTCTTAAGAGCCGATTGGACGACTATGGATGGGCCGCATTGATCAGATCTCGATCTGAAGACTAGTGAAAGGGCGGGCTCCAGTGTATCTCGACAGATGGAAGATGATTCTTCTACGAGCACTCTGATAGGTTGGATGCACAATATTAAGTTGGTTTGCGTTGCACTGCACTAAAGTTCCTTCTTGATTCCATGTGACACGCAACGGTACAGCGTCAGAGCTAATCCAGATCCAACAGATATGATTAAGTTTGACTTTATCTGACACAATTATTGAGATCTGACTGTCTCGGATCAATCCTGCGTTTTTGGTTAGATATGATGGCCTATCGAAGATAACTGAGCCAGTCAATCGAAACATGTCACTGCCCTCATTGAGTCAGCAGCAGCGCGGCTATTGTGTTTTGCAGGTGCACAGTATGCGGTCAAAAGATTCTTTATTAAATATTTGCACTGGAGAAAGGTATTTTGGTCATATCTTGATCATTTGAAGTCTAAATTGGATGATTCAAAATGCATTATCCTCCATTTCAAATCCTCTTCCACCTAAGAATGAAAACAGAGAAGAATAGAACCAGAAATCGTGAAATAGAGTTGAGAAAGGGATTTATTTATTTTTTTTTGGGGGGGGGGGAGGGGTTGGTTTACTTGGTATTGGTATGTAAGCATTCAATCACCTACGAACCTCATTCTTGCTTATCAATGATGCATTGAAGAGTGGTGAGAGGTTGGTAGTAGAGCTTCCATTGAACATTCATGATGATTGTCAGCTTGTGAGAGAGAAAAGAAAGGAATTATGGACAGGACTCAAGTTCTCTCAACCATGGGAGTTGTTGAAGGTTCCCGAGAGTGGGGTGGAGCTCCAAAGATATCTTCGGCTATTCAAAAGCACTGGTTGTAAGATCTTCTAAAACCTTGTATGGTTATTTGCTTTCAATATACTATATGCTAGCTATGTGGTGATTTTTGAATATCTAGCGAGTTTGGGATTTCATTGTAGTGTAAGTTATAAGCCCCAAATATTATATGAAGTGTTGTGTTCAGTGGGTACTGAACAGTGGTAGTTACAGTTGCCTGACCCCTGGCATCATTATGCCCTCTTATATATGTTGGGAAAATAGGGTAAGAACCCTTGTCTTGTTATACAAAACCCATCGGGCATTACTCCATGGACTAGCCATCACACATTGTATTGATGAACCACGTAATATCTTTATGTTGTGGACTGTTTTATTTTGTATATCTTATAAAGTGTGTGGAATGGATTGCATGATGGATGTGCAAATCTAGTAGACCTACCCACTGAGTGGTAGCGAGGTAGATTTGCATACGCTTGTGTATGTGTGTGTGTGTGTGTGTGTGTGGTAGTGCATTTCTCCACCAGCTTTAAGTAGCAGGGAAAACTTAAGGGAAAGAGTTTTCATACACTGATTCACCCCCTCACAGTGTCAACCGAGGTTCATCATGATTATGGTGATTCCCTAAATACTTCTCTGCAGCAACCCTTCTCTTTCCTTCCTCCCATCATCCAAGCATAAATGATAGATGGCCCCCCTTAATAATTGAATGTGCTCACAGTGTTGTTAATTAATCAAAACACCCACCAATAACTATATCAAGGAATCAATCTCATAAAAAAGCTTATCCATAGAAAAAGAGAAGGCCTCAAATCTCCAATGAGCAAAGAACAAACTAAACATATAATTTGTGTAGATACATGAAGGAGCAGGATGTAGCAATTCAACTATTGTATTATATACAAATTCAAGATAACCCTTCAAAACAATTAAAGGAATTGAAATTGAATAAGAAAGACAAGATTCTCACAACAAATCAATTAGAACCAACATTTCAACTCAAGCACCAAGTTCATTATCCTTCAATCACAAAAAGACCCACAAAATGTGGCTATTATCACCAATGCATCAAAGAAGATCCCAATGCCATCCAAATAGAAATTTGAAGCTTTCTAGGACAACTCTTCTCAGGATATACTTTGTTGAACCAGCAACCATATCTCAGCAACAATTCAGTATGAACATTATCTCAGACAAGCAATGATTAGATTCTAGAAAGAACATACCCTTCAATTAGAAGACAAGAAAATAGTAAAAGTAACTGAAATTAGAATTTTGGGAAGACATATACTTGTAACAAAAGTTCAAGGTGGTTATCAATGGACTCGATCAAGAAACTTCAAAATCCATATCTTTCGTTCCTCCACACTAAACTACAAATGCCTTTTCTTGAAGTTCATTAACGATGAGGAAATTATAAACATTGTGAGCTTTCTCATTATTAAACGCACATGGATGGCAAAAGAGAATATGAAATGTCAATGTGGAATCTTGCTTTTGGAAGAAAATAAAATAAAAAATGCAATACATGTGACTAATAAATTCCAACCCCCCCCCAACCAAAAAGAAAAAAAAAACGTTTTCCATAGGTACCCACTATTGTCTAACCATGTCCACAATAAAAGGTGGTGGAAGCATAGCAAGCTCTAGTTTAGTGAGTATATGAAACATTTGGTATAGTCTCAAAACTGAGTTTATCAAATTTATGTAGTTCTTATAGTGGAACAGTCAAAGCTTTTATTCAAATCAAAAGGGTATAAAATCCCCCAGGGAATGATAACCAATCCTGATAATGGTGGTTTGGGGTTCATTTGTGGTCAAGCTGATCTTATCCCTGCTCTGTGCAGGCTTGGCATGGATTATACCTATATCTAGTGAAAATATCAGGCTGAAGTTAGTCATTTTTGGATGAGTGAATGTTGGGATCCATACAACTTAGCTCTCTGGGGAAGTCCAAAATTATGTTTTGTACAATATTCATTTCTGTCCGCAACCAATTACTTTGGTCTTAGGTCCTTTATGTAAATTTCGTAACCTATAGGGTGTAGTGCACCACATTTGCTATCGTGACTTTGGTAGAAACATGGCAGTCATACCCTCTCTTGAAATAACTGATGGTTCCTGCAACAATGATGGGCATCAAATAAATCTGGTAAAACTAGCCAAAGAGTAGTTATATTTTCTTGATTCATATAATTAATCTGCAATTAGATCCTGATTTTAGTGCCTTGGGGGCAAGAAATATCAACTTCTAAGTCATCTTGGAAGAGGACCACAAAATCATATTCATCTGTTTCTTAAATTGAATAGAATAAAAAAAAAAGCTCATTTTATTCACAGTTTATTCACAGCTTTCCTCATGTAAACCAGTAGAATAGATCTCAATAATTAAAGAAAGCAGCTAGTTGATGAAGCACCCTATGGACTCCAATAACATAGTGTTCATGAACCTAGATACCGACAATGCCAAAACATCATGTATGTATTCATCATAGGTTGACATTGAGAGGGGGGTGAATCAGTGTCTTCAAAAATTCTTTTAAATAATCCTTTGAAGATAGACGCTGCCTTGAGTTGATGCTTCACTAACTAACCACAACCACACATTCACTGAAGCACTATCATACACACAGTCGTATGCACAACTACCTTGCTACCACAGAGTGGTCAGGTCTACCATGTTGTGCACACCCATCCTACAGACCATTCCATGCACTTCACAATATACAAAAAATGCACAGTCCACAACACAAGGTATACGTGGTTCACCACTACAGTATGTGATGGCTAGTCCACGGAGTAATGCCCAATGGGCTCTGTATATACTCAATACACTTCTTTTAGCTGTCTACATAGCAGGGAATACATGCACCCAATTTACCCAGCATAAAACCAAGAGGGCACACATGTGCCAGTAATTTAGGTATCAAGTACTAGTGTTGAGCACAAGCTGCACACACCACGCTTAATCCGCACCCACGGGAAGCAAACAATTATGGCTTTGGGCTTATAACAATGCCATATAATTTTAGCACAGGCTAGTTAGGTATTCATAATTCATCACCCACAACTAGCATATAATGAATACAAGAAATAATACAGTAAAGCTCATACAAGGTTGAAAGCCTTACAACCCTTGTGAGTAAGTTCCTCGTACTCTGGGAAGACTCTAAAGCAACTTTAGGAAGCCTGGTAATGCTCTCCACTCTTCAACATACCCTTCAATACTTCCAGCGGCTTACTGCAATCTCAATTTTCTTCCTTGGTGTTTTAACAAACACCTTGAATGCATAACCCCTTCATTGATGGCTAGTACTCACACTACCCTTCATTGTAGTTCACAATTCCTTCTAGAAGACTCTCATTTTTAGCATAGGCTCAACACATCTTCCAGCCCTTCATAGGCTCACTCAAGCTTTCACAACTCTTCTTTAATGGCAAAACCACTATTCAATGCTCCTTGAAGCTTGAAGCAACATCCCTCACTCACAAACACTCAGTCAAGCTCTTCATTAAAAATTAATGGCACCATTATACCCATGGAAGGTTGGTGATGATAATCCAAGCCTTAAACACACACCATACCTTCAAAAGAAGGTTTTTCACCCAAAAACCAGAGCATCGACTCAGTTCTTCACCATTAATGGCTGAATACCATTATGGTCCTCCAATACACTTCAATGGAGTCTCAAACAAGTCATGGGAGGTAGGTAGAAGGATTCAATGCATTCCAAACCATCCTATAACCTCATGAGAGTTTTTTGGCCTCAAAACCAAAGCAGAAACTCTGTTCATCGTCCCCAAATTACTCTCAAATTGTAGAGTAATCAAAATAGAGCTCGTAGGAATTTGAACGGACCGATTTGGAAGTCAAATGGCCAAGATATGGCCGTTACAGTTTTGGCCAGTGAAAATACATGAAATGAAATCTTCTGGAGAACTTTTCGTGCACCACGCTACACAATAGTGCCGCCTGCGCTGACATGACAGAGGCGCTGTCGAGTTACGATTTGTCCTAGAGAGAATCTTCTGTATTGGCCGCTGGATCAACTTGAAAAAGCGGGATTCAATACAGACCTTCAGATTAGCACGATCTACGTCAGTCTTCATCGGCGCTGATGAGGACCATCGAATAGAGATCTTCTCCGCCGTTATACCGCATGCGCATCACACCGGATCAGAAAACCTCCATCATGCGACGCGGTCCATGGCTTTAACTTGAATCCAGCTACTCAGGGGAGCCGCGATAGAATCTTGACGCAACCGTCGATATACACCTGATCCTGCATTTTTCTTGGCCATCCGATGAGGATCTTCACGACGTGGCTCCATCGAGACCGTTAATATTGAATCTTCCTCCTTGTTTTTACTCCCCAAAATGTCCCTGAAAACCGATCAAATGGCCTTTGTTGGTTGAGAGAACACTCTCTCACCTGTCTTTGTGTTGAACACATGGCGGGCACCATAGACGCTTATGCGAGGCCTGTGAGCACGGCTGCGGGCCTGTGGCATGGGGAGCTTGAGGGTGCCGGCAGGTGGCATGGCACGCTGCCTGTTGCGGGCCTTGTTGGCTTGCGGGCTAGCTGGCTTGCGGCAAGGCATGCTACCATGATGCTTGGTGCTGCCATGGTGCTGTTGCTGTGCTTGCTTGTGGCTTGGCCCTGCTGGCCATGGTGCTGTGGGCATGGTTGCTGCTGGCCTCGGCTATGTGGTGACTGCTGCCTATGGTGCCGTGGCCCTCGGCTAAGCTGGCTGCCATGGTGGCATGCCACCTCAGCATGGTAGGTCCCACCACATCAACTTCTCTCAACATTTTCTCTCTCTACCTTCTCTCACAACAACACACACCCATAAGCCACATCATCAATGGGACGCATATTCTCTCTCCTCTTGCCACACCATCAGTGGGACCCATAGTCTCTCTCCTCTTGTCACACCATCAGTGGAACCCACATTGGGAACCACACTCTCTCTCCTCTTGCCACACCATCAGTGGGACCCACAGTCCACACTCTCTCCCTTCTTTATATTTGCTCGCTCATCAAACAAACCACATCATTAGTGAGACTCACTTTGTAGAACATTGGAGAACACGCCCAAGGCTTCTTCATCACTGCCACTTGCAGACATTCTCTCTCCTACACTGACACTCTCTCTCCTCATTTCTCTGAATATATGATCATCCATACTGCCACATCAGTCAAGTTGCCAACAATGACAACACATGGCCAACATTATGGGACCCAAGAGATGTCCAAGCCAACCAGGTTCACACCAATGTAATAACTACTGTTCAACTCTCTCTTACAGTTATGGCCATACTGATTAACTTATAAACTGGTGGCTAAAAATGATAAAAATGGCCATCAAAATTTACGCATACCATCATTCATAGCATGGGTGGTTAGAGTTTGTAGAAACAGAAAGCAAACTCCCATGGGTGGAGGTATCGTTGCACAAAAAGAGCTAAATATGAGAAAAGATCTACATCTAATCATGCTTCAGTAACTAGAACTCATAAAAATAAAACATGAAATACATTCATATGTAAACACAGAAGATATGCTGCAACATTGCCATTAGCAGAATCTGATTTTTTTGTTGAGCAGAGAAAAGAAAAATAAAAATATGGGTAAACCAACAAACCATCAAGATGAGAACCATTCTTTTAAAAAATCAAAATCATAATCCACCCAGGGACAATATATAACCTATAAACATTTTACTACTTTAAAACAGAATATGCTGAGAACATCATGTGTTAATAATACCCACGGAGCAAGGCAGAACAACATAGAACTTGTGACCCCACCTAGACAAGATGTGAAGCTGCACATGAAACATCACCTATATAACAAATAAACCAGAAAATTGTATCAAATACTACTATATATTATTAACTTTGTTTGGCTGGAGGACCTCACTGATCAATCTATCAAAACTGGTGTAAGAAGATCCTCCTTGTCGGGTAGCTGCTTCTGCTTTCTCCTTCCACTCTGAGGCGTTTTTCCTCATTGTGTTCCCCTTTTCTCCTTCCAGCAATTCTTTAATAAGAGTTTGAACCTCCTCACGCTTAACATCATTGCCAATCTCCATGCCAATCCCCCAAGTGGTGCAAGCATATCGGCAATTCGGTTGCTGCTCGGCAAAGAATGGCCAACATAGCATTGGTACTCCACCGCATATGCTTTCCGACATAGAATTCCACCCACAATGGGTAAGAAAGCCTCCTACAGAAGAGTGGGAGAGCACTTGTTCTTGTGAGCACCAGCTTGCTAGCAAACCTCTAGCTTTGGTTTCTTCTATGAAATCTTCTGGCAAGATTGCCGACTCACCCATCACCACATCAGGTCGAATGACCCACAGAAATGGATGCTTGCTGTTTGCCAGCCCCCATGCAAACTCTATTAAATGTTGTTTTGTCATAAAAGTAACACTCCCAAAATTCACATATAGAACTGAGTTAGGTTCCATTTTATCCAGCCACTTGAAGCATTTTGAGTCTTCTTTCCATAGGCTTGTTCCTAAGTTCATTTCATTTTTTAGTATATGCCTGCAGAGCATTGGTAGCGGACCAATGGTATAAATGTGAGCATACTTGAATGCAATTGCACTCAACACCTCAAATTCCAAATCGTCGAATGTGTTGAGTATGATTGCAGAGGCCTGTAAACAATCCAGTGCTTCCTGTCCCATGAAGCCAAGCATAATGTCATCGGGATCACATTTTCTAGTAAAAGTTGGGAGGTCCTTCAGCCGGATATCTCTCATGCCTGGTATCCAATCAATGGGAGTGTCGCAATAATCATTGTTAATGTCGCTATCATCTGTGCACACACAGAAGGAGAAGTTATGTCACTTGTGCAAAGGAAACATTAAGTTGATCTAGGCATGTAACATAGTTGTACCACATTACTTCATTTGGTTTCAATTCTAACATTTTAGAATAATTCTTTTGGATACACTTCTACGATTCTTCTTGTTGAGAGATTCACAGAGAGAATTGTAATTTGGGCATGAATGGATAACCACTTGGGCTGCTATGATATTATTTATAGAGGGTATCCCTTCAAGAAATGAACATTTACCATAAAGGATACATACAAGCAGAGGAAGTATTGCTTGTAAAAAACTGCTCCAAGGTGCAAAATCAATGAACCAGTACGAAGGATCAACTATGTGACACGTAAGATTATGGTTATCAGAACAAAATGGCGTCCCATGGCACAAGACTCCCGCTACTGCAGGGTCTGGGGAGAAGCAGATTGTACTAAATAATTATAAATAAATAAATAAATAAAAATCATCACTCTTGAGGGGTAACAAAAGTTTCTAGGAATTACCAATCTACCAGCACTAAATAGAACAATTATTAAATATCCTCAACTGGTTGTTGCTCTTTCCAGTTTCCATCCTAGCAGACCCCTGTTGTTTACCTTCTATACCTTATCATCTCTGAATTTCAAACCATAAACCATGCTAATATAAAAACCAATTGGTTTTCACTAAAACATTTTCAGCCTGAAGTACAAAAATCTTTGTGAAGAGCAAAGATTACATCTCTTATACCATGAGAAGAACAAAGCAAAGCTAAATTCTTGTGAAGGATTGAATCAGTTATCTTTTGTATATTGATGGTAAGTATATATAATTTTTTTTTACAAGAGGACCAGTGAACGATCCTTGAAAAGGAGCTGTGTGAGAGGGAAATCAGGTACAGTTACAATTTGAATGAGAGAGCACTCATTCAAATGTGGATGTACAAGGTAAACTGGTCTTCATCGAGTCTCTAGCCCGTAATAATGAAATAGTTTATCTAATCAGATCTAGAACTTAAAATTTGAACTCTATCTCAGAACTTAGGAGAAAAGAAAGGCAAAAGTTTAAATTCTCAAAGTTGTCAAGCACCCAACCCATCAAAATCATAATATTACCATTTTTTCCTTGCCAACAGATTATTAGGATAAACAACAGAGAGATAGCATATATAGACACTAAATCATGAGGCCCAATATTGGGTGATCCTTAAAAACATTCATATAATACTAAATAAGGTTTGAAAAGAACTAAAGGAGAAAAAAGAGAGAAAAAATAAATGGATCAATGAGCTCATGGCAATGGAGAAAGCACATGAAGCCACAAGTTGAGGTAGTCTAAAATTGAACATCTTGTTGATCACAAGTTGACACTGAGAGGGGGGAGTGAATCAGTGTCTTCAAAAATTCTTCTCAGATATTTCCTTTGAAGACAGACACTACCTTGAGCTAATGCTTCAATCACTAACCACAATCACATAGCCACTGAAACCCAATCACACACACACATAGTCGTATACACAACTACCTCGCTACCACAGAGTGGCCAGGTCTACCATGTTGTGCACACCCATCTTGCAGATCATTCCACGCACTTCACAATATATAGAATAAACACATTTACATAGCATCCACAATACAGAGGTATATGTGGTTCACCACCACAGTATGTGATGGATAGTCCACGGAGTAATGCCCAATGGACTCCGTATATACTCAATACTCTACTTTTAGTTGTACACATAGCAAAGAGTACATACACCCAATTTACTCAGCATAAAACTAGGAGGGCACAAATGTGCCAATAATTTAGGTACCAAGTACCAGTGTTCAGCACACACTGCACACACTACGCTTAACATGCACCCACGGGAATCAAACAGTTATAGTTACAGGCTTATAATTGCCTTACAATTTTTTCCCCACTAGTTAGTGTGAGGACAATGGATTTTCATGATGATCCTTCACGAAATCAAAATAGGCTCTCGCCTTGGTTACCTTGTCCATCCACGCCAATGGATGGAGTAAAATATGGAGTCGCCACCTAGATAAGGTCTAGGACCTATAAATGGTTTCTCACTTGGAGAGACGCTATGACTCATGCTCAATGGATTGACTTCTAGTCTTACCAGAGAAGGGTAAGTGTCAAGTTACGAGTTGGGAAGGTGTTAGGCACCGACTGTTGCGGACCTTGACTGACGAATATCCTAGCATTGAACCGACTCTTAAGGATGGAGACATCAGTTGACTGAGAGAAGTGACACTGACCAACTCTAAAGAATGGAGACTTGATTAACTTGATTGATCACAGATCCGAATGACTCATAAAAATAAATAAATGAACAAAAAATAATTTGAATTGGAAAATATACAAACATACACAAGCAAGGATGACTCGACCAAACAATTCTTAACTCACTTGTAAACTAATTCAAACTAAGTGCATCTTGGTCAACTTGTCAATTTAAGCGGCCTTATCTCTAGATGTTGGGGAAAAGTGAATTCTGATCGAATTACATACCAACACCAACATCTAATCACAATGGATCACTTAATTTTAGTAGTTTGAAAGAGATGCCCTAGTTTGAATATACAATCCAAGTAATAAACAAGTAACGTGGTTCAAGAAAGAACAAAACACACAGATAGTCTTCTGACCACAATGACCACTTGGTGATGATTTAGTTAACTTGCTCTCAAAATCAGTATGCATCCATAGAGAGCTCAACATGTAAGTTGCGTGTTCATACAAAAGGGTTGATGTGCCTCAGAATATAAATATGCCGAGTGATCAGCATAGACACGCATACCCATGTTGCACTATCTATGCAAACATACTGATAAAGAGACCAAATCTGATCTCAATCATCACTAAAGTGGCTACAATAGGCAAAAAAAGTCTATAGAGTTGTTCGAACTTGAACCTCAAAAAAGATGTTAGTGGGAAAACCTAAAATTCAGGCTCTATGTCCAATGATGCATGATAGGTGGTTATAGGACAGACAAGGCTTCCTTGATAGGATGCAAAATATACCTATCACCCGTATAAACGGAATGAGTCACAGGTACGAGCATCCTTTATATATCCAAAGGTGCTAGATCAAGGTTGTGGCTTCGTCGGAGGGCTACCCAAAATATTCATAATGGGTCCGTTCCAACTAACCACGAGGTTTGGTTGATCTCATCCTCACAAATGCAATGCAAGATGCAAAAATGAAAATTAACAAACAAGTATTTACAACCACCTAGCATCCAAGTATTTACAGCAACTACAAAACAAATATTTACAACATGCTATATACAGGTGTTTACAACAGACTAAACCACAGGTATTTATAAGAAACCAAGATACATGTATTTACAAGAAACCAACAGGTATCTATAAGAAATTACACAAGTATTTACAATACGCTAACTTCAAAGTATTTACATCAATCACCATACAACACATAAACCTAAACATACAAGAGGGGAAAGGAAAGGAAAGGACAAAATTCGGAGTCTGACATGATTCCCCAGCGGAGTCGCCACTGTGAGGACAATGGATTTTCATGATGATCCTTCACGAAATCAAAATAGGCTCTCGCCTTGGTTACCTTGTCCATCCAAGCCAATGGATGGAGTAAAATATGGAGTCGCCACCTAGATAAGGTCTAGGACCTATAAATGGTTTCTCACTTAGAGAGACGCTATGACTCATGCTCAATGGATTGGCTTCTAGTCTTACCAGAGAAGGGTAAGTGTCAAGTTACGAGTTGGGAAAGTGTTAGGCACCCCAATTTCTGGGCTGATATAGTATTATTTATAGAGGGTGTGTCACACCCCAATTTCGGCTGAACCAGAAGTGTGAGTGAACCATCACTAAACCAATGGCTCACACCAGGATCTCAATAAGACCGTGTCTACTCATACAAACCATTGCACATAACCACAATCAGAATACAATAGATACAGTGGAAGTCTTAAATTAAATGAACTGAGTAAGCTATTGATAAATTTAAATAAAATATCTAATTTGTAAGACCCGTATCAAACTAACTGGTCTTACCACCTTGTACCAGGTCTATCTATCATGGTCGAGCCAAGTGGACCAAGTGCGTGAAGGAAATCACAAGACCAGGTATGAGTCTAACCCAAAAATAGTAAATGTGAGGGTAGGGTCGCATGCCTAAACAGGTAGGGTCGACCTCACCTCAACAGAAGTCCAACCCATGACTTTCTAGTCGTAGGATTGCATGACTAGAAAAACGTAGGGTCGACGGATTCTGCGACCCTACGTCCGACCCTACGATGACAGACAGAAACCGTAAATTAGAAACCTTCCTAATTCAAAAGGGATTCTTTCCTAAACTCGATGGGACTTATTTTGGAGGGTTTTTCTCTATAAATAGGACGTCCCTTAGTCTCTTTCACTACTTTTAGAACCCTAATTAAAAGTGAGAGAAAGAGAAAAAAAGGAAGAGAAGGAGAATTGAAGAAGAAGACTAAGGAGGAGGAAATTCAGAAAAAACTCTGAATCTCAGCAAACCTAAGGTATGAATACATTCTCCATGAATTGTTTAAGAGCCTAGCATAGTTCATGAAGAGGATAGGATCTAGGAGAAACCCACAGGTCCCATCCATGGACAAATTCTAATGGAATCCATGGAGGAAATCATTGTGAACAATGAAAAGTGTGTAAAAATCATAGTTTTGAGCCATAGAACAATCGTAGAATGGACCATGAAAGTAAGCCAAAGGATCCAAACATGAAAAAATGGACTTTAGAATGAAAGGTCGACTCAGAATACGTGTGGTCGCACGTAGGGTCGAATGATATCCGACCCTACGAGACCACAGGATCGACCACATGCCCTCGGGAAGTGCCAGGGAGGGTGTGGTCGCACGTAGGGTCGAATGGTATCCGACCCCACGTCCGACCCTACACCCTAGGGTCGTAGAAAACTACTACCCTAGGTGTTACCCTACCTGCGACCCTACGATTTCAGCTAGTCTAAATTTATTAGAATTAATTCTAATTAAAATCTATCGACTTGTTAGGCCTTTCTAGTGATTTAAAGGTGATTCATAAATCTTGAACGAGGATCTACACTCAATCAAAGGTGAGGGAACAAGACCAAAACTAATTGGCTAATAATAAACTGTTTTCATTTATTGAGTCCAATACCATGTATGATTCTGTGATTGTATGATTGTAATGTGCATATCACATGTCATCCACTATTCCTGTTATTACTGTTCATGCATATTTAATTTCGTTTATTTATAACATGATGATGATGATGATGTTAGGAATAGGCATGTGAATGTTTGTGTGTGGTTAGTGTACTTGATCCGAGTGGGGTATCAGGGGAAGTGTTATGCAGTGTTTGATCCGGACACTTTAGCTCTATCTCTACTCAAGTCTTATCCACTAACATCGTCGTATCGCCATTACCTTAGCAGAACTATTACGTCGTAGGGTGACAGGGGAGGTGGTCTCGGACCGTCTAGTCTCTGACTCTGCCGGGGGGCCTTAGCTCTGTCTCTATGGACATATTGAGGGATGCTGGGGTGAGGCCTTGGATACACTGTTTGACATTAGGATTGGTTAGTTGCGAGCCCAGTTTGCAAGCCCTCGCCAACAGGGGCTTACGTGTTGGTATGAGTAGGGCATCGGGGAAGTGTTATGCGGTGTTTGATCCGGACACTTTAGCTCTTTCTCTATTCCATGGTTGGGTGGATGTGGACGACAATGGTGTTTGATCCGTTGGGTGGACTTACACACCCTGTGTATAGAGGTGAGGCGGCCACTGAACCTTTCTATAGCACATTGCAAACTTATGAACCAGACCAAATATATGAATTGAATGCATGCATATGTTTGATGCATTGTTTTGTTTGCTCACTGAGCCATGATGTGTGCTCACCCTTTCGACGTCGAATGTTTTTAGTTGATGATGCAGGTACGACCGTAGAAGATTATATAAATGCCCCTATGTACGGACATGCTGCGGCGATGGACGCTGAAGTTATGATGGAGTCGCATGATTCGTCATGTGAGTGCAACTCTTGCGTTTTCGATTAGATTTGGTTTAAATTATACAGACAATGTAATTGATTATTTTACTTATTTATGTCTTAGTCAAATGAAGATAATTGGATATTTTATTTATGTTAACAGTCTTAGAAATCTCAGTTCATTTAATATATGTCTTCCGCTATTGTTTATTTACTCTGATTATGGTTGTGGATGTGTATGATTTAAGCAAACAGACACAACCTATTTGAGATCCTGGTTGAACCGTTAGTTTATTAGCGGTTCATCACACCATTCTGAATAGTACGAAATTGGGGTGTGACAACTTGGTATCAGAGCTCTCAGGCCCTGTCTATTAAACCAGAATACTTCCACAAAAAGTTCATGAACTGAGTTAGGATAAAAATTTAAAAGCTTTAATAAGAACACACTGTAAGCACCTGTGTTGTTTGAGACAAAATTAAGAAAGAGAATAATGCATATAAAAGGAGAAACATGTTTCATATACATCAAATAAAAAGCACGTTTATACATATCCAAAGTAGAGTACAGTCCACAACCCGGATAATTACTCTGTAGTACAAAGAATGATAAAAAGAAAATATACATCATGGAGCTGGAGGTGATGGAGGAGGAGGTGCCTCGCGATCTCTGTCGTAGTCCTCAGCGTACACTCTAGTCAACCAGGCTACCTAAGTCTGGGTCGTCTGGAGACTAGTTGTCAACTCGGCCATCCGCTGATCAGACGCACGCTGAGCATCTAAAAGCTCACCTACTCTTCTATCTGTCGTGCGCTGAGCATCTAGAAGCTCTCCCACTCTCAAGTCCATCGTGTGCTAAGCCTCTCTGATCTCACGTAGTAATCCCATCATATCATCAGATGGTGGGTGTGAAGGACCAGCCATGTGTGAAGGAGCCCGAGATGGACCAGCTCCAGTAGAATGTAGAGGTGATGGAGGAGGTATGGCATCTACATCCATAAACATACGATCATCATCCTCAGTATCACCCCCATGGACCCCTGCTCCGGTGCTGTTGCTGCTGCCGCCTCAGCGTCTTCTGTCTCTACTCGAGTACGAGGACGCACCAGAGCGTTTCTCTCATCATCACTGACCTGAGCATCCCACATACCCATCCTACAGATGGCCTCCCAGTCAAGATCCGATGAGAAGGTCTTCTCCTGAATCCTCTCATCTACTAAATCAACGCCTAGGCGGGTGAGCAGTGTAGTGATCAGACGTCCGTAGGGCAGGTTGCCTAGCTGACCAGGCAGCGTAGCATGGATCATCGTCCTCATGATAATGTAAGGTAGGCAGACAGGCTACCTAGTGCAAATGCAGTAGAGGACATATTGAGCCAACTGGGAGATCCTCTCATAATGTCCACTCTGGGGTATCAGGTTGTGCTGGATGATCTTGTAGTACACCCGAGGCTCTGGACGTAGGTTGATCGCTTTCATTTCCCAGCGATCATCTCTAATAAGCTGACTGTCAATCTCAGCACGCATCTCCAAGGATAGGAACTGGGGCTCCTTGGGAGCACAGTACACCAAAGGGCTGTCATTTGATATGCCCAAAAGATCAGCCAACTGCTGGCAGTCAAATGAAACCTCTATCCCTTTGACGTAGCTCGTGATCCTGAGCTCCCTACCTCTCTAGGTGTCATTGCGATCCCCCACTACATTGAAGATTGCAATAGAACTGTCTCACTAAATCAGGGTGGGTACAAGCCTCATAGGTGATCAAAGGAAGCCAGCCCATGTCACCAAAAGCACCCTCCACGTTGAACAAGGCTAGACTAGCCAAGTGTATACAGCGACCCCCTTCTACTTTCTTACGCTCATATCGAGCATACTGAGCTTCGGCCTCATTGGAGCATAAATGCACTGGGTCATGAGCCCTAGGCACCTTGGTACGAGCCATACCATCTGTCAAGACACAGAAAAACAAACAAGATATTAGTAATGGTGAAAAACTGAAAATTTTGACATTATAACGGCATGAATTGGTCAAAAGCCTCACTTTTCACCCAAACAACTGGGCAGGAGGACTTACATAGGTTCCAAACCATCCTGCAAAGCTCATACAGTTGGAAATTTAATCTAGAAAGATCAAATTTGAAGAAATTTCAGAAAAATTCGAAATTTTTGAAAATTAGGTCAAAAATGAAAATTTTCAAGTTTCTCGATAACCAACCGATGAAACTCAAATGTTTTTGAGGGCTTTCGTCCATTGGGTGACCAATAGCAAAAGCCCCCTATAAAAATTAAATTTTTACGATTGGGAAAAGTTTAATTTGAAGAAAACGATGTAATGGGCGAAAAACCTAGTTTGGAAAGTTTAAAAATGAGAAACAGTAGAGAGCATACCTTTAGAGAAGGAGCGGAAGTCACAAACGGAAGGAAAGATCACCAAACACTAGGGGTCGATACTGTAGCAACTCAGGAAACGGGTTGAGTTGGAAGAAAGGAGAAAGAATGGGAAATGAATCCAAAATCGGGTTTAAAAACCTGATTCTGGATCATAGGGTCGCAGAATTCGACCAAAATATGCGACCCTACGTCAGACTCTACCATCGACCCTAGGCTCTCGGTGATCTGACAGAGAACCATGGGTCGGACCTAGGGTCGGACAATTACCGACCCTACCATCGACCCTAGGCTCTCGGTGATCTGACAGAGAACCATAGGTCGGACCTAGGGTCGGACATATACCGACCCTACAATCAACCCTAGGCTCTTGGTAAGCTGACAGGGTTTATTAGGGTCGCATACCCTAGGGTCGCATAAAGACCGACCCTACCATCGACCCTACGATGGAAAATATAGTATTTTGTCCGAATGATCTGAAAAATTGGAAATTTATATTAATTAGGTGGATTTTTACTTGAGAACAACTTATATTGATTGCCTCACATGTGCTATGATTGTTTTAAGACACTACCACCACCAGAACAGGAAATGGCTGGGCGAAGGGTGACCAGACGAGGCCGTAACTCAATTCCACCACCACCACCTGTAGAGGAAGACAGCCATGTAAATCATGAAGCACAGGAGAATTTGAATACGGCACCGCCAGTGGCTAGTGGCCAAGCAAATCCTACAAACTTGCCAGCCCCACCTACAGATCTGGCTACAGCAGTAATGAACTTGGCTCAACGGGTGCAGCAAATACAGCAGGTGCAAGCCAATATGCAGACTGCTATAGGCATGGATTTTCCAGCTGCACATACGACACCTATGCCAGTAGGACAAGCTACCACAGTACTAGGGGGAAGCAACACGATACCCCGTGCACCTCAAATGCCAGTCATGCCGGCTCAAGTACAGAATCCTGAGGTAGCTCAAGGAAGTTACCAGTATCAACCACCTATTTATGGGGCCTATGCTCCATATCAGCTGGCTCCATATCAGCGGGACTACTCCCGGCTGATCGAGCGTTTTCTGAAGATGAAGCCCAAAGAATATAATGGTAAGCCAGCAGATCCTTTGTGGCCAGCACACTGGATTAATGAAATGGAAAGAAATTTTATGATGATGACAGTGAATGAAGAGGAAAACATGCTGTGTGCAACCTTCATGCTGAAAGGCGATGCACACCACTGGTGGAAGTCCATACGGACTTATCTATTAACAAAGCACGCCCAATTGACCTGGGTTATATATAAAGAGACTTTCTTTGAGAAGTATTTCCCTAGAAATTTTAGAGATTCTATGGAGAGAGAGTTCCTGAGTTTATATCAGGGGCAAATGACCGTGGATGCATACCAACAACGTTATGAGGAGCTGTTTTTCTTTGCACCCGCCAGCATGCAAGAAGAAAACATAAAGACCCAAAGGTTTGTCATGGGACTCAGGGGAAGCATCCGTGAGCATGTTCTGGGATTGGAAAAGAAGGTCTACAATGAAGCAGTACAAATTGCTCGAGTAATAGAGTCGAGCCAGAAGGAGAGCTACTTCGCTCAAAACAGGGGTATTAAAAGGCCAAATGGGAATTCTTATAACGGAGGGAATACAAGGACATTCAAACCCTTCCGTACTCAAGGATTCAATGCTGCAGCCAAGACTACTCCAGCAGCTCAACCACAACAAAAGCAAAATAATGAAGGAGTAAAATGGTATAACTGCAATCAAGTGGGACATTATTTCAGGGAGTTTTCTAAACCCAGGAAGCAGCTACAGCAAGGAAAGGTTTATGCAGTTACATTTGAGGATGCTGCCGCATCGCCTGATGTGGTCACAGGTATGACCTGAACCTTTCATTTTGTGTTACATTGTGTGAGCATGTAGACTAAATTTAAATAAATCACAGGTATCGTACCTATTAATGGCATACCCACTAGAGTACTCTTTGATTCTAGAGCTACTCATTCTTTTATATCTGTATCATTTGGAATGAAGCTGAATCTACCCCTCAAATCATTAGACTACAAACTGCTTGTACGATCGCAGATGGGATTAGAAGTGGAATTAGAAAAGGGTTATGGACCATGCCCAGTTCATATTGACGAGAAGACTTTGGATACAACCTTAATTCAACTTGAGATGGCAGACTTTGAAATCATCTTGAGAATGGACTGGTTAGCTTGGCATTCTGTAAACCTATTATGTGTAGAAAAGAAGCTGACATTTAAAGACAAGGAAGGAGCAAAGTTTAGTTTTGTGGAAACCAAACTTCCCCGTAAACGAAAACTCATCCTCTCTGCATTAAAGGCTAGGAAATGCCTCGAGAAAAGAGGAGTTGGGTATCTAGTATCAGTGGTCGACCTCATCAAGGAAACACCACGAATGGAGGATATTGATGTTGTGCGTGACTTTCTAGATGTATTTCCTGTAGAACTACCAGGACTACCACCCGATCGAGCGACAGAGTTCGTTATAGATCTAATACCCAGATCCGCACCAGTATCTAAAGCACCGTATAGAATGGCTTCTACTGAATTGAAGGAATTAAAAGTACAGTTACAGAAATTACTGGACAAGGGTTACATCAGACCTAGCATATCACCATGGGGAGTGCCAGTATTATTTGTAAAGAAGAAGGACGGTAGCGTACGACTGTGTATAAACTATCGAAAATTAAATAAGCTGATAATCAAGAATCGGTACCCATTGCCTCGGATCGATGACTTGTTCGATCAGTTGCAAGGTGTTAATGTGTTCTCCAAGATCGATCTTTGGTCAGGATACCATCAGTTGAAGATTAAGGACGGTGATATTCCAAAGACAGCATTCAGAACAAGATATGGATATTATGAATTTTTAGTCATGTCTTTTGGATTGACTAACGCACCCACAACTTTTATGGAACTCATGAATCGGGTATTCCATGATATGTTAGATACGTCGATCATTGTGTTTATTGATGATATATTGGTCTACTCCAAGGACAAGGAAACTCATGTCATGAATCTAAGAGCCGCTCTGCAGCTATTAAGGAAAGAGAAGCTTTACGCCAAATTTACAAAGTGTGTGTTTTGGCTAAATGAGGTCACTTTCTTAGGCCATGTTGCATCCACTGAAGGAATTAAAGTAGATCCCAGCAAGATTGAAGCCATTGTGAAGTGGGAAGCACCTAAGAGTGTTGCAAAAATTAAAAGTTTCCTAGATCTAGCTGGGTATTATCAATGATTCATGGAAGACTATTCTAGAATTGTCGTACCTCTCACCAGTTTGACTAAGAAAGGAGAAAAGTTTGTTTAGACTGATAAATATGAGAAAAGTTTCCAAACATTGAAGGCTAGATTGATATCTGCTCCGATCTTGACTATTCCTATTCTAAGACAGCCATTCATCTTGTATACTGATGCGTCTGGATTGGATTTAGGATGTGTACTTATGCAAGGAGAATAAGTAATTGTGTATGCTTCAAGACTATTGAGGACACATGAGAAGAACTATCCCACTCATGACTTGGAATTGGCGGCAGTAGTACATGCTGTCAAGATATGAAGACATTACTTGTACGGAGATAAATTTCAGATTAAATCAGATCATAAGAGTCTCACTTATCTTTTTAATCAGAAGGAGTTGAACATGAGACAAAGAAGATGGCTGAAATTATTGAAGGATTATGATTGTGATATCCAGTATCATCCAGGAAAGGCTAATGTAGTTGCTGATGCGCTAAGCAGAAAAACAATGATAAAATCTCAAAGAGAGGTTAACACAATTGCAGCAATGTGTACTACAGGAAAAGTGTTCAATTACAGTAATGAGCAGTTCGTGATAGATGCACCGGGTGAATCAACCAACCAAGAGTTTATTCATCGGTTTTCAAATATGTTCACAACGTTGAAGATTGTACCTGATATAACTGATGAAGTGAAAGCCGCTATTAAATCAGACACTTATCTAAGAATGGTACAAGAAGACATCGAAAAAGGTAGGACTATTTCTGAGTTCACCTTGGATAAAGAAAAGGTGCTGAAGTACAAAGGAAGAGTATGTGTTCCTGAAACAGAAAATTTAGACATTAGACACCGATTAATGAAGGAAGCTCACACCACCGCTTATTCGGTACATCCTGGAAGTACAAAGATGTATCATGATTTAAAGAAATTATATTGGTGGAGAGGAATGAAAGCAGATGTCGCTAAAATCGTGTCTCATTGCTTAAATTGTCAGAGGGTGAAGGCTGAACGACAAAGACTTGCAGGATTGTTGTAGCCACTGCCAGAACCAGCACAGAAATGAGACTGCATCACTATGGACTTCGTCATCGGGTTACCATTGACTCCTCGAGTAGTTGACGCAGTCTGGGTGATTGTGAATCGTCTGACTAAGACAACTCGCTTTATAGCTATACGACCACAGTATACTCTAGAGAGGTTAGCCAAGTTATATGTGGATAACATTGTCAGATTACATGGTGTACCTGAAAGCATTGTGTCCGATAGAGACCCACGTTTTACTTCAAAGTTTTGGGAATGATTGCAAAAGGCTATGGGTACAACGTTAAAGTTCAGTACTGCATTCCATCCTCAGACAGACGTACAATCGGAGCGTACCATTCAGATTTTAGAAGACATGCTTCGAGCCTGTGTTATTGATTTCAAAGGATCATGGGATGAGAAGCTACCATTGATCGAGTTCGCTTATAACAATAGCTATCAGGCTACTATACAGATGTCACCCTATGAAGCACTGTATGGAAGGAAGTGTCGAACTCCTTTGTTTTGGAATGAAGTTGGAGAACATAGCATCGTTGGACCAAAATTTGTTAAAGAGACTTGTCGAGTAGTCGACATTATCAAGGAAAGAGGTAGAACAGCTCAGAATCGTCAGAAACAGTATGCAGATACTCGACGTCGAGACCTTGAATTTGTCGTAGGTGATAAGGTATTCTTGAAAGTATCACCTATGCGGGGTTTAAAACGATTTGGACAGAAAGGGAAGCTAAGTCCGAGATATGTTGGGCCATATGAGATTTTAGCCAAACGTGGAAAGGTCGCTTATCAGTTAACACTACCACCATCCATGTCAAGTGTGCATGATGTATTTCATATCTCATTATTAAAGAAGTACGTCAGAGATTCAAAGTACGTTTTGACAACAGATCCTCCAGATCTAACTGATGATTTGACATTCGAAGTAGCACCAACTGAAATCACTAGTCAAAAGGTTCAACGACTACGCAATCGTGACATTTATTATGTTAAGGTTACCTGGACGAGCCGAGATATAGAAGAGATCACGTGGGAAGAAGAGAACGCTATGCGGAAGCAATATCCTCACATTTTCGACTCGGAAGGTATGTATAAATTTTGAGGGTGAAATTTTTAATAAGGGGGGAGTTGTAAGACCCTTATTGAACTAACCGGTCTTACCACCTTGTACCAGGTCTACCTATCATGGTCGAGCCAAGTGGACCAAGTTCGTGAAGAAATCACAAGACCAGGTATGAGTCTAACCCAAAAACAATAAATGTGAGGGTAGGGTCGCATGCCTAAATAGGTAGGGTCGACCCCACCTCAACAGAAGTCCAACCCATGACTTTTTAGTCATAGCGTCAGATGACTAAAGAGTGTAGGGTCGACGGATTCTGCGACCCTACGTCCAACCCTACGATGACAGACAGAAATCGTAAATTAGGAAACCTTCCTAATTCAAAAGGGGTTCTTTCCTAAACTCGATGGGACTTATTTTGGAGGATTTTCCTCTATAAATAGGATGTCCCTTAGCCTCTTTCACTCCTTTTAGAACCCTAATTGAAAGTGAGAGAAAGAGAAAGAGAAGGAAAAGAATAAGAGAAGGAAAAATTAAAGAAAAGACTAAGGAAGAGGAGGAAGTTTAGATAAACCTCTGAATCTCAGCCAACTTTAGGTAAGAACCTAATTCCCTTCATAAATTAAGAGCCTAGAATAGATTATGAAGAAGTTAAGATTAAGAGAAACCCAAATCATCCATCCATGCACGAGTTCCAAAGGAATCCATGGAAGTAATCATCTAGGCAATGGAAAGTCTGTAAAAATCATAGTTTGAGTCAGAGAACAATCATAGAATGAACCATGAAAGTAAGCCAAAGGATCCAAACGTGAAGGAATGGACTTTAGAATGAAAGGTCGACTCAGGATACGTGTGGTCGCACGTAGGGTCGAATGATATTCGACCCTACAAGACCATAGGATCGATCACATGCCCTCGAAAAGTCCCAGGGAGGGTGTGGTCACACATAGGGTCGAATGGTATCCGACCCCACGTCCGACCCTACACCCTAGGGTCATAGAAAACTGCTACCCTTGGTGCTACCCTACCTGCGATCCTACGATTTCAGTTAGTCTAAATTTATTGAAATTAATTCTAATTAAAATCTATCAACTTGTTAGGCCTTTCTAGTGATTTAAAGGTGATTCATAAAGCTTGAACGAGGATCTACACTCAATCAATGGTGAGGGAACAAGACTTAAACTAATCAGCTAATAATAACTGTTTTTGTTTCTTGAGTCCAACACCATGAATAATTCTATGTTTGTATGATTGTAATGTGCATATCACATGTCATCCAATATTCTTGCTAATATTGTTCATGCATATTTAATTTTGTTTATTTATAACATGATGATGATGATGATGCTAGGATTAGACATGTGAATGTTTGTGTGTGGTTAGTGTACTTGATGCGAGTGGGGCATCAGGGGAAGTGTTATGCGGTGTTTGATCCAGGCACTTTAGCTCTATCTCTACTCAAATCTTGTCCACTAACTTTGTCGTATCGCCATTACCTTAGCAGAACTATTACGTCGTAGGGCATCAGGGGAGGTGGTCTCGGACCGGGTAGTCTCTGACTCTGCCGGGGGGCCTTAGCTCTGTCTCTATGGACGTATTGAGGGATGCTGGGGTGAGGCATTGGATACACTATTTGACATTAGGATTGGTTAGTTGTGAGCCAAGTTTGCAAGCCCTCACCAGTAGGGGCTTACGTGTTGGTATGGGTAGGGCATCAGGGAAAGTGTTATGCGGTGTTTGATCCGAACACTTTAGCTCTATCTCTATTCCATGGTGGGGTGGATGTGGACGAAAATGGTGTTTGATCCGTTGGGTGGGCTTACACACCTTGTATATAGAGGTGAGGCGGCCACCGAACCTTTCTATAGCACATTGTAAACTTATGAACCAGACCAAAGATATGAATTGAATGCATGCATATGTTTGATGCATTGTTTTGTTTGCTCACTGAGCCGTGATGTGTGGTCACTATTTTGAAGTCGAATGTTTTTAGTTGATGATGCAGGTACGATCGTAGAAGATTATATAAATGCCCCTATGTACTGACATGATGTGGCGATAGACGCTGAAGTTATGATGGAGTCGCATGATTCCTCATGCGAGTGCAACTCTTGCGTTTTCGATTAGATTTGGTTTAAATTATAAAGACAATGTAATTGATTTAATTATTTTAATTTATGTCTTAGTTCTTGTGGAGATAATTGGATAATTTATTTACTCTATCACCGCTAAACTCTCAGTTCATTTAATATATAAGATTTTCGCTATTGTTTATTTACTCTGATTATGGATGTGGATGTGTATGGTTTAAGCAAACGGACACAGCCTATTTGGGATCCTGGTTGAACCATTGGTTTATTAGCGGTTCATCACACCATTCTGAATAGTACAAAATTGGGGTGTGATAGATACGAAAAGGTACTAGTGTGAGGAATGATCCCAGACCCTTGGCCCTTCCCATTTCACACACCAATGAAAATAATCACATGCCTAACAGTCACATCCTAGCATAACGAGTATGCATGAACAATAATAATAACTGAAAGTAAGGATGACATGCGAGTATGCACAAACATCAGTCCACGGAATCATAGTTATTAACAATGTTTCACTGTTATTAGATTATTAGGGTTTAGGTCCGATTCCCTTATCTGACGCTTAATTGATAGCTTGCTCCACGTTACAGTATCTAAAGTTGCTATCACAAGGTCTTACACAATGTTAGGGTTGTATTAGAATAGTTTTCTTAGGGTTTATGTTGGTCGAAAAACCAACAATGTCAAAAAATACTCCTCACAGAGCATACCAGTCGCAGTATCGGTCGCGGCATTGCAGGGAAAGGTGCGACCGGTATGGTCGATCGGTCCCCATAGATCAGTCTCCGGGAGGTACCGGTCGCGGTACCGGTCGCATATGGTGTGACCGGTATGGTCGACTAGTATGTCTCGGGAAGACCATACTTCTGGTTTCTCGACTTCCATCGGTCACCCCTATTGATCCTAGGGTTTCTCCTACACATCCTAGGTCTGAGCATTGAGTTAGAGTTGTTTCCAACTCCATTCAAGTCCTAGCCTCGATGATCTTCGACTTAGAACTTGAATCTAGGGTTTACCGACTAGATTAGGGTTTGACGGCAAACATGGTTTAGAACAATACCTGCTTTTCATGGTATTGATGTAATCATAACTAACCATCCTAGAATACTTAATGTAGAGGAAGGTTTAAGCACTTACCGTTGACTCGCGGCAATGTGTTCTTCGTCGAACGACAATGGCGGCTCTTCCCTCTCTTTCCTAGCTTCTTCTCCTTCTTCAATCTCTTTCTCCTCTCTAGGGTTTGTGAGGATCAATGGAAGGGATTTTAGGAGGTTTAGAGGTCCTAATATATGCTAGGATTAGGTTTAGGAAGCCTCTTAACATTAGGAAAGTCCTTCGGTTCGAAATTTGGAAAGTGGAACCCACAACGATCCTTTTTTCGGATCTAAACTGTGCAGGCCATACCGGTCGACCAGTGACCGGTACCATAAACCGGTACCATCGACCGGTATGAATTATTTCATACTTAAATCGGTCTGTTTTCGTACCTGTTTGTCATCCGCTCATCCCGTCTGGCCCGGTGATGATTGGAAGACCTGTTACAACATGATTAAAGGTTTAGATCGGGTTCATGGAGTACGGGTCTTACAGGGTGTCCTTACAAAAATGAACATTTATCATAAAAGGATACATACAAGCCCTTCTCACACCCAAAAAGGACATTTTGTGACGCATTGCGTTGATAGCAGGACCATCAATAAAATCACTGTCAAATACAGGTTTCTCATTCCATCTCAATATGCTTTCTGCTGAATGCATTTTCTCTAAAATTGATCTCAGGAGCGGTTGCCATCAAGTGCGTATCCACCCCGGGGATGAGTGGAAAACGGCATTTAAATCAAAGGATGGATTGTTTGAATGGAAAGTCATGCTGTTTGGTCTCATGAATGCCCCAAGCACCTTTATGTGGGTAATGACGATTGTTCTTTGCCCATTCATCGACAAGTTTCTTGTTGTCTTTTTTGATGATATATTGATCTATAGTCGAGATCCTAATGAACACCTAGAACATCTCCACGAAGTATTGCGATACTCCACATTGAGAAGCTCTATATTAATCTCAAAAAATGTTCTTTCAATTTACCAAAGGTGATATTTCTTTGTTTTGTTATCTCATCTAAAGGAGTATAAGTCGATCCTAAAAAAATTCAAAGTGTCATCAATTGACCTAATCCCACCACTTAACCGAGGTACGCAAATTTTCATGGTCTATCCTCCTTTCACAAGTTCACCCGTGATTTCAGTGCTATAATGGAGCCTATTACTTAATGTATGCGTGGAGCAAAGGGGCACTTTCAATGGACCCCTGCGGCTACGAAGGCATTTACGCTGATCAAGCAACGAATGACTGAAGCACTTGTTCTACGCCTTCCTAATTTTGACTGATATTTTTGGTAGTTACTGACGCCTCACATGTGGGATGTAGAGGCATTCTAATGCAAGCAGGACATCCGATTGCCTTCCACAATGAGAAGCTAAATGACGTGAATACGATACTACTCCACTTATGATTTGGAATTATATGTCTTCATTCAAGTCTTGAAGCATTGGAGACCATATCTTATTGGTAAGGAATTCGTTCTCTATTGGGACCCCGAAGCTCTCAAGTATCTCCATTCCCAGAAGACCATCAATAATCGTCATGCCAAATGGATAGCTTATCTCCGAGAGTAATTGTGTTGCCTTGCGGTATAGGGCCGACAAGGAAAACCAAGTGGCAAATACATTGAGTCGCAAGGTCCTCACTATCACAACCTTCTCAGCTCCCATTACTTTCCTTATAGCCGATACCTATTGGACCCTGATTTTGCACCAATTTATATCAAGCTCCAGCAAAGTGGCACCGAAAGCAAGTACTTCTTGCAAGATGGGTTCCTTTTCTTGGGCACACGCCTCTATATACCTAACAAATCTTTCCAACAAATCCTTGTTTGGGAATTACATGGTGGTAGCATGGTCATTTCAGCATTGATAAGACTCTTTCTCCGGTTATCAACTTATACTATTGGCTCCACCAACAACGGGATGCTAAGCAAGTGGCTTAGCAATGCTGTTTGTGCCAACTTGCCAAGGGTCCCAAACAGAATATCGATTTCTACACACCCCTGCCCTTCCCGCATGCTCTTTGGGTACACCTTAGCATGGATTTCGTCCTCGGTTAACTTCCCACCCTCGAGCATTTTGACTCTATCTTCGTAGTGGTTAATTGCTTTTCCAAAATGGAGCATTTTATTCTCTGTCGGAAGACCAATAATGAAGGCACATAGCAGTGCTATTTTTCAAAGAGGTTGTGCACCTCCATAGCTTCCTGAATTCTATAATCTCTTATCAGAATGTAAAGTTCATTAGTTATTTTTGGAAGACTCTATGGTAGCATATTGTAACAAAGTAAAGAAAGAAAAAGAGAAGAAGATGGAGTGAATGGAAGGAGAGAAAGAGAGGGGATCGATATGAGGTTGTTTTCTCCCATCATTAGCTTTATTTATAATGAATAATAGGAAAGATTATAAACTAACCGGAACTCTATAATAGGAAAGATTATAAACTAACAGGAACCCTAGACTAACTAGGATTCCCAATTTCTAAGGAAAGGTAAAACAATAAAAGAAGAAAACTAGATCGCCATCTATCCCTAGGAGTAATAACACAAGTGAAAATAAAGTAACTAATCACCATCGTAGGACCCATAAATTCATAATCTCCAACACTCCCCTTTAACTGGAACATGCTACAGATTGGAATATGCAAAAATCAACAACCCCCTCAACATCTTGGAACAACAAGAAGAGATATGAACCATACGGTCTTCAATATATAGCTGTTGGAGACGCTAAGGAGCATAGGGAGAACTTTTAGTAACAATACCAAATCACGAACATTAATCTTTGAAAAACCTGTGAGGACATGGGAAAAAATCATCTTTTTGAAATTTTCATTTTGGTATTTATCCTCATTTTTAAAATTGAGCTTTCATATAGTTAAAGTTGTCTACCCTCATTACACTCAAATTGGGATCTGAAAAGTTCTCACCTTCAGATCCCATCCATTCATGCCAATGGAGGGTAAGAAAACTGGAGTCGCCACCTAGATAAGGTCTAGGACCTATAAATGATGCCCCTCAATGGAGGAACACTAATGACTCGCGCAAATGGAACGGCTATCTTGTCTCACCAAAGGCGGGAAAGTGCCAAATTACGAGTTGGGAAGGTGTTAGGCACCCAACTCACCCGGTTAAACCGGTCTCCCTAAATCCTATCATTTCCTACAGTTTATGAATGCATGGGGCTATCTAAATACATTACAAGGTAAAAGGGGGAATCCTAAGTTAATTTCTAATTCTTTGTTAACTAAGCATGGCATAAGCTGAAATTAAACAAATATAAACAAGAAAAATAATTACAAAATGAATAAAAGAATTTAAAGAATAGTTTAATCATACTTCAAAGAAAATGAAAAAAATGATATATAACATATGACCGAGGTCTGGGAAAATCCCAGACTGCCTACGTATCCCTGTGCGGCGGGAATCAGGCCAAACGTAGTTCGGGTGGGTGTGTACGTACCAAGTGTGTGTAAGAGAAGGGATGCTCCCAAAATATTGGAACGCATCCCAAGCGATGGATGCTCCCATAATCATGGAACACATCCAATGGTGAGAGATGTCCCCACAACAGTGGGACCCATCTCAGTGTTGAGGTACTTCCTATAACAAGGAAGTCCCATCGGCGAGGTAATCCCATAATACATGGAACTTACCTCAATTTGAGTGTGTGTGTGAAAATGATGCTCCCAAAATATTGAAACACATCCAAAGGATGAGATGTTCCCACAACAGTGGAACCCATCTCAGGATGTAGAGGTATTCCCTTCCACAGGAAAATCCCTTCGCTGAGGTAATCCCATAATACATGGAACTTACCTCAATTTGACCGAGCGTGGAGCGATAAAACTCCCCCGCAGCCTACGTATCCCTCGAGACCTCTGTCTCTCCAGAATCAGGTCAAGCGTAGTTCCCATGGATTGACGAGCCATGGACACGCGTGACAACACTCAGGAAAGGCTAAATGCCTCAGCTCCCCACACACGGGGTACACTAATATCTCACTCATATCCCACATTCGGGATGCCCAAGTGGACCATCCGTCGGACCACCAATCCTATGCATACGTCTATCCAATCTCAGATTTTTCATTACTATGCATTTGATACAACGGTTTCCCACACTCTTGGATCCAATCCTAGGGTTAAGTGGGTTCATTCTAAATGAGCTCACAAGGGGTTGGACTCTTTGGAGTCCCCTAGCCAATTATATCGCAAGAAGTATGCGTCCTAACATACATCTCATACAAATTGGATGTTCAAATAGGGATTCATCAGTTGGGGTGAGGCACATGCATTCAAATCAGGTTTAGCATATGAGCATTCCACCCATCCATACATCTATTAATCTAAACAATAAAGCAATAAGTATGGAAAATTAACAAAATGACATATAACTCAAGCATTTGTGACAGAGACATAAACATCAAACACTGGGCTAAATTACCATGTATTCAAAATAAGTGGCCATACTATGCATGGTTAAACCAACTCATGTCAAACCCAAAATGAACCAACCTAAACCTAGACCAATCTAAACTGAACCAAACCAAGCGTAATTTAAGCCTAAGTTTAAACAGAACCAAACCCGACCACGTGTGAAACTTGGACCAACCTTAATCCTATACCTAAACCCAGCTACGCCAGACCATGACATGCACCAAACCCAACCCAAACACTAACTAAAAAGCCACCATCCTAAAACAAAGAGAAAGGCATAACCAAGCGCCGCTTAAAACAAACTAACATAAGTTCCACCTTTCAAAAAGAAATTTACCGAATACATCAACCCCTATATATATATATATATATATATATATATATATATATATATATATATATATATATATATATAAAACCATTAAAAAATAGAGGAAAACAAAGAACCCAAAACTACTAAAACTTATGAGAAACAAAAATGAAACAAACACAACTCACAATGCTTAAAACCCACCCGAATTCACATCAGCCACTGTTAACCATCAATACAGTGATAATTCTATTTTATATACAAATCAAGACATTATCAATAAAATGAAGAGAGGGACTTGTCCATTCCTCCTTCAGTCAAAACTCAGAGGGAAAAATACAGTAATGAGGAAACCCCTATAAAATTGTCAATGTAAAACTAGTTTACAATGGTATGAAAATCAGGAGAGAGAAACAAGAATTGAACTAATGTAATAGAAGGGGAAAGAGAGAGAAACATCATACAGCCTAGGCATCAATAGCATGGAATCAATGAACAGGCAAGATGAAGGAAGGACCGTGTCTTACCTAACCAACGATATTATCTGCCCAGTAAATCCACCATCGCAAGACCACCTCCCTTCTCTCACTCCTTCTCTGCCGTAGCCTCCAACACACTCAACCTTGTTTCCAACAGTCGAATACCCAATCCCACTCACTCAATTTTTTTTTATTTCAATAGCTTCACTAAACCCCTTTCATGAATTCCCTTTTCAGGCCAACCCTCAAACTTACTGTCGAACTCTTCTTCTTCTTGATCATTCCCCTCTTTGGCTGACTACTTTTCTTTTAGTAGCCTCAGCAGAAATTCTTCTCCCTCCTCCTTCTCAACCCACAAATCCCTCTCTCACTCACTCTTTTGCATCTCAGCCCGAGAAGAAACCTGCAAAATCTCAGCAGCTCTTCTCCTCTCTCTTCCCCAGATTTTTTTTTCAGCCTCCTCTCTTCCCTAGATTTTTTTTCTGCCTCCTCCTTCTCTAGCCCTCTCTCTAAGTTTCTCAATATCTCACTAACCCGCCGACAACCAAACCAGAAACCCTCCCATCTCTTCGGCTTCCTCTCTCAATCTCGATCTGCCTCTGTTCCTTCTACTTTAGCCGTAACCGCACCTCTTTCTTCCTCTTCTTACTATTTCTCTTGTTGCAACCGCAGCTCTTTTTTTTTTTTTCCTCTCTGTGTCTGCCCTCTCCCCCCTTTTTATTTCTTCTCCTCCTCCTTCTGTCCATTGGTCCCTCTAGATGGGGGTTCTCCGGTAGCTGGAAAGGAGGGACCTCCTTCATGCGTTGTCGATGGGAGAGGGCTGGAGATGTTATGCCGGCTGGGGAGAAGCAAAGCCCGACGGCTTTGGGGGAGAGATTTCGTGAAGAAGGGGTGAGGTGTCGACCTCCATCTTCCCTGAAACTCTCTCCCTCACCGCCCTCTTTCTGCTTTTCCCTTCTTCCCGCTCTCTGCTCTTCTCTCTCCCCCGATTTCTGCCCCCATATTCCTTTATTTTCATCGGTCCTTGATCCCTTCTTTTTAGGGATCTGGGCCGTTTGTTTGTTATGTCTTTTTTTTTTTATATAGTCTTCGATCCCTTTCTTTAAGGGATCTGGAGTGTTCGGTTTCCCCTTTTATATATATATATATATATATATATATATATATATATATATATACCCCTTTTCATTTCTTACCCAAATTATATATATATTATAATATATATATATATATATATATATATATATATATATATATATATATATATATATATATATATATATATATATATATATCATTCTATTTCTTTTCTTTTTCTCTTTCTTTTTTTTTTATGACACACTCCTCTCATTGCGTATGGTACCCCAATGAGAGCGGAGATCCCCGCAGTGGCAAAATCGGGGTGCTGACAAAACCACCAACAAACAAAGTGGTAGTAGGCTCTAACATGAGCAGTTGCATCATGAGTAACTGATAATAGTCTCTCTTAAATGAGTAGACCTGAATAAAGATTGCATCTTGTGCAACTGAACAAAATGTTACATCTTGTCATGCCATTGATAATAGTCTCTCGTTAATGAATAGACCTGAATAAAGATTGCATCTTGTGCAACTAAATAAAAGGTTATATTTTGTGCAACTGATAATAGTCTCTCGTCAATGAGTAGACAAAGCTTGCATCTTGTGCAACTAATAATAGTCTCTCACTAAAGTGATAAAAGTGTCTCTCCAATGAGCAGACAAAAGTCTCTCTTCCTTGAACAAACTTGAAAAAACTGATAAAAGTGTCTTTCCTGCGAACACGAGCAAAATATATGCTCAGTTCTCCTCTCATATAGAGCATGCCACATGAACAAATAATGGAGGGGAACATCCAATGAGAACATCCTACAAATAAGAGCCCAATAATCTTCAATCAATCACTCCGTTCCAGTAGTAAATAAAAGGGAAAATTACTTGGACCTCCCTTGACATTTCGTTTACCACGGACATCCCTAGCACTTATTGACTTGCATGGACTTCCCTCATAAAGTGAAACTTATAGCACTTTAGTCCACTATGTTAGGAAATGGGCGGTAATTGCTGATGTAAACATACCTTATTTTTTTTTTTTAATACAAAAATGTCCTTATCCCTTACAAGCAGCTGCTACCATTTGAAAGAAGACCCGCACGCCACGAACCCGGCCTAACCTTACATTTCGTGTCGGGACCCGTCTACATATCATGGTCGAGCCAAGTGGACCAAGTGTGTGAAGAAACCCAAGACCCAATATGAAAATTTACCCAGAAACAGTCAAAATGAGGGTAGGGTCGCATGTTTTAACAGGCAGGTCCGACCCTCCCATCGACCCTCACCATCGACCCTCAACCATGGGTCGCAGGGTCTATGAGTTGTCCGACCCTCCCATCGATCCTCACCATCGACCCTCGGCATTCGGGAAAAACAGCACGAACCGAAAATTGAGAAACCTTCCTAATTTCGATTGGAACCTTTCCTAAACTCAATGGGACTTATTTTGGGAGGTTTTGCCCTATAAATAGGACGTCCCGAAGCCTCTTTCACTCCTTTTACAACCCTAATTGGATTGAGAGAAAGAGAAGAGAAGGAAGAGAAGAAGAGAAGGAAAACTTGACGAAAAGGCTAAGGAAGAAGAGGAAATTCAGAGGAACTCTGAATCTCAGCAAACCTAAGGTATGAATACATTCCCCATGATTTATTTAAGACTTTAGAATGGTTTATGAAGAGGGTATGACTTAGAAGAAACCCAAATCATCCATCCATGGTTTCGTTTCAATGGAAACCATGGAGGAGATCATTAAAACCATGTAGGTGAATAAAGTATAGTTCTAAACCATAAAACATGTATAGAATGGATTGTGGAAGTAAGCCATAGGACCCAACCATGAAAGAGAGAATGGAATCTGATATTTTCGACTCAAACCATGGAGGGTCGCACCTAGGGTCGATGGCAGATCCGACCCTAGCATCGACCCTCAGTGTTCGGGAAGTTCAGATAAGGGGGAGGGTCGCACCCAGGGTCGATCATGACTCCGACCCTACCTCCGACCCTCAGTTAACAGAATGGTTTTTAAATTTGGAATTAATTCTAATTAAATTTTATCGGCTTTGTTAGGTCTTCTAGCAATATAATAACATTATAAAGGTGATTCTAAAGCTTGGAAGATGATCTATTAACAAGCTAAGGTGAGGGAACAAGACCTAAACTAACTGGTTAAGAATAAACTGTTTTATTTCTTGAGTCCAGTGCCATATTGATTCTATGCGTGTATGCTTGTATGAGCATTTAACATGTCATCCAATATTTCTATTATTTATTCATGCATATTTACTTTATTGTTTATAACATGATGATGATGATGATGATGATAGGAATAGGCATGTGAATGTTTGTGTTTGGCTAGTGTATATGGTGCGGGTAGGGATGGTATCAACCGGTACAGCCATGACCGTTCTTCATGGGGTGTATATTGTGCCATGGTCTATTCAAGTCATGTCCACTAAGCAAGTGTTAGTGTGCTTGATGCGAGGGGAGCATCAGGGGGAGGACGTGGCATTGTGGTTCAGTCTGGTCACCAGACTCTAGCTCTATCTCTACTCAAGTCTTGTCCACTAACATCGTCGTATCGCCATTACCTTAGAGGAACTAATATGTCGTAGGGTATCAGGGGGAAAGGTGGCATTGTGGTTCAGCCTGGTCACCAGACCCTAGCTCTATCTCTATGGATGTATTGAGGGATGCTGGGGTGAGGCCTTGGATACATTGTTTAACATTAGGGTTGGTTAGTTGCGAGCCCAGTTTGCAAGCCCTCGCCAACAGGGGCTTACGTATTGGTATGGGCAACCGATACAGCCATGCCATTTTCATGGGGTGTATATTGTCCATGGTGGGTGCATGTGGGGCGACAGTGCCGTTTTCATTGGGCGTTTCCACACACTCGTGTATAGAGGTGCGGCGGCCACCTATCCTTTCTATAGCACATTGTAAACTTATATATCAGACCAAAGATATGAATTGAATGCATGCATATGTGTTGTTGCATTGTTTTGTTTTCTTTTAGTTTCTGATGCTGCAGGTATTATGATTGAAGATTATGTCAACACGCCATGATGAGCAAGCTGTGGAGGAGGAATGTGATTTGTTAAGCGAGCGTTTCAACGGTGGATACGTTTAGTGTTTATTTTTCATATTTGGGTATTGTAATATGTATTCAATTATGTTTTGGTTATTTGGAAATAAATAGAATATTAATTATTTATCATGATTAGTACTCAGTTCATTATCTGTAAGACTTCCGCTATTTACTTTATTACCTCTGATTAATGTGGAATGTGTTTTGGTTTATCATATGTGGGATAGCCTATTGTGAGATCCTGGTTGAACCGTTGGTTTATTGGCGGTTCATCACACCATTCTGGTTGGTGCAGAATTGGGGTGTGACAACTTGGTATCAGAGCATCTCGTAGGCCTTACCCATTAAACCTGAATACTTCCACTGGAGTCCATGAACTGAGTTAGGGTAAATTAAAAGCTTTAATACAAACACACAATAAGCACCTGTGTTGGTTGAGACAGAACTTAAACAAGACAATAATGTACATATAAAAGGTGGAACCATATTTATACACTCAAACAGAAAGAGAAGACCAAAATTATCCTAATACACAAATAGTATAGGGTATTATCTATAGTTGGGTAGTTGCCTAAGTATACAATGGATATAGTACAGTAGCAAGAAGGAAGCATCTGTACAACAAAGAGATTGGAATACTGAGTTGGTACTTCACAAGATGTGAAAATCGATGTATGACAGAGGAAGAAGGAAAATGGCTAGTAATGCCAAAAACCCTGTAGAGATTAAGGAAAAGATTTCGGGCTGAATGCGACAGAGATAAGAGAACAATAGCTATACACCAAAAATGAGAGTAACTATAAAAGAAAATAAAGCTATACTCCTGGGGGACGTGGAGACTCAGAGTGAGATCCATTACAAGCTGATCTATTGCCACTACGCAAGAAGAGGATGTTGCAACTTGACCCCATCACTATCAGGGTCGAGAACGGGTAATGAAAACTCATCTGAGTTGGTAATTAGATTAGAGCAAATAAAAGGAGGTGAACAACCAGACCACTCCAGCCAATCACCTGGACTATTAAGTACCTTGGTTATGGTTGTAATAAACTTGGCCCAATAAAGATACAAGAGCAACAACAGATGAGACCGACTATGCAAGTTGCTATGTAAATCACTATCCAAGTTGCTGATGCTATATCAACACCTCCGGGTCAAACCAAGTACGGTACCAATTGGTAGCATCACTGTACCCCAACACCTGTTAGCTATAACACAGTGCCTACCACACAGCAAGTCCCAGTAATGCATACCCCAGTGCAGAAATTTGGAGCACAACAAGGAGTGTATCAAGGTGGTTACCCTTATCAGCCACCGATATATGGGAAAATTTCATCATGGCAGAATGATCCGAAAAGGATTGAGAAATATTTTCTGAAGATTAAGCCTCAAACGTTTTCAGCAAATGATCAAATCTATTATGGCCATATATCTAGATAGGTTTATATAGGATGCGGTGCATTATTGATTTACTCTTATGATTATAGAGGATGCACATACCAGATTTTAATTTCTCGTACATTAACAGGATACCTTCTTGATTTAACCTGTCAATTGGAGTTATAGATATTGTTTCTTTAGTATTAGTCCTGATTATACCAATCCGAGCCACTCTCATGATCGACAACATGAACAGTGATATGAACTGAATGAATAGTTAAATGTTTAATCGTGTTGAGCGTACATCTTTTCATTTATACCTGATTTATTGATGTACGAAATCTTTCTCCTGATTTATACCTGATTTACTGATGTATGAAAGCTTCTCCAGATTTACTCTTGTAGTGCCTTGACCAATGGCATTATATACCCGGGAAAAATGGATGATTTCCCAGGGTCGGATACTGAGGGTTGGATACCCATCGACCCCCACCATCGACCCTGCATAGAAAAGACAGTATTTTTCACTGAATGATCTGAAAAATTTAAAAATACCATTGGTTAGTGTATCCAAAATCAGAATGAAGTATATATTGATTGCCTCACGTATTCTATGACTTTTCAGACACTACACCACCAGAATAGGAAATGGCTGGGCGAAGAGGGAACAGACGCGGACGTAAACAAATCCCACCACCACCACCGGTAGATGAAACCAGTCATGAAATTCCTGAAGTACCAGAGAATCCAAACGTGGCACCGTCAGTAGCTAATGGTCAGGAAAAATCCTACAAACTTGCCAGCCCCACCTATAGATTTAGCCACAATCGTAATGAACTTGGCACAACAACTGCAACAAATACAACAGGTGCAAACTAATATGCAAGCTGCCATAGGCATGGTTTTTCCAGCTGCACATACGACACAGATGCCAGCAGGACAGGCAAGCACAATACCAGGGGGAAATAATGCAGTACCCCATGCACCTCAAACACCAGTCATGCAAGCTCCAGTGCAGAACCCTGAGATAGCTCAAGGTGGATATCAGTACCAACCACCTATGTATGGGGCCTATGCTCCGTATCAGCTAGACCGCTCCAGACTGGTCGGGCATTTTCTTAAGATGAAGCCCAAAGAATTCGATGGTAAGCAAGCAGATCCTTTGTGGCCGGCACACTGGATTGACGAAATGGAAAGAAATTTTATGATGATGACCGTAAATGAGGAGGAGAAAGTGTTGTGTGCCACATTTATGCTCAAGAGCGATGCACACCATTGGTGGAAGTCTACCAGGACATATCTATTAACCAAACATGCCCACTTGACCTGGGATATATACAAAGAGGCATTCTTTGAGAAATACTTCCCTAGAAGTTTCAGAGATTCTATGGAGAGAGAGTTCCTAAGTTTATATCAGGGGCAAATGACTGTCGACGCATATCAACAGCGTTATGAGGAGCTGTTTTTCTTTGCACCAGTCAGTATGCAAGAGGAGGATACGAAAACCCGAAGGTTCGTCATGGGACTTAGGGGAAGCATACGCGAACATGTTTTGGGACTGGAGAAGAAAATCTACAATGAAGCTGTACAAATTGCTCGAATGATAGAGTCGAGCCAGAAAGAGAGCTATTTTACTCAAAATAGGGGAATAAAAAGGCCAAATGAAAATTTTTACAACGGAGGCAACACCAAGGTATTCCAACCCTTCCGTACCCAGGGCTTCAATGCTGCAACCAAAACCATTTCAGCAACTCCATGGCAACCAAAGCAAAATGGTGAGGGGATCAGATGTTTTAACTGCAACCAAGTAGGGCATGTCTCAAGAGAGTGTACAAAGCCCAGAAAACAACTACAGCAAGGAAGAGTTTACGCTGTTTCAGCCAAGGATGCTGCCGCATCGTCTGATGTGGTCACAAGTATGACCTGAACCTGTCATTTTATGTTACATTGCATGAGCATATAGACTAAATTAAAACAAATCACAGGTATTGTACCTAGTAATGGCATTCTTGCCAGAGTGCTCTTTGAATATAGAGCTACTCATCCTTTTATATCTGTGTCATTTGGAAAGAAACTAAATATACCCCTTAAATCTTTAGATTACAAACTGCTTATATGATCGCCGATGGGAATTATGAAGTCTAAGGAAGGACCCAGTATAAATGCTACCTTATGTTTCGCAGCAATAGATTCAGATTTGAAAGGAGAGTAACATATAATAGAAACTCGTGATGATCCAATTAAGCGAGAATTTATGGATGAACTTATGGAGCAATAGTTCGTCGATTGCGCTTGTGGCATTAAAGATCATCTCTGAATTGATGGATGAAGTAGAAGTAGTAATTTTGTTAGGTTTGTATATAAGAACAATACAAGAAGATTTAGAGAAAGAAAAACCTAACCCTGACTTACTTTGGATGCGGAGACGGTACTCAGATACAAAGGTAGATTCTGAATACCTGAAGATAAAGACTCGGATATCATGAAGAGGATAATGATAAGAGCCCATTGTACTCCATATTCAGGACATCCTGGAGTACCAATATGTATCATGACCTGAAGAGATTGTACTAGTAAAGAGGAATGATAACAAATGTGTATTAGTGCGTGTTCCAGTGTCTGAATTATCAGTAAGTAAAAGCTACAAGACAAAGACTACCATGGCTTACAATAAAAAAATATTGGAGCCAGTCTGAAAGTGGAACTGCATTACAATGAACTATGTCACCGGTATACCACTGATCGGTTGACGCAGTTTGGGTGATTGTTGATCGCCTTATGAAGATAGCTCATTCCATTGCTATACGACCTCGGTATGCTTTGGAGCGGCTAACTGAGCTATATATGGATAATATTGCCAGACTGATGGTATGCATGAGAGCTTAGTGTCGGTCAGAGGCTTATGCTTTATTTCAAAGTTTTCGAAGGATCTACAGAAAATAATGGGGACAAAGTCGAAGTTTAGTACTGCACTTTATCCCAAACCGATGGATAGTCGGGGCAGACTATACAGATCCTAGGAGATATGCCCCGAGCTTGTGAATTGATTTCAAGGAGTTGGAGTTGAGAAGTTACCATGAATTGAAGATGCTACCAAGCTATCATGTAAATGTCACCCATATAGCATGGTACGGTAGAAATGTCAAACCCCTCTGGTTTGGAGTAAAGTCGGTAAATGAAGAATTTTGAGACCTAAGGCTAATGAAGAAAACTATCGAGTGGCAGACAAGATCAAAGGAAAGGGGCAGGATAGCTCAAGTTGTCAGAGAGACACCAAGACCTTGAGTTCTCTATAAGTGACAAAGTGTTCTTGAAGATATCATTTATGCGTAGTTTGAAACGATTAGACAAGAAGGGAAAGTCATAATTTATATATGTGTTGGATCTTATAAACTTTGGGGAGACGTAGAAAAGTCGCATATCAATTAGCGTTACCATGTCTAGTGTGCATGATGTATTTCGTGTGTCACTGTTGAAGAAGTACATTAAAGATCCATATTAAAGGTATTGACCACGGAATCACTGGATTAGATAGAATGTTTAACTATTGAAGTGGTACCAGCCTAGTTCACTATTGGGAAGGTACAATGTTTCCAAAGCCGGGATAATTATTATGTGAAGGTAACCTAGCAAAGACAATACGTGGAGAAGAGTGCATAGGAGGACGAAGATGCAATGCAGAAATAGAATTCCCACCTATTGACTTCGAAGTAAAATAAAAATTTTGAGGACAAAATTTATTTTAAGGATGGGGGAGTTGTAAGATTCGTTCAAATTTTGAGGACAAAATTCATTTAAGGATGGGGGAGTTGTAAGATCCGTACTTTCAAATTTCGAGGACAAAATTTCTTTTAAGGGTGGTGGAGTTGTAAGACCCGCACGCCACGAACCCGGCCTAACCTTACATTTCGTGTCGGGACCCGTCTACATATCATGGTCGAGCCAAGTGGACCAAGTGTGTGAAGAAACCCAAGACCCAATATGAAAATTTACCCAAAAACAGTCAAAATGAGGGTAGGGTCGCATGTTTTAACAGGCAGGTCCGACCCTCCCATCGACCCTCAACCATGGGTCGCAGGGTCTATGAGTTGTCCGACCCTCCCATCGATCCTCACCATCGACCCTCGGCATTCGAAAAAAACAGCACGAACCGAAAATTGAGAAACCTTCCTAATTTCGATTGGAACCTTTCCTAAACTCAATGGGACTTATTTTGGGAGGTTTTGCCCTATAAATAGGACGTCCCAAAGCCTCTTTCACTCCTTTTACAACCCTAATTGGATTGAGAGAAAGAGAAGAGAGAAGGAAGAGAAGAAGAGAAGGAAAACTTGACGAAAAGGCTAAGGAAGAAGAGGAAATTCAGAGGAAATCTGAATCTCAGCAAACCTAAGGTATGAATACATTTCCCATGATTTATTTAAGACTTTAGAATGGTTTATGAAGAGGGTATGACTTAGAAGAAACCCAAATCATCCATCCATGGTTTCGTTTCAATGGAAACCATGGAGGAGATCATTAAAACCATGTAGGTGAATAAAGTATAGTTCTAAACCATAAAACATGTATAGAATGGATTGTGGAAGTAAGCCATAGGACCCAACCATGAAAGAGAGAATGGAATCTGATATTTTCGACTCAAACCATGGAGGGTCGCACCTAGGGTCGATGGCAGATCCGACCCTAGCATCGACCCTCAGTGTTCGGGAAGTTCAGATAAGGGGGAGGGTCGCACCCAGGGTCGATCATGACTCCGACCCTACCTCCGACCCTCAGTTAACAGAATGGTTTTTAAATTTGGAATTAATTCTAATTAAATTTTATCGGCTTTGTTAGGTCTTCTAGCAATATAATAACATTATAAAGGTGATTCTAAAGCTTGGAAGATGATCTATTAACAAGCTAAGGTGAGGGAACAAGACCTAAACTAACTGGTTAAGAATAAACTGTTTTATTTCTTGAGTCCAGTGCCATATTGATTCTATGCGTGTATGCTTGTATGAGCATTTAACATGTCATCCAATATTTCTATTATTTATTCATGCATATTTACTTTATTGTTTATAACATGATGATGATGATGATGATGATAGGAATAGGCATGTGAATGTTTGTGTTTGGCTAGTGTATATGGTGCGGGTAGGGATGGTATCAACCGGTACAGCCATGACCGTTCTTCATGGGGTGTATATTGTGCCATGGTCTATTCAAGTCATGTCCACTAAGCAAGTGTTAGTGTGCTTGATGCGAGGGGAGCATCAGGGGGAGGACGTGGCATTGTGGTTCAGCCTGGTCACCAGACTCTAGCTCTATCTCTACTCAAGTCTTGTCCACTAACATCGTCGTATCGCCATTACCTTAGCGGAACTAATATGTCGTAGGGTATCAGGGGGGAAAGGTGGCATTGTGGTTCAGCCTGGTCACCAGACCCTAGCTCTATCTCTATGGATGTATTGAGGGATGCTGGGGTGAGGCCTTGGATACATTGTTTAACATTAGGGTTGGTTAGTTGCGAGCCCAGTTTGCAAGCCCTCGCCAACAGGGGCTTACGTATTGGTATGGGCAACCGATACAGCCATGCCATTTTCATGGGGTGTATATTGTCCATGGTGGGTGCATGTGGGGCGACAGTGCCGTTTTCATTGGGCGTTTCCACACACTCGTGTATAGAGGTGCGGCGGCCACCTATCCTTTCTATAGCACATTGTAAACTTATATATCAGACCAAAGATATGAATTGAATGCATGCATATGTGTTGTTGCATTGTTTTGTTTTCTTTTAGTTTCTGATGCTGCAGGTATTATGATTGAAGATTATGTCAACACGCCATGATGAGCAAGCTGTGGAGGAGGAATGTGATTTGTTAAGCGAGCGTTTCAACGGTGGATACGTTTAGTGTTTATTTTTCGTATTTGGGTATTGTAATATGTATTCAATTATGTTTTGGTTATTTGGAAATAAATAGAATATTAATTATTTATCATGATTAGTACTCAGTTCATTATCTGTAAGACTTCCGCTATTTACTTTATTACCTCTGATTAATGTGGAATGTGTTATGGTTTATCATATGCGGGATAGCCTATTGTGAGATCCTGGTTGAACTGTTGGTTTATTGGCAGTTCATCACACCATTCTGGTTGGTAATTTTTGCTCAACTTTGAGCTCCATTAATGGCTCACCACCATTATGGACCTTCATTACTCTTCAATAGAGCCTCAATATCTTCATAGAAGATTGTGTAGAGATTTTTCATCATAAAACCCACCAACACCTTCCAAAGAGAGTTTTTCACTAAAAACCCAAGCCTCCTCTTTGTTCTTTGTCCTTAAGTAGAGCATTCAAAAAGAAGCTCACAGCAACTTGAACCATCCAATTTGGATTTCAGATGACCAAGATATGCTCAAAACAAGATTGGCCAGTGAGATCATTCCAAAAAGCATCTTTTTAAATAACATCGTGCACCTGCGCTACACATTAGCGCCACCTGTGCTGACACGATAGAGGCACTATCGAGATTCCATTGGATCACAGAGGATCTTTTAATCAAAGCCGCTCGATCATCTGAAAAAAAAGAGGGAATCAATAATGGCCATTTGATCTTCATTTTAACGTTAGAGAAATCGGACTTGAATCGAGCCGCTAGATTTGGGTCTTCACTGCCATACACTGTATGCGCGCTACGCGGAATAACAGCCTCCACTCCATATGACGCAAACCATAGACTTAAGTTACATTCGACCAATGACAGTGCTCGCGATAGAATCTCGACGCAATCGACCAGCAGCACACAATCCCACATTTTCTTTGGCCGTCCGATCGAGATTTCTGCGATGAGACTCAATCCAAGCCATAGATTTGGCTTCTTTTCTTTCTTATTTCCCCAAAGTACCCCTGGATTTGCATCGAACACTTGATGTGCACAGGGCATGCTTGTGAGAGAGCCTATGTCATGCATGCACTGGCTTGCGGGCATTCCATGCGAGCCAACATGCGTGGCGAACATGCCTTGCCTGCTTGCGGGGCTAGGCTATTGCTAGCCTATGGGCCTTGTGGCATGCCTTGGCTGCTGCCTTGTAGCAAGCCTTGGCTACTGTGGAAAGCCTTGTTGCTGGGTGGTTTTGTTGCTACTTGGTTGTGCCGTGGACCTCAGCCAAGCTGGCTGCCATGGTGGCATGCCACCTCAACATAGTGGGTCCCACCCATCATTTTCTCTCTCCTCCTCCTCTCTCTTCATTCTCTTTTCAGCTTCTCTTTTTTCTGCTCTCCTGCTACATTAACCATGATTGCCACATCATCAGTGGGATCTGCATTCTCTCTCTATTTTCTCTCTCCTCTTTTTATCAATATTTTACCTATGTGGGTGCTGTCCACATCACCAGTGGGGCCCACACACATTTTCTCTCATCAAGGGCCTTAGAACATCATTGGGCTCATGTATAACCTGATTCATTGTCGAAACTGCTACTGCCCACTCAACTCAGTTATAGAAACCTATTCAACTAACTGCAAGCCTACTCAATCATTCTTTAGAAGCTATAGAACATTTTAGAACACGTAGGTTGTCTCAACTCTGCCACTTGCACAGATACTCTCTCTCATGCACTGACGCCCTCTCTCCTCATTTCTCTGACTGTAAGCTCATCTACATTATCACATCAGTCAAGTTACCAACAATGACAACACATGACCAAAAATATCATGTAATTTGTTTGTAGGTAATCCTTAATTTGATGTTCATTTTCTTACTTTCCATGTTCATCTTTAAGAGATGGATGTTCCCCTAAAACCTTGTTGCAATAAATGATTAGTGTGTGATGTTAGAACTGGGAATAGGAATAGTGGGAGGTGAGGTATTAGCGAATATACGAAAATGCTTGTGTATGTGTGTGTGTGTGTGTGTGAGAGAGAGAGAGAGAGAGAGAGAGAGAGAGTTGTGGCATACCAGGAAGCCAAACGAGAAGATTGAGATGACAGACAAAGCAATGGAGACGGTGGATAGCTCATGAGTACCAATGTGACCAACGAATATCTGCGTGAAAGAGTTAATTCCATAGAGGGAGAGTATGTTGAAAGAGATGGGACCGGAGATAATCCATAGTTTCACGGATTATTTCCAGACTATAGATTTGACATTTCCAAAGCTCTTCATTGGAGAGTAATCATGGTCCCCCCATTCGACTATGGTGGATGGCGCTGGATAGATGGAGACCCCTCCGTCGAGCAGCGGTTCCTCCATTGTCGTCGATGCATGACTCCTCGACAACCTTGACCCTCTCGAGGTGTGCAACCCTGAGACGATGATTTGCTACCCCATTTCGGTGCCAAAGCTCTTCATTTAATGGAGACCCTTCCGTTGATCAGCGGTTCCTCCATTGTCGTCGATGCATGACTCCTCAACAACCCTGACCCTCCCAAGGTGTGCAACCCTGAGACGTTGATTTGCTACTCCATTTCGGTGATAAAGGGTATTTTGGTCAGTAAAAAATTTAAGTTAACACTGATAGTTTTAGGAAGTGTGACTGTAAGTCAATAAGTAGGAGGGGATGTCCGTATAGTAAACAAAATGTCAAGGAGAGGTCCGAGTAATTTTTCTTAAATGAAATCCCAGATATGCCCAATAAGAGAAAAAATAATCAACACTCCATGCAAATTTCATCAATGTGATCTAAGACCCACCACAGCAATAAATTACAAATATAGAAGTTCAATGACAATTCTATAAATTATGATTACACTTTTGGGATCATGCAAACAAAATAATACTCCAATTATATCACAAACAAGAGCCAATGGTAATTTGATAATTAATCACGTTATTCAAGGGGTCATGGTTGGTAAACAAAAGATGAATGACAATATGTTAATTTAATTGAAATTGTCAAAGCACAATTCAAGGCCAAAGGGTAAACTTGGAATGGTAAAGAAAGTAACAGTAGATAACTTGTAATTAACTTGAGAAGATTGGGTAATGATAAAAGAATCTTTGAGAAGGACGTAACAGGAATTTATTCAAAACGTTGAGGGCAATCTTGATGGAGTTGCAACAGTAAAAGAAACTGGAGCTGCAGTAGAAAAATAAAAGATTGATCTGTAGTAGAAATCCAAATCGCTATAGTTTTTGGTGAAAGAAAACTGGATCCGCAGCTGTTGAAAGAAATCCAAGATGCTTCTGTAAGGACAGGCGATCCAATCTCCTGTGACACTGGAGAGGAAGGCCTGTGGCTGCAACACAAACGGAGAGAACAAGGTTAAAGATCTCAATGGAACCTGAGATGCAAGAACCTTGTTAATGAGCATGCGGTGCAGTCTGAGATGTAGTCAAACTATAGAGAAGACTTGCGGTATCGACAGAAACCGAAAGAAAGGATGTGATTAAATCTTATAGTGAGCTACTGCTGAAAAAAAAGATCGGATCCCAACGGAGCCTTGCAAGAATCACAGATTGAAGCCCCAGCAAAAAAAATAAAAAAAAATTCTTCTCGATTGCAGATATACAGAAGCATGTCGAAATTGCAGAGGAAGTCTCTCGAGAAACTCAGCAACTCAAAAAAAATTCTTGAGGAACATAACCAGCAAATCAGGAACAAACAATTGAGCTGCTCATAAAAAAAAAAAAAAAATCGATCTGCCCCCACTCTTTGTCACCGACTGCAGTCCTGCAGAACATGCGGCCATCAACAACGCCATCATCACAAGATCATGCAAAACTGGAGAAAATAACTCCCTTAAAGATAGAGCAAGAACAAAAAATGGCCACCGACAAGGGTGCACATATGACGCACAAAATGGTAAGCGCTGATTCTACAACCATGTTAGCACCTACTTTTAAAAAAAAAAAAAAAAAAAAAAGAAGAAAAGAAAGAAAGTAGCAATAAACATTAGCAGACTCAATTAATCAGGTACTATTCTTCGTACACACTCATCATCTTCATTAAAATCCTAGTTCTTTTTTATAGGAACTAGGGTTCCACCCCAAACCAGAGAATCTAGATACGACTCTTAAAACGGCAATCCAATTTAATGCTTTGATACAACGTAACAAAGTAAAGAAAGAGGAAAAGAAAAAGATGGAATGAATTGAAGGAGAGAGAGAGAGGATCGATGTGAGATTATTTCTTCCCATCATGCCAGATTTATTTATAATAAATAATAAGAAAGATTACAAACTAAATGAACTCTAGGCCTTGTTTGATAGTACTTCTGCTTTGGATTTTTTAATTTTGGTTCAAAGTAAAAATTTTACTCCAGGTTACTCCATGATTATTTTAGAGTAGAAACATGTTTGATAACATAGTTCTGAAATGAATTCTAGAGCATCTTTGGAATAGAAACATGTTTGATAAACTCACTATCCCTCAATCGAAGTCTAGAAAACTAGTGGTGATAATGGTGGGTGGCTGTGGAGGGTGGTGGAGGGTGGTGGGTGGTGGTGGTGTTGGCAGTGGCCAAGCCTTTCTTTTGTGAAGAAGATAAAGAAGAATGAATTTGCTGAAACTCTTTCAATGAATTTCATTGTGTATGGAGTGTATCATTTTATAGGTAAGAGTTACAATCTTTGGGAATATATGATTCCATAAATATTACAAAAGATCTTGACAATAGATCTAATCTATGATTCTCTCAATCTTCTAATACCTACAATAGATCTTGACAATAGATCTTATCTTATCTATAATCAATCAATAAATCTTATCTATGACAATAGAACTTATCTATAGATTCAAAATTCAAATCCAATTGACATGAGATATTATGAGAGATTGCATGTTATAATTGAGACACCTCAAGCTATCCATTATCTCATGTGTGAGTTGTCAATCTCATAAGGGATAATGTGGGACTTGATTGTGTGAGTTGGTTATCAGAAGAGAGGGTTGTTAGAGAGGAGAGATTCTTTTTTACTTTTTTTGTACTCTCAAAAAAGTTGCTTCAAAAAATAAAAATAAAAAAATAAAAAAACTTATTTTTTATACTCTAAAAATTTGGATTCTAAAGTCATTTTATAATCGATACGTTCTCATGGAGCTAGAATCCAACTGGGTTTAACAAACGCGATTCTACTCCAATATGGCTCCTTGGGAGTCGGAATCCATAGAATCCATAATTTGGAGTGTTATCACACAGGACCTTAGAGTAACTGGGAGTCTCACTTTCTAAAGAAGGTAAAACAATTAAAGAAGAAAACTAGATAGACTTCTATCCCTAGGAGCAATAACACAAGAGAAAATAGTGCAATAACACGAGAAAATAGTGTAACTAACCACAATAGGGATACTTTCCATGTCATGGGACCCATAAACTCTCCAACACAGATAATCCCGAATTCCTTCGGCATTTCATCCCCAAATGGATAGCCAAATAGAGGTTGTCAAACCTTACTCTTGGCAACCTCCTCCGATGCTTGGTGAGTGATTAAGCTTTTTCATGGCCATTAGTCCTTGCCATTGTTGAGTTTGCCTTTAACATTTCGGTGAACCAAAAGACAGGTCGTACCAGATTGTTCTTGGGCTCCAACTAGGCTTCCAATTGATCTCCTTTCCTTTCCACCGATTGTTCGTGTTAGTGTGGAAGCCGACGAATTCCTCCATCACCTCACCGAGGTTCACACTGATGTTAGATGACACATCACCTTTAGTGAAGTGTCGAGTTCAAGCCAGCAGGTGACCTCGTTATGGTGCGTATTGCAAGTGAGAGGTTGTCCCGAGGCTCTAATCACAAGCTCCACCCTTGGAAATTGGGACTCTTCCTAGTAATAAAACAGCTCGGTTCAAATGCGTATCTGTTGGATCTACCCCCACCATGGAGATGAAAAACATTTAACGTCGCAACCCTCACACTATATATACTAGACATCATTAGCATGAGGGAGATACTAACCACTCCCAATAACGAAGAGATCGAGACTGTCATTGATGATAAAATCACTCTTGCTCGTGGTGGTAGTTATCATTCCTTTTCTCTAAAGTGGAAGGGGTGTTGACACACAATTGTATCTGGATATGAGCCGATGATTTCCTTCGTATCGACTCAGACCTCTATGCACTACATGTCTGTACACATTTTTCGGAGTCGAATGTAACTAAGCTGAGGGAGAAAATGTAGACTGCATATCAGACTCAAATTTGGTCATTAGAAGAAGTCACCAAGCAACCAGCTGGATTGATTACAAGATACAAATGGAAAGAACACAGACGAAAGGCTCAGCTATAGTAAGAAGAGATGTTACGTAATTAGTAGTTAATTTAGTAGGATATTCAGTCCCATTTAATATTTACCTTCCTAGCTAGTTACTTGTGTTGATCCCAGGTAGTCACTGAGAGGGGGGTGAATCATTGCCCCCAAAAATATTCTCATTGAGATGATCTGGCCTACTGCTTTGAAAATTGCTGCCAAGAGCTGTTGTTCATTGTGTGCTGCCTTGAGCTGTCAAATGGACTTTTCTCACTGCCAATTTATCAAACACATTTCGTGCACACACCAACCACACACCTACAGGTATCCATACCAGAGGCTTGGCCTACCAAGTGTGTACACCCAGACCTACAACACACAGACTTCTATTCCACACACATAGACAATCACATATACACTCAACACAAGATGTAACGTGATTCACTGATCACTCACTATGATGGCTAGTCCACGGGGTAATACCCTAACCAGGGTTTCGTATTATACCCGATACACAACTTTAATTGGTAGTTTTTGACTGCTACAATAGCAAGGTGCTACACCACCAGGTAAAACAAGCTTCAACTTGAATATGAGCTACTACCCACAAACCTATCAGGACTCGACTTGACAGGCTATACATATGAAGCATTTAATAATTACAAACCCATCCCATTTATCACATTCATCACTATGAGGGTTTGAGTGCGAGATTACCTTCCCGGCTTATTCACAGCAGGTGTAGAGCTCACTGTGCAAGCTTATCGATATCTTCATTTGCTACACAAGTCATTCCTCATCACCATGACTCCACTGGACACTCAATACATTGCCTCAGTACTCTACCCTAGCTTCAATGAAGTATTAAAGGCCACACAGAGTAGGTGGACATCAAACACAGCTCATTGAAGCTCCAACAAGGTTTTTCTCCCTAAAATCACACTTCTCCTTCTCCTTCTTCTTCTCGAGCTCCAACTGGTTTGAAAAGATTTTTCTTTAAATTCCCTTCAGATCGATATACTATACGCCCAAATCAGTGATCGAAAGGCTGAGATATGGCCAGCAGAAGATTGGCCAATAAAAACATTCTAAATGGAATCATCAGAGTTGATTTCATGTGGCGCGATGCACCGTAGCGCCTCCGCCACTGTCCCACCGTACAGCGTTGTCGAAATCTGATTGGCGCAGATGGCATCTTTCGTTTTAGGCCACTGGATCTATCAGATGGAGGCGGGAAAGACTCCTGACCGTTCGATCTGGATCCATCACGTCAGGCATGATCGGAGGCTATCCTATCCGTTGGATCAGAATCCTATGAATCAGCGCATCATATTCGCAATAGCACCAAATCATTGAGCCGCTTTTATTCGATGTGGCTCACATTAATATCCTGCTATCGGCCAATCCTAATGCTCGCGGGAGCATCTTGATGGAGAGACTGCAGCACACCAGATCTCGCCTTTTCGAGAGCCATCGGATCTGAATCTAGGATGCATGGCATATGTCTGGCTGTCCATTTCGAATCCAACCTTTTATATACATCCAAAAATACCCCTGAGACCATAAAAAATGGCCTCTGTAACCTTTGTTAAGGGCCGATTCAGAGAAAATCTCTTAGTAGGGTCCTAAGGACCCTGCTCTCTTGGGCATAAGGTCAAACACCTTGCGGGTGTCTCGATGGTGCATGCGCGGGCTTCTTGTGCTCTCGCGCGCGACCCTTCTGCTGGTTGGTCTTGCTGGCTGCTGGCTGGTGTGCTATGCGTGACATGGCTGGGCTGGGCTGTGCTTCTGCATGGCCTGCTTTGTTAGGCTGTGCTGTGGCATGGCTTGGCCTGCTGTCCTACTGTGCGCTTGGCATGGCTCTGCTGCTGTGCGCGTGGCATGGCCTGGTGCCGCGGCTACTGACCTCAACTGCGGCTGCTGGCCTGGGCTGGCTGCCATGCTGGCCTGGCCACCTCAGGTGGGACCCACACAGCCCACATTCTCTCTCTTATTTCTCTCTCCTCATCTTCTCTCTCTTCTGTTTTCTTTCCTCTTGAACTGGAAAATTATCAGACTGCTCATACTGCCATTAAATTACACATATGCAAATCATGGTTGCCAACAATGACAACACACTTGGAACTGCCCATGAACTGCTCAACATTGGCCAAGGTTCCAACAATCTCCCCCTTTGGAATTGTTGGCAACCCAAACGCAACCCAAACGTTATCTCACATATGTAGCCTTTCTCCCCTTTTGACAACAAGCCCAAAGGGAGTACAGACATGTGATGAAGCTCCCCCTTCACATATGCTCCCCCTATATAGCCTCACCAATAGGAGTGCCCTCCACATCTTTTCAATCCTATTGGTTAAAGATGATGCTATGGAGACAGTAGCTCCCCCTATATACATGCCACTACAGTGTGCCAAGAGGTACTACTCCTAGCTGGTCCCTCAGTTTCTCAAAAGAATCCTTAGGGAGTGCCTTTGTGAAGATATTCATCACTTGGTCTGCAGTAGGAACAAAATCTAGTTTCACCTCTCCTTCAAGCACCTTCTCCTTTAAGAAATGATATCTTATGTCAATATGCTTTGTCCTCGAATATTGCACAGGGTTCTTAGAGATGTTGATGACATTCATGTTGTCACACTTGATGATCACTGGCTTCTCATAGGTAATACTGAAATCTAAAATCTATATTTTCATCCAAATTACCTGAGTGCATATAGCTGCTGCTGCAATGTATTCTGCCTCTGCTGTGGACAAAGAGACAGACTCCTGCTTCTTGCTATGCCATGCAACTAAGCTCTTCCCTAGAAAGAATGCACCACCACTTGTGCTCTTCCTATCATCAAGACTTCCTGCCCAATCTGCATCTGAATATGAAATCAAAGTGAACTTCCCAGTTCTAGGATACCATAGACCATGATCCACTGTGCCTTTTAGGTATCTCAAAATCCTCTTCACTGCCATCAAGCGAGTCTCCTTTGGGCAAGCCTGAAACCTAGCCACTAAGCAAACTGCCTGTAGTATGTCAGGTCTAGAAGCTATCAAGTACAATAAACTGCCAATCATTGACCTATACAGTGTCTGATCAACTGTTGGTGAATCATCTTCTAAGGTTAACTTGATATTTACTAGTCATTGGTGTCCCCACTGGTTTACAGTCCTCCATCACAAATTTCTTCAACATCTCTTTGGTATACTTCATTTGAGAGATGAAGATGCCATTGTCTTTTTGATGAATCTGCAGCCCCAAAAAATAAGACATCTCTCCAAGCATAGACATGTCAAACTCTGTCCTCATCTTCTCAGCAAACTGCTTGCAGAGCTTCTCACAATGTCCCCCAAAAATGATGTCATCCACATAGACCACAACTACTAGTTGACTGCTGTCTTCTGTCATGACATATAGGTTGTTGTCCACTACTCCTCTTCGTAGACCCAATTGATGTAGATATGTGTCAAGCCTTTCATACCAAGCTCTTGGAGCTTGCTTCAACCCCTATAGAGCCTTCTTCAACTTGCATACCATGTCTTCATCATTACTAAGTTGGAACCCTTCAGGTTGTTCAGCGTACACCTCCTCTTCCAGATTACCATTCAAAAATATAGATTTTACATCCATTTGATAAACCTTGAATCCTCTGTGCACAGCTAATGCTAGGAACATTCTGATAGACTCAAGCCTTGCCACATGTGTAAAAGTTTCATCAAAATCAATTCCTTCTACTTGGGCATAACCTTTGCATATAAGTCTGACCTTGTTTCTCACAACCTGGCTATTTTCATTTAATTTGTTCTTGAAAACCCACTTTGTGCCAATCACATTTTTGTCTGCTATTCTAGGAACTAGCTCCCAAGTGTTGTTCTTCTTTGGTCAAGCTCATCATTCATAGCTTTCAACTAAAATTCATCCTTGCTAGCCTCATGTACAGTCTTAGGCTCTACCTCAGATAGTAATGAATAAGCAACAGCTTTCATCCTTCTGGTTTGCATTCCTGCATTTAGATCTCCTATTACTTGATGATTAGGATGAATTCTCAACCATTTATTATATTTCGGTTTGCCATCTTTCTGCACTTCAATTTGAATCTCTTGCATTTTAGATTCTTCTTCATCTTGTTACCCTTTGTCAACTGATACTGTGTCATCTTCATCAAATTCTTCAAGAATGGAACCTTCTGGTTTAGCCCCTTTTAGGTTCCCTATTTTCTCATCAATTTTCACATTTGAACTCTCCATAATTCTTCCTAGTCTTTTGTTGTAGCACCTGTATGCCTTACTTTTGAAAGAATAACCCAGAAATATACCTTCATGTGCTCTATCATCAAACTTGCCAAAGTTCTCCTCCTTTCGCTTGATGTAGCACTTGGAACCAAAGACCCTAAAATACTTTACTGTAGCTTTCCTCCCAAACCACAATTCATAAGGTGTCTTGTTTCTCATGAGGCCTTAGTAGACATCTGTTGGTGATATGCACTGCAGTATAGATGCCTTCTCTGCAGAAATGCTTTGCTGTGTTATTTTCTGCCATCATAGTTTTAACCATTTCTTACACTGTCTGTTCTTTCTTTCAACCACTCCATTTTGCTGAGGGGTTCTAGCAACTGAATGTGGAATTTTGATTCTACTTTCACTGTAAAAATTTGAGAATTCATTCCATGTAAATTCCTTGCCTTGATTAGACCTCAAACACTTAATGTGTTTCCTGTCTCATTTTCCACTCTCTTCTTGAATGCTTAGAACTTGTCAAGAGCTTCAATTTTATCCTTCAGAAACATCACCCAGGTCATTCTAGAATACTCATCTATGAACAGGATGAAGTATCTCTCACCTCCTATGACCTGTGTTCTCATAGGTCCACAAAAGTTTGTGTGTATCAAGTCAAGAGGCTTACTTGAATGGTACTCCTTTGATTTATAAGTGGCCCTTGCTTGCTTACCCTTCTGACATGAACCACACATATGGTTCTCTAGAGTCTTCATCTTGGGAAGATCTCTAACTGCTTGCTCCTTGCTAATTTTAGTTAAGTTTTTGAAATGAATGTGTCCCATTCTTCTATGCCACAGCCAGTTTTCATCTTCTTGAGTTATCATGCACTTGTTGATGGCATCTGTCAGCACATAAAGATTTTCAACTGTTCTTTCACCAACGGCCACTGCTTTTCCTGTTCCAACTCTATGGACAACAAATCCTTCATTGTTGAACGTGATCTCATCTTGATCACATATCTGACTCACACTGAGTAGATTATGTTTCAACCCATTAACAAACAAGACATTGTGAGACTTTATCTTCCCATTGTTAATGTTCACTGAATCTCTTCCTTCAACTCTAGCACCTTCATTATTTCCAAATCTCACTGTTCCTCCTTCTGCAGCATTGAGACTTATGAATTTTTCTTTATTGCCTGTCATGTGTGTAGAGCATCCACTATCAAGAATCCCTGGAGATTGCTTACTTTTGTTTGTTTTAAGTGCTGCTTGCACCATCAAAGACTTGTTTCTTTTCATCGATGGTCTTTCCACCCATATAGCCTTGTCTTTTACTGTAATAGGCTCCCTTGTTTTTCTTTCCATTTCATTTCTTTTTTCTCTCTGAATTGGTTTTCTTGGAGGATCTTTTCTTGCATTCTTCTTAGCTTGCCTTTGAGATGGAAAAATTGTTTTGCAGTTTCTGGCAATATGCCCAAGTCTCTCACATCTGTAGCACATTACTCTCTCATCAGCAAGAGGAGCAAATTTGTTTCTGTCAATGAATACTGGAGGTCTCTCTTGTCTTCTACACTCTGTCACTCTATGCCCATAGACATTACAGCTATAACAGTATCCTCTGAAACTGTTTCTCTAAACCTTTCTGTTTCTCTAAAACTGATTATTCCTCTGAAACTGACTTTGTTTTATCTGTCTGCCTTGCTTGACTGTCTTGAAACCCTCTTCATCATTCTTACTTTTTGTAGCTCTCACTGCTTGTGATTCCTTTTGCTTTGCCTTTACAAACACAATGGGATTATCTGTAGACCCTTTATCCTTTATCTTCTCAGATAGCTGCTCGGTGTATCCAAGTCCAGATTTAATGTGAGAGGATCTCTGGTAACTCAGAATCTCATCAAGGATGTTGTCTTCCTCCTTGTCTTCATCTTCAGAACTGCTAGTTTCTTCATCTTCCTGTAACCTGACATTCTTATCTCTTGACTTTAGAATGGTTACAAGAGGGATTTTTGCAGTAGCCTCAACATAACTTTTCTTCTTTGTACACTTGGCCAATTCTGTCTCAAGTCTTACAACGACTTCCTCAAGCTTCTTACACTCAGAAGTTTTTAGTGTAAGATCATTGTCAAGCTCATCAGCAATTATCTTTGCTTTCTTGAGTGTTTTCATAATCCCAGTATTTATGTCATTGGCTTGGTTAAGCTGATCATTCAAACTTTTATTTTTCTTTCTTTCTGACTTGAGCTCTGTGAGTGTAGAAAGAAACTCTGCTTCAAGATCTGGGTTGTCATCATCTTCTACTCTCCTCTTGAAGTTATCACTTCTCTTATTTGTTGCTTCAATCCCTGTAGGAGTTTCTTCAAGTCTTGCCATGAAAAGAATATCAACATCATTTTCTTCCTCAGACACAGTAGAGGGGTTATCATACTTTGACAGATAACTTCTCTTTCTTGGAATGAATTTCTTCTTTCCTTTCTTCTCTTGACTCCCTTTAGGCTCTTCTTCATCAGAATCATACACTCTGCCCTTTTTCTGGCACTTAGAAGCAAATTATCCTAAGCCACCACAGTTGAAGCATGTCATTGAAGACTTGTTTTTGAACTTCTCAGATCGCTTCTTGAGTCTGTTAGCCAGATAGGCTATAAGCTCATCATCAGAATCATCTGAGTCATCCTCTGCATCAGCTTTTGCATTCTTCACTGGCTCTTTCATTTTTAATTTTTTAAAAGCCTCAAAAGCGGCTTCCTTCTCAACTGGCACTGGCTCAATCATCCTCATCTCATAGGTAACCAAAATACCATGCAGTTCATCTATGGTCAACGTATCCAAAGTAGTGATTTCTTCAAGGGCTGACACATTGGCATTGTATAGTTTTGGAAGTGTCCTCAATACCTTCTTGACCACATGAATCTCCTTCAGTTCATCACCAAATGCTCTGATTGCATTAGTGACCTTGTTTACTCTGTTCAGGTAGAACTCAATTGTCTCACCTTCACTCATTCTCAAGCTCTCAAATTGAGATCTCAGTATTTGTAATTTTGCCTCCTTAATTTTACTGTCACCTTCATATACACTCTGCAATTTATCCCATATCTCCTTTGATGTTGGACAATTGATTACTCTAGTATGCTCATTGCTTGCTAGTGCAGCTAGAAGAGCTGTGACTGCCTTAGTTTCATTCTCTCTCTTATTCATCTCAACTGCATCACTGATATCTTCAGTTGTGTGCTTGTACCCATTCTCCACAGCTAGCCATACTCCATATCCTTGTGCTATCAGGTATGCCTCCATCCTGACTTTTCACACATTGTAGTTGGAGCCGTCAAACATAGGAATCTTATAGTGCCCATGATGCTCATCATTTGTAGCCATATCTCTGTCTCAATGCACAATCTGTACCCGAAGCTCTCAAACTTCTTCCCTTGGGAACGCAGCTCTGATACCAATTGTTGATCCCAGGTAGTCACTGAGAGGGGGGGGGGGGTGAATCAGTGCCCTCAAAAATATTCCCATTGAGATGATCTTGCCTACTGCTTTGGAAATTGCTGCCAAGAGTTATTGTTCATTGTGTGCTACCTTGAGCTGTCAAATGGACTTTTCTCACTGCCAATTTGTCAAAGATATTTCGTGCACAGATTAACTACACACCCACAGGTATCCATACTAGGGGCTTGGCCAACCAAGTGTGTACACCCAGACCTGCAACACACAGACTTCTATTCCACAAACATAGACAATTACATATACACTCACAACACGTGATGTAACGTGGTTTACCGTTCACTCACTGTGATGTCTAGTCCACGGGGTAATACCCTAACCAGGGTTTCATATTATACCCGATACACAACTTTAATTGGTAGTTTTCGACTGCTACAACAGCAAGGTGCCACACCACAAGGTAAGACAAGCTACAACTTGAATATGAGATACTACCCATAACCTATCAGGACTTGACTTAATAGGCTATACATATGAAGCATTTAATAATTACAAACCCATCCCATTTATCACATTCATCACTTTGAGGGTTTGAGTGCGAGGTTACCTTCTCAGCTTGTTCACAGCAGGTGTAGAGCTCACTGTGCAAGCTTATCGATCTCTTCATTTGCTACACAAGTCATTCTTCATCACCATGACTCCACTGGACACTCAATACATTGTCTCAGTACTCTACCCTAGCTTCAATGAAGCATTAAAGGCCACATAGAGTAGGTGGAAGTCAAACATAGCTCATTGAAGCTCCAACAAGGTTTTTGCCCTAAAATCGCACTTCTCCTTCTTCTTCTCGAGCTCCAACTGGTTCGGAAAGCTTTTTCTTCAAATTCCCTTCAGATCGATATATTACATGCCCAAATCAGAGATCGGACGACTGAGATATGGCCAGCAGAAGATCGACCAATAAAAACATTCTAAATGGAATCATCAAAGTTGATTCCATGTGGCGCGATGCACCGTAGCGCCACCACCACTGTCCCACCGTACAGCGTTGTTGAAATCCGATTGGCATAGATGGCATCTTTCATTTTAGGCCGCTGGATCTGTCAGATGGAGGAGAGAAAGACTCCTGACCGTTTGATCTGGATCCATCGCATCAGGCACGATCGACGGCTATCCTATCCGCTGGATTAGAATCCTACAAATCGGAGCATCATATGCGCGATAGCACCAAATCATTGAGCTGCTTTTATTCGATGTGGCTCACATTAATATCCTGCTACCGGCCAATCCTATTGCTCGCAGGAGCATCTTGACGGAGCGACTGCAGCACACCAGATCCCGCCTTTTTGAGAGCCATTGGATATGAATCTAGGATGCGTGGCATATGTCTGGCTGTCCATTTCGAATCCAACCTTTTATAGACTTCCAAAAATACCCCTGAGACCATAAAAAATGGCCTCTGTAACCTTTGTTAAGGGCCGATTCAGAGAAAAACTCCAGTAGGGTCCTAAGGACCCTTCTCTCTTGGGCATAAGGTCGAACACCTCACGGGTGTCTCGATGGTGCATGCGTGGGCTTCTTGTGCTCGCGCGTGCAACCCTTCTGCTGGTTGGTCTTGCTGGCTGCTGGCTGGTGTGCTATGCACGGCATGGTTGGGCTGGGCTGTGCTTCTGCACAGCATGCTTTGTTAGGCTGTGTTGTGGCATGGCTTGGCCTACTGTGTTGCTATTGGCGCGGCATGGCTCTGCTGCTGTGCGCGCGGCATGGCCTGGTGCCGCGGCTGCTGACCTCGACTGCGGCTGCTGGCCTGGGCTGGCTGCCATGCTGGCCTGGCCACCTCAGGTGGGACCCACACAGCCCACATTCTCTCTCTTTTTTTTTCTCCTCTTTCTCTCTCTTCTTTCTCTCTCCTCATCTTCTCTCTCTTTTTTCTCTCTCCTTATCTTCTCTCTCTTCTATTTTCTTTCCTCTTGAACTGGAGAATTACCAGACTACCCATACTGCCACTAGATTACACATATGCAAACCATGGTTGCCAACAATGACAATACACTTGGAACTGCCCATGAACTGCTCAACATTGGCCAAGGTTCCAACAACTTGTTAGTTGTGTATCCAATTTAAGAATTCGATTAGAGTCCTATTGAAAGTGACGTAAGGCCTATGCCAAAGTCAAGTTTAAGAATAATACAGATGAGTTGCTATTGACTATGTTAGGCCTATTGGCTCTACGACCTGGCCGAGATGTCCAAGGGCTGAGATCGGCCCCTTCTTGTACTTGGCTCTCTCTTCTATTCTCTTCTTATATAGTATCCCTCTCACTTGCTATATCAACATTATTATTCATAAATAATTCATATCGCTGGGATTTTCTTCTGCGACCATTATTGATCGTCTGCATCGTAGTGGACTTGCATTAGGAAGATTCTTAGGTTTGAGAAAATTAGTCCTATTACCTTAAAAAAAAAAAAAACAGTCCATGTATTGATCACTGGCATACCCCTTTTTACTACTCTAGTCATCGAAGGGACCGAGACTGTCATTGATGATAAAATCACTCTTGCTTGTTGTGTTAGTGATCAGTCCTTTATTCTCGAGTGGAAGGAGCGTCCGACATGATTGTACCTGGATACATGCCGATGATTTCAGTTGTATTGACCTCTACGAGTACTACATGTCCATGTTACATTTGTTAGAGTTTAATGTTTCTAAGCGGGGGAGCTGATGTAGATCACTATACCGGAATCAAATACGGTTGTAAGAAGAAGTCACCACGCAACCACGCAGATTGAACTAGGTTGATTACAAGATATAAATGGAAAGAACACAGATATAGCAAGAAGAGATTCTGCTTAGTAGTTTTATTTAGTAGAATTTCACTGAGTCCCGTTTAGTATTTACTTTCCTAGCTAATTACCTTCCTAGGTAGTTACTTCATGGTTGATTGTGTTTCCAATTTAGATTCAGATTATAGTCCTATTTAAAGCGTATGCCAAAATCAACTTGAAGAATGATACAGTTGAGTTGATATTGAGTATGTTAGGACTGTTGTCCCTACAATCTGGTTGAGAATACCTAGGCCTGAGATGGACCAGTTCTCTTATTTGGCTATCTTCTATTATCTTCCCATATATTCGCCCTCTCACATGCGATATCAACATTATTATTCATAAAAAAAGTCCTCATCGCCGGGATTCCCTTTTGCAACCATTATGGAGTGTCCGCATTGTAGTGGGCTTGCATGAGGAATAAGATTCTTAGATTTAGAAAATTAGTCCTAGTACTTTTAAAAAACTGCTCCAAAGTGCCAAATCATTGAATTACTCCAAAGGATCTACAATGTGACATGTAAGATTATTGTCAAAATCACCTTACACAATTAAAAGAAAAAAAAGTTTCCTGGAATCACCAATCAACCAGCACCAAAAATAATCCAGAATTTCTATATATCCTCATCCCTAACCTATCTCCAAACCCGGCTCTAAAACCTGCAATGATTGTTGATTTTTCTAGTTTCCAGTCAAGCAGACCCATGATGTGGTTTACCTTCTGCATCATCTATGAATTTCAAATCATACCTTGCTATTTTACCCAAAAAAAAGAAGAAAAAAATCATACCTTGCTAACATGAATACCAATTTCTATGGACTAATGATGGTCAACCTATTATAAAAACATTACATTGCATATTCCCATTCATAAGACAAAATCATTGTCCAAAACAATGACTTTTGTAAGTGTTAAAATAAGCCTAATATCATTAAAAAGTTGTCAATGGCTTATTATGATTCTCTTTAACATTTACTTTTTATGGCGTTTGTTTCTGTCACTAAAACAAAAACCTTTGTATGATATTGTTTATACATATATATACAGTGGCGCTCATTTTATAAACGTCACCTAAAGAGTTTAAATGGAGTTAGGGACGTTCATATAATACTGTCATAAAAAGTGCAATCACTAAACACAGTGATGTTCGGTTAGTAACATATGCGGTTATATATAACATAAGAAGTTCATAATTTCTAAATGTCACTACACTCTTTATATAAACAAGTGATATGGTTCACAATCAGACCAAACCAAACCAAAACAAAATTGATGATTGAATTGGTGTCTAGACCAAGAGGTCCACCCATATGGTTCTTGGGTCGGTTTGTCGGGTCAATCCATGTGGGTTCTAGGGGTAGGTAGGCGGGTAGACCCATGTGGGTTCCAAGGTCAGGTAGGAGGGTCGACCCATGTGGGTCCCTGAGTCAAGTACACGGGTCAACCCATGTGGGTCCCCGGGTCAGGTAGGTAGCTTGACCCATGTGGGTCAACCCTTGTGAACCCAGTTCGGGTCACCTATCCTGTCAAACTTTGAAACCTCTTTTTTTTATTTTTTTTATTTATTTATTTATTTTTTTTATTAAGAATCAATGAATCTAGTAAGATTCAATTCGAACTTACCTGGCTCTGATACCACTGCTAGATTTATAGATTGAATTAAACATATGTAAACACATACTTGGATCCGTAACGTTTGAAGGAGAGTTACTCACGAACATCCAAGCTGTGTCTGTTTTGTCTGCTCTCATTTCTCATATATGACCATCTCTGGGAATAGTTGTCTATGTATAGACAGGGAATAGGAACCAACCTTGAAAGGATGGTAATTTAATCCTTCGCATAATTGAACCAAATTATCAATAGGTCCCTAATACATTCAACATTAAGGTTGATTAATTGGGATCCTCCCAAAAGGGTACCATACAATCTAGCCTATCTTTCAACACCCATCTACTAATACAAACCTACACAATGACTAATGCATACCCGCATATGCAGAAAATATTACACAAACATCTTTCTCAATTTGCTCTTAAATATATTGAAATAATCTCTCTACTCAGCTCTAGAACTTCAAATTTGAACTCCATCCAGATCATAGGATAACCGAAAGGCAAGAGTTCAAATTCTCAAAGCTGTATAATAATATTTCCACTACTCTATTGCCAACACAAAATCAGGATAAACAAAGAGCATATATGAGATACTAAATCAACTTCTCTTGGTCTTTGCCTCTTTTTCATGAGGGAAATGCTATTGTGGTCTCCATATGACCAACCATACAGGTTCTAGATTCCATACAAGGTGTACGTGGTCTTTTGGTGACATTGAAGTGTTCCTAAAAAACTAGAAGAAGAAGAGAAAAAAGGGGTACCTCTCAGTGGTGAAATGCCTCTTGTTTTGAGCTCATGGCAATGGAGATAGGTCATGAAGCCACAAGCTGAGGTAGTCCAGAATTGAACACCTTGGATCCCAAGTGCCTTAGCAGCTTGTAAACCACAGCTCATGACTCCATCAGAGATGATACAAGAAACTCCAGGTACATCAGAAGAGGAATTAAGTTTCTTAATAAGATGAAGAAGAGGGGCCAAGCAGTTCTTCCGGACAGAGTTGCACAGCAAAGGAACATTCTGAGTAGCATCACCATCATCCGGAGGCAATCCATCAGGTATTGTTTCAAACCGGAAATCTCTCAGGCCCTTGACTGCGTCCGGTCCATTGGACCTCAATAAACGTCTGTGATTGTACTCAGTGTTGACAAAGGTGATATGAAAGCCCCTCGCGTGAAGAATCTTGGCCAATTGCATCATGGGGGTAACATGGCCTTGTGATGGGTATGGAATACACACAGCATGGGGCTTCTCAGCTACAACAGGCTCCATGTTTGCTTTGCAGTTTGCAGAGGAGGATGAAATGTGGAGCTTATGGATTGACTCTCCCTTAGCTAAAGCTTCAGGTTATGCCAATGAGACCGAATGTAGTGGCATGTCATGTTCAACCATTGATGATTTGTTTAATTCATCAAATTTCAACATCATTGGAAGGCTTTTCTATAAAAAAAAAATGACATGATTGAAAATGACTTGTCATATAATATATATATATATATATGCATTCTGGATCATATAGTGCGTGTGAGGTTGATATTCAACCTCAACCTACTCGGATGATATTGGTTTCATCACGTCACTGAGTGAAAGCTGTTTTTTTGGTTTGGTTCCGAGAAAGTCAGTACAGTGGTCCATTTTCAGAAGAATGATTGTGTCACCAACAGAGGTGATTCATTTGCCTGTCTTCATTCCGTAGTTTCACGATTTATATTCTGTTGAAATCTTAGCTGTAATTTGTTTTTTTCTTAAATAAAATTCTTTTGGTCCAAAAAAAAATAAAAAGTCAAATTGAACATGATTATCTAACAAATTGACAAGATTGAAAAGGAGTAAAGATGATGATCCCTAAAAAATTGGGATTTTTGGGATATGCTTAAAATATCCCAGCAATAATTGTTGGATTTTAAAGTTTTGATTTAATTGCGTGAAGGATATGGGTCTCAAAGACCATCTTGAAGGTTTTTTTTTTTCTGAATGAAAAATGCATCAAAAGAAAAAGAGTTTCTGTGAATCAGCATGCGTACCGAATAGCTGTCCAAATTTAAGTGAAAAAAGTATTACTGTATTGCTGTTCAACTTCCAGTAAAGAGGGGGTGATTGGGTAAAATTTTCCTAACTAATTTCATTGATTTCTTGTTCTACTGGATAGATTGTGTTTAGAATATCATTTGATGTACCTTTTCTACAATGCCCATAGATGAAGTGCTTCGTTTCAGATCAATTCTTTGCTGCAATCGTTTCGATCCACCCCCTCGGTGGAAAACCATGGATTGGTTTTTTTGTTCATAGAGAACAGTTTCAGTTAAAAAAGTATTTACTTTTGACAGAGCACAAAAAATGTTTTTCAAGTTTCTAAACACTTTTGATAGAAGAAAAAACTTGACTTTCGCCACTGTTTGTTAAGGATGTCAATTTGATAATGAAATCAGTACCGTACCATTTATATAGATACCTATGTATCTCGTTTTCTATTTTGTACAATAATGGTTCAACTTTTGGTAACGTATTTTTATATGGTTACCATATGTTATTGTATCGGAATACCAATGGTACATATCGTTTCTATAATGTTTTTTATACTGATTTTGAATACCATTTATATTGATTTGTATATCATATAAAGATTGAAAATTAATATTTTTAAGGTGAGAAGTATTCAAAAGTGATACCACATATATAGAACACAATATTTTGTACTGAATTAAAACTATATTTCGTATATATATGAAGATGACAAGTGTTCAAGATGACACTGATATAGAACACAATATTTTGTACTGAATTAAAACTATATTTCGTACAGATGTAAAAACTGAAGTTCATATCAAATTTGAAACTGTTTTCGTACCATATAAAAAGGAATTAAATCGTCTCATGTTGAGTAATCAACATGAGGAATACAAGCCATCATTGGATTGGTGACAAGTGGCATTTAATGATCTAATGGTTAGAATGATTGATGTAACAGGTTAAGGGGATTCAAGGCAACATACATAATCAATCTCCCAGTCGTCCCTGTTGGTTTAGAAAAAAGGTATTCGGAAGCACAGAACTAGCCGGCGTAAATTTCTCTGCAAAAATTTCTAACCCACCGACAGAGATGCTTAAAGAGACCATCACCGGCAGTAACAGAAGAGAGGAGGATCCTCATCTTCCATGGAAGCATTGATTGTTAAATCGAATGTTTCTTCTGCTTTGTAGGTAAAGACTTACGCCGACAACTTCCATGGAAGCACCGGTTGTTAAATGGGATCTTTCATCTGTTAAAGCTATTGTTGCATCATCACTTTTAATTTTATAGTTTACAAATATGGATGTATTCCACTTTCCAGATCTATGAGCTCTCGTTGATGAATTCAATAAAAGAAGTTCGTTTACTACCATTTCATCTCCATCGTCCTGTAGCAGCGAGGTTCATACATTTATATATACAACATCGCAAGGGTGGGCATAGATAGAGATAATCTTCCCATCGCTTTCCCACTCTATGCAACCTTGCAGGAAATCCCATTTGAAGCAGGTGCTACGACCGTGTTTGAGAGGTGCAGCATTATTTCTCCGCTGATGCGACCAGAGGACTTGCAGAGAGAGAGAGAGAGAGAGAGAGAGAGAGAGAGAGAGAGAGAGAGAGAGAGAGAGAGAGAGAGGGTGAGAGAGATTTGCAGATAGAGGGTGTGCTACGGCCGTATCTGAGAGATGCAGCATTACCTCTCCGCTGATGCAATTAGAGGACTTGGAAGAGAGAGAGAGAGGGTGCGAGTGATTTGCAGAAAGAGGGTGAGAGCGATTTGCAGAGAGTTGGAGAGAGGGTCAGAAATTTTTGCAAAGAGATTTGTGCCGGCAAGTTTGGTGCTTCTGACTACCTTTTTTTTCTTTCTAAACCAACATGGACGACTGGAGATCGATCCTGTGGTTGCCTTGAATCTCCCTAACCTGTTAAATTAATCATTATAACCATTGAATCATTAAATGCCACTTGTCAGCAATCGAACGGTGGCTTGTATTCCTCGTGTTGATTCCTCAACATGAGAGTCATATACTGTACCGACTAAAAACGATATCAAAATTGGAACAAACTGGTAGAGTAATGGTTCAAGTTTTGATACTCTATTCCTATTTGATATGATAATATTAATGACCTTTTTTTCTTATATTTTACCGGATTAATAATACTGGATTGACACTCTTGCCGTATGCCATTTGCCGCCATCCGTCATCATCAACCTTTCGTGGCCTTTCACCGTTGCCGGTTGCAACAATTCAAATCGCCACCATCTTTGGTCTGATGTTACTCTTGACTCTTGACATTGTCAACTCATTTTGGGATTTGTATTCATTCAAGCTTCTTCAACAAGAGACTGCCTCCAGACATGATTTGGCGATGTACGGTCAGTAAGTTTGTTATTTTATTATTTTATTATTTTATTATTTATTTATTTTGTGTGTAAAGGACTAGCTTTATTCTATGTTCGTTCTTTTTACTTGAAGTTTGATAATTGAGTGAATGGGGTCGTTATTGTTGTGCACGTATTCTTTTGGTTGTTATTTTATGATTTTTATTTGTTATTTTTTTTAAATGTTATAAGAATTTATTTTGCTAGGAAGATGATATGTCTATTCTAATTGTTGGTTTAGATTATCCACATGTCGAATTTCAAATTGTAATTCAATCAAATACCCTCTATGTATTGGCATGCATAGTGTATGTCCATGCATGTGTACGAATACTCTAAACATTATTATAACACTCCCCAAGTTTGAAGGGATAGAAATCCTCTCTTGTGGACCTGCAGCCTGGCAAAGTCTGAATTTTACCGACACACATACCGATGTATTGGTATGTGCGTCGACTGAACTCCAGCTCTTGGATCAATCGGCAAGTCCATCTGCCGCAGGAAAGGATGTGAATCCAGTTTGAATGGATTAATTAGATTAAAAAAAATAGTAAAAATGAATGGTCCAAATTTATTTTGTTACATTTCCAAATGTAACAAACCCTTGTTACATTAACAACATCCCTATAGCCACGTCATCAAATCAGGTTTCAAGTGTTTATTTTTTTTTTTCGGTAAAAGGTTTCAAGTGTTTGAGCAGAATGTGTTTGAGGCGCTGGTGACTTGATGCATTTGATTCTATTGGGCTTTGTCTAATTGGCAGGAGCATTGTATTATGGTATGTACATATATACAATAATAGAATCTAGTACTGATGGCTCGATCGAAGGGCTTGGAAGATATCCACATCACTTTGATGATTGATGAAATGTACGACATAAAAGTATGCGCCAAGCAATCATATTGGTCGATACACATGTTGATGCAACCCAACCCCTTCGATGTGTTGGCCTTCGTATTGTAATTGTTGGCAAAATGGGCAAAGTGGGCCAAGTTTGATAAGAAAGAGTGTTTGCAGGCCCCACAGACAAGGTGGCAGTGACACAGGCGATATGCCAGTGATACAGGCGATGTGGCTATGTTACAGGCGGTGTGACAGTGTTTATGATGGTGTGGCATTCTCAAAAGAGAGAGAAAAATCAAGAGAGAGAAAGAGGAGAGAGAAAATTGATGATGGGACCCACCATGCCGAGGTGGCCTGCCACCATGGCCACCAGCCCGCAGCCAAGGCCAGCAAGGCCATGCCGCATGCCGCAGCCGAGGCCAGCAGCAGCAGCAAGCAACATGCCCAGCCGCAAGCCGCAGCAAGACATGCCGCAAGCCATGGCCTTGCCCATGGCATTCCCTCCCCGCAAGCCGCAACTCTCGCACACCATGTGTTCGGCTGATATCCAGGAAAGAGGAAAGCTCTCTGGAAATCAGACCCTGGGACGGTTTAACACTTTTGTTCTCTGGTTACAGAGGCCATAAAATATATATGAAGGGGTATTTTCGTCAGGTCAAAATGATAGAGATCCGAAATGGACAGTCAAGAATGAGCCACACAGCTAAAATTCCTATCAGACGGCTTAGAAAGATGCGGTATCTAGTGTATCGTGGAGATCCCGTCAAATACTCCCGCGAGCCTTACTATTGGCTGGCAGCAACGTTATACGTTGTATCGCGCATCATGCAAGCAGCGCCTTGATCCCGTGTGATGCGCATGAGATAGAACGGTGGGCAGATTCAAATCGAATGGCTAGATACTACCCTGATCGCGCTTGACGCGATCCTACAAGATCCAACGGATCAGAGCCCATCCCGCCTTTTCAGGTTGATCCAGTGGCTGATATTGGAGATTCCTTCTCCAACCAACCACAACTCAACAGCGTCGACTGACGTGTCAGCGTCGGCTTTGCTTCGGTGTAGCGCAGGTGTATTGAATCCATCTGAAAGATTCTGTATGAAATGCTCTCATTGGGCTTTACTGTTTTGGCCATAACTTGGCCATCCGATATCCAAATCGGATGGTTCAAGTTTCACCCGACTCATTTTTGAATTCTCTATTAGTTGGGACTGGTTGTGAGCTCATAAGGAGAGCTGAAAAGTTGAAAAAGAAGAAAAACAAGGAAGAAGAGTGGGTTTTAGGGTTTTGAAAGCTTTGGTTTCTAACTAACCTCTCCATTGCTCATTAATGGTGTTTTAAATGCTTATGAGAGGTTGGTAGAAACTTCATTGTATGTCAATGGTGTTTGTTAGGCTGTAAGAGAGAGAATGTGGCTTGTTGGTAAGGAGATGCTTGGAGAATCGAGTTTTGCCCATGGTGGAGGTTGTTAAAGCCTCCTAAGAGTAGTATAGAGCTCCAAAGATACTGTTGGCTACCTGGAAGCATTGGTTATGAGACTGTCTTAACTCTTTTGTTGTTTATTGATTCAATACTATGATTGCTAGAGTAGGTTGAAATATCTGAATGCCTATCTAGTTTAGGAGTCTATTGTATGCTACCCTAGGTGGTAGATGTTAAATACCTAGCTAGTTTGGGTTTCATTGTAGGGCACTACTATAAGCCCCAAATTTATTATTTTGTATTGTGTTCAGTGGGTGCTGAACACTGGCAATCATAGCCTGAACCCTGGCATTGTCATGCCCTCTCAGTTCTATGCTGAGAAAACACAGGATGAATATCCTTGTCCTGTAAAGGATTAAAAGTTGAGTATTGAGTAAATACAGAGCCCATTGGGCATCTATGGATTAGCCATCACACACTGTGGAGGTGAACCACGTAACCCTTCTGTGTTGTGGAATGCTTTATTTCTGTATTTTATGAAGTGTGTGGAATGAACTGCAGGATGGGTATGCAAATCTGGTAGACCTGGCCACTAAGTGATTGCGAGGTAGATTTGCATACGCTTGTATGTGTATGACAGTCTGGTTCATCATCAACGCTGGGCAGTAAAGAAAAGTTAGGGAAAAATTTTCACACTGATTCACCCCCTTCTCAGTGTCATTCAAGGTCCATCAATTGGTATCAGAGCACCAGGCTCAGTGACAGCTAAATCAGCATCTGAGAGACCAGAGGGTAGCTATGGCACCAGGGGAAGGTTTTCATAAACCCCCATTGTTTGATGGTACAGACTTCGTGTTTTGGAAAAGGAGAATGGAGATTTATGTGGGATCACTTGGATTCGATGTTTGGGCTGCAGTTGAAATTGGATATACTCCACATGATACAATTGCTCCTAGTGCTACAGACAAGAAGAATTTTGAGAACAATAGAAAAGCACTCAATGCCATTTAAGGTGGTCTAATTAACAGTGAATTATCCAAAGTCATGGATTGCAAGACTGCGGAGGAGGTCTGGGATAGACTGATAAATATCTATGAAGGAGACAAGAAGATCAAGAAAGTGAAGCTGCAAACATTCAGGGCTCAGTTTGAAAACCTGAAAATGAATGAGGATGAAACTGTTGATCAGTATATGAACAGAGTCAATGAAGTGGTCAACTCTATTAGAGGACTTGGTAAAGACTTAAAAGGACCCATTGTTTGTCAAAAGATCTTAAGGTCTCTTACATCCAAGTTTGAATCAAAAGTTCTAGCTCTTGAAGAAACTAAGGATTTGGATGAAGTCACCATAGATGAAATACATGGAGCATTGACAGCTTTTGAGGTGAGAGTAGACCCTGGAACTACTGTTGACAAGCAAGTAGCCTTCAAGGCAATGAAGAAACTCAAGATTTCTGAAAAACCAAATGAGAAAGAAAGTAAAGATGAAGCCACAACTCATTTCACTAGAAAATTAAAGAAGGGTACAGGAAGATACAAGAACAAACTCCCTTTCAAATGCTTCAATTGTGGTAAGGTTGGACATTTTGTTGTAAAATGTCCAAAGAAGAGTAAGATTGATAGTGATGATGAAGATGAAAGCAAATACCAATCCAAGGCAAAAAAAATTACATCTTCAAAAAGAATAAGTCAAATAAAAAGAGTTTCATTTCCAAAAGAGTCAGTGAAACCTCAAATGACGACTCAGATGATGTCTCAGAGGATGAGCCCACTGATGCCTTGTTCATGGTTTTCATTGAAGAACATGAAGGGAACAAAGGTGAAGAATTTACTTCAAATATTCATGAAGAAGGTAAAATTGTTGATTCCATCTTAAGTGGTGATGAAGAAAGAGACAATGAAGATACATGTTCAAGCAGTGATGAAGAAGGTGAGATAAACTTTGAGAAAGAATTTGTTGCAGCTATGAAGGAACTCAAGAAGGAAAGAAAAAATAATAAGCTTGCCTCACAAGAAGCCAAAAAGCAAAAACATGTGATTCAAGAATTGAGAGCTCAAGATGAAGAGTCCAAGAAAGTTATTGAAAATCTCAAGACTTAACTTAAACAGGCATCTGTAGACTACTCCAGGGTACTGAATGAGAATGCAAGTTTGAAAGCTCAACTTGAAGAACAATTCCCTATGGTTGATCGATTTGAAGAATTTAAGAATGAGTTTACATTTCTAAAGACAAAAGTGGCTGAGTATGAAAAGGAAGAGCTTGAGAGACAACAAAAATTAGCTCAACATGAGGAATCAAGTAACTATACTCCAGTGCATCCTAGTAGTAGCAGGCTTGATAGGATCGTCAATATTCAAAGACCTTCCCACATTAAGTTTGGCCTTGATTTTGATAAAGGAGAGACATCAAAGAATGCCAACTCAAAGGGAAAAGGTCTCATATCTTTTGTGAAGGAAAATGAAAAGGGTAAGGACCCTATAGTTTATGATCAAGGAGGAAACAAAACCCCTCCCCCTAAGACTAACTATGCAAGGCCAAGACAAAATACATGGCAAAGCAGAAGAGTGGAGCATGACAACTTCTATAAAGGAAACTATCCCAGTGCACCACAGAGACAGATGAGGTACATGGCATCTTCAAGGCCAAGACCTCATTTTTAGGAATACTGCTATAGATGCAACAATTTTGGACATAAGATTGCTACCTACAAATTCAACATGAGAGATATCAAATTTGAGAGTAGAAATCAATTTACTTCTCTTGAAGAGAATTTTTGTAAGACCCGTGTCAATTTAACCCGGTCTTACCATCTTAAACCAGGTTTACCCATTATGGTCGAGTCAAATGGACCAAGGGCATGAAGGAGAGCGAGATCCCAGGTACTGAAATCGACCCAAAAATACTTAATTCTAGGGGAGGGTCGCACACCCAGTGAAGTAGGGTCGGACCTCCCAAAACAGAAAGTCAGACCCTCAGTTTTGAAGGGAGGGTCGGACAGCTTAAGACCCTAGGGTCGACGGGATCATCGACCCTCCCATCGACCCTCGGTTTCTGACGAAAATTGAAATTAAGAAATTTCCTAATTTTCGGTTGGGTTTCTTTCCAAATCTCAATGGGATTATTATAGGACTTTACTAGCCTATTTAAAGGACATTCCTAAGCCACTTTCACTCCTTTCACAACCCTAATTGAATTGAGAGAAAGAGAGAAGAAGGAAAAGAGGAAGAAAGAAGGCTAGGAAGAAGGCTTAGCAAAAAGGGGAAGAAATTGCAGAGAAAAGTAATCTTCTCAGGTATGGATACTAATTCCATGAGTTTCTACAGACCTTAGGTTAGATATGGTTGAGTGTAGGATTTCGGAGAAACCCAAACCATCCATCCATGGTTAGGCTTTCATGGAAAACCATAGGAGGATGCACGAAAGCTATCTAGATGGATTATACATGGTTCTAGACCATGGAATGACTGTTGAATGAATGTAGGAAGCAAGCCATAGGACCCCAAATACGAAGAATGGATTAAAAGTGGAAATTGGACCAGAGTGCACGAAGGGTCGCACCGAGGGTCGATAGACCATCCGACCCTAGGTGTTTTTGACCATCGACCCTCAGCATTCGGGAAGTTCAGAATGGAGGGAGGGTCGATAGACCCATCAACCCTAGCATCAACCCTAGCATCGACCCTCAGTTGATAGAATGGTTTTTAAATTCTGAATTAATTCTAATTAAATTCTATCGACTTTGTTAGGTTTGCTAGCGATATAATAACATTATAAAGGTGATTCTAAAGCTTGGAAAAATATCTTTTAGCAAGCCAAGGTGAGGAACCTTAACCCCAAACTAAATTGGTTAATAATAAACTGTTTTCTATTTCTTGAGTCCTATGCCATGTTTGATTCTATGCGAATATGTTTGTAATGTGCATACAACATGCCATCCAATATTTCTATTACTTGTTCATGCATATTTACTTTATTTTTTATAACATGATGATGATGATGATGATAGGAATAGCATGTGCTTGTATGTGTGTGGTTGATGTGTTTGATGCGAGCGAGTATCAGGGGAGGTGTGATGAGAACGTCAATAAACGTTAACCTTTGGCGGGTCTCAACACTTTAGCTCTATCTCTAACTCAAGTCTTGTGCATTGGCATCGTCGTATCGCCATTACCTTAGCGGAACTATTATGTCGTAGAGTATCGGGGAGGTGGTCTCGGTCCTTGTAGTCTCTCGACTCTACCGGGGGGCCTTAGCTCTATCTCTATGGATGTTCCGAGGGATTTGGGGTGAGGCCTTGGATACACTGTTTGGCATTAGGATTGGTTAGTAGCGATCCCGGTTTGCAAGCCCTCGCTAACGGGGGGCTTACGTGTTGGTATAGCATTATATAGCAATAACCGTTAACCTTTGTTGTATAATGTTATGGTAGGGTGGATGGGGACGACAATAACCGTTAACCTTCGGGCGGGCTTCCACACCCTGTGTATAGAGGCGGTATCAATAACCGTTAACCTTTGATCACCCAACCTTTCTATTGCACATTGCAAACTATAAACCAAGACCAAAGATTTGAATTGATTTTTTGCATGCATATGTATTGTTGCATTGTTTTGGCTACTCACTGAGCCGTGTTGTGTGCTCACCCCTCGACGTCGAATATTTTTAGTTGATGATGCAGGTTATACAGTCGAAGATTATATGAATCGTCGGCGTACGGAGCCGTAGCAGCTATGGAAGTTGGAGCTGAAGACGATACACACGACTCCTCTTGTGAGTGCAACTCGTGTGTATTCGATTAGATATTTTTGTAGGTTTCTTCATTGGATTTATAAGACATGTATTTGGTATTTAAATATTTATGTCTTAGTTAAACACAGAATAATTTGATATTATTTATGGGTATCATTCTAGTTCTCAGTTCATATTATTTATAAATTTTCCGCTATTGTGTATTACTCTGATTATGATTGTGGATGCGTGTAAAGTTTGGATAACGCGGGGATAGCCTATTAGAGATCCTGGTTGAACCGTTGGTTATTTGGCGGTTCATCACACCATTCTAAACAGTGTGGAATTGGGGTGTGACAACTTGGTATCAGAGCGTCTCAGGCCTTGCCCGCCGAACTGACACACATTCAAGACCATTGTGAACTGAGATAGGATAAATTAAAAGCTTTAATACCAACAAACCATAAGCACCAGTGTTGGTTGAGACAGAAATTAAACAAGACAATAATGTACATATAAAAGGTGGAACCATATATATACACTCACACAGAAAGAGAAGACCAAAAATTATCCTAATAAACAAACAATGTAGGGTACTATCTATAGGTTGGGTAGTTATCCAAGTATACAAGGATATTGTACAGTAGCAAGAAAGAAGCATCTGTACAGTAGAAATTAAATGCCGAGTTAGTACTCACAAGATGTGGAACTCGATGTAAGACAGAGGAAGAAGAAAAATGGCTAGTAATGCCAAAACCCCTGTAGAGATAAAGGAAAAGATATCAGGCTAAATCTAAACAGAGATAAGAGGATAATGGCCATGTAAATAGATATGTTTATATAGGATGCGGTGCATTATTGATTTACTCTTATGATTATAGAGGATGCACATACCAGATTTTAAATTCGTGTGTCTTGATAGGATACCTTCTTGATTTAACCTGTCAATTAGATTTATAGATATTGTTTCTTTAGTCTTAGTCCTGATTATACCAATCTGAACCACTCTTATGATCAACAACATGAACAAAGATATGAACTGAATGAACAGATAAATGTTTAATCATGTTGAGCGTACATCTTTTCGATTTACACCTGATTTATTGATGTACAAAATTTTTCTCCAGATTATACCTGATTACTGATGTGCGAAATCTTTCTCCAGATTTACTCCTGTAGTGCCTCGACCAATGGCATTATATATTCAATAGAACCTGTAACCATGAGGTCAAGAACTGTAGAACCTCTATTTTCATATATTTGGACCACCGTGTAATTTAATGATCTTTTGATGACCGGTTGGACTATCACAGATTTACTCTTGATCCTTGAAACCTAGATTCGTTAGATAAAGCAAGTAGTTGTCATTATGATAATTGAAAGAAGGAAAAGAATTATTTTGGATGCACATTCTGATTTATACACTCCTTGACCTTTGATGATAAATATGTTTAGTGATAATGGAATTATTGAAAGAAAGATGATTGGATTCAAATTAAATGCTACAGCCAATGGAACTCAGATGAAGTAATAGAGAATCTATTTTTAGATTTCTAAACGGGTGGATATGAATCATGTCTGTAAAAGAGTGCATGAGAAAATGTGGGAACTATTAAGAGTAGCCAGTAAAGAAATAGATAGCACTAAAGTAGAGTTAATGATGGTTATATCGGTATGAATTTTGACAAGGTAGAAAATTCCTAAAGGCAAATTTAAGAGTGGATACAAGGATAAAGTCATGGCATAAGTAGTACTCTATTTAATACAATGATAATTGAGTTATGCCCAATGTCGAGCGATATGATTAAGTAAAGACCAAAATAGTTTGGCTGAATTAATGAAATTCTAAGCATATACCCTAATGCTTATAAATAGACTTGGGATATGAAGTAACAATCACAAGATATTTTCGAGGTATATGGAAGAGAGAGCAAGGTAGAACAGCAAGGATAAAAGAAATACAAGCTAATAAATGCAATATGAGATTTGGCAATAGTCTTTGAAAAATTATGAGATGAAGGAACTACACAAGCTCTTAAGACCTTATACCAGATTTTGCTAGTTCAAGCCCTTTGGACTAGATGTTGTATGGGATGAGTGTTACGAACAATGTCCAAATCTTATGGATGGACAGACTTTGGATGCAACCTTGATACAACTTGAAATGGCAGACTTTGACGTCATCTTGGGAATGGACTGGTTAGCTCAGCATTCTGCAAATCTGTTATGCGCCGAAAAGAAGCTAACATTAAAGACAAAGAAGGGGTAGAATTCAGTTTCTCGGGAACCAAACTGCCCAGGAGACGTAAGCTCATACTCTCAGCATTAAAGGCTAAGAGGTGCCTTGAGAAAGGAGCGGTCGGATATCTAGTATCAGTGGTCGACCTAACCAAGGACGTGCCACGAATGGAAGATATTGATGTCGTGTGGGATTTTCCTGATGTATTTCCAGAGGAATTACCCGGACTACCAACCGACCGAGCCACGGAGTTTGTAATAGACCTTATACCTGGAGCCGCACCAGTATCAAAAGCACCTTATAGAATGGCTCCTACGGAACTGAAGGAATTAAAAGTACAATTACAAGAACTACTAGATAAGGGTTATATTAGACCCAGTATATCTCCATGGGGAGCACCTGTGTTGTTCGTAAAGAAGAAGGATGGTAGCGTTCGATTATGTATCGACTATCGAGAATTAAATAAACTGACCATCAAGAATCGATATCTACTACCTTAGATCGATGACTTGTTTAAACAGTTACAAGGAGCGAAGGTATTTTCAAAGATCGATCTTCGATCAGGCTATCATCAACTGAAGATTAAAGAAGGGGACATTCTGAAGACAGCCTTCAGGACAAGATACGGACATTATGAGTTCTTAGTGATGTCCTTCGGACTGACTAACGCACCGGAAACATTCATGGAACTTATGAACCGGGTCTTCCACGATATGTTGGATACGTCGGTCATAGTATTTATTGATGACATATTGGTATATTCCAAGGACAAGGAAACCCATGTCAAGAACCTAAACGCAGCCCTACAGCGTTTAAGGGAAGAGAAGTTATATGCCAAATTTTTGAAGTGTGAGTTTTGGCTAAGTGAAGTCGCCTTTCTAGGCCATGTAGTATCCGCGGAAGGAATCAAGGTGGACCCTAGTAAGATCGAAGCTATTGTGAAGTGGGAAGCACCAAAGAGCATTTCAGAAATTAGAAGTTTTCTGGGTCTAGCTGGTTATTATCGGAGATTCGTAGAAGACTATTCTCGGATTGCCGTACCTCTCACCAGTTTGACCAAGAAAGGAGAAAAGTTCGTATGGATGGATAAGTGTGAAAAGAGCTTTCAAACACTGAAGACCAGATTGATATCCGCTCCAATTTTAACCATTATCGTTCCAGGACAGACATTTACCTTATACACTGATGCATCGGGATTGGGATTAGGATGTGTGCTTATGCAAGGAGAACAAGTAGTTGCATATGCATCGAGACAGTTGAAGGTACATGAGAAGAATTACCCTACTCATGATTTGGAGTTAGCGGCAGTAGTACATGATGTCAAGATATGGAGACACTACCTATACGGAGAAAAATTTCAGATTAAGTCGGACCATAAAAGCCTTACGTATCTATTTAATCAGAAGGAGTTAAATATGAGACAAAGAAGATGGCTGGAACTATTGAAAGACTATGATTGTGATATCCAGTATCATCCGGGAAAAGCGAACGTAGTAGCAGACGCATTGAGTAGAAAATCAATGATAAAATCTCAAGGAGAAACTAGCACAAGCGCAGCAATGTGTACTACCGGGATGGTATTCAACCACGGTAACGAGCAAGTATGTGATCGATACATCGGATGGACCAACCAACCAAGGATTCATTCATCGGTTTTCAAATATGTTCGCGGCATTGAAGATAATACCGGATATAGTGGATGAAGTGAAGACAGACTATCAAAGCAGATCCTTATCTCGAGAACGGTACAAGAAGATATTGAGAAAGGTAGGACTAACCCTGAGTTCACCTTGGATGACGAGAAGGTACTGAAATACAAAGGAAGAATATGTGTACCCGAAATAGAAAGTGTGGACATTAGACACCGACTCATGAAAGAAGCCCATACCACCATCTACTCGGTACATCCTGGAAGTACAAAAATGTATCATGATCTAAAGAAACTGTATTGGTGGAGGGGAATGAAGGCAGATGTAGCTAAGTTCGTGTCTCAATGCCTAAATTGTCGGAAAGTAAAGGCTGAACGACAAAGACCCGCAGGACCGCTATTCGGCCATTACTGGAACCAGCATGGAAATGGGACTGCATCACTATGGACTTCGTCACAAGACTACCATTGACTCCTCGAGTAGTTGACGCAGTTTGGGTGATTGTAGACCGTCCGACTAAAACAGCTCGCTTCATACCGATACGACCCCAATATACACTCGAAAGGTTAGCAAAGCTGTATGTGGATAATATTGTTCGGTTACATGGTGTTCCAGAAAGCATTGTGTCCGATAGAGACCCACGATTTACTTCCAAATTTTGGGAAGGACTGCAAAAGGCTATGGGTACAACATTGAAGTTCGATCTTGCATTCCACCCACGACGCATGACGGACGGTCGGAGCGTACAATTCAGATTTTAGAAGATATGCTACGAGCATGTGTGATTGATTTCAAGGGATCATGGGACGAAAAGTTACCATTGATCGAGTTCGCTTACAATAACAGCTATCGGGCTACTATACGGATGTCACCTTATGAAGCAACCGTATGGTAGGAAGTGTCGAACTCCCTTGTTTTGGAATGAAGTTGGAGAACGTAGTATTGTTGGACCAGAATTTGTTGAAGAGACTTGTTGAGTGGTCGACATCATCAAGGAAAGAGTAAGAGTAGCTCGGGAACCGTCAGAAGCAATACGCAGATACTCGACGAAGAGATCTAGAGTTCGCCGTAGGCGAAAAAGTATTTTTGAAAGTATCGCCTATGCGAGGATTGAAGAGGTTCGGACAGAAAGGAAAATTAAGTCCAAGATATGTCGGACCATATGAGATTCAAGCTAAGCGTGGGAAAGTAGCTTATCAGTTAGCACTACCACCATCTATGTCAAGTGTGCATGACGTATTTCACATATCCTTATTGAAGAAGTATGTTAAAGACCCAACACATGTGTTGACAGTAGATTTGCCGGAACCGACCGATGATTTGACATTTGAAGTAATACCAACGGAAATCACTAGTCGAAAGGTTCAACGTCTACGCAACAGAGATATCTACTATGTTAAGGTCACATGGAAAAGTAGAGACATGGAAGAGATTACATGGGAAGAAGAAAACGCTATGAGAAAGCAATACCCTGACTTGTTTGATTCGGAAGGTACGTACAATTTCGAGGACGAAATTTTTATAAGTTGGGGGGAGTTGTAAGACCCGTGTCAACGTAACCCGGTCTTACCATCTTAAACCAGGTTTACCCATTATGGTCGAGTCAAATGGACCAAGGGCATGAAGGAGAGCGAGATCACAGGTACGAAATCGACACAAAAACACTTAATTCTAGGGGAGGGTCGCACACCCAGTGAAGCAGGGTCGGACCTCCCAAAAAGAAAGTCGGACCCTCGGTTTTGAAGGGAGGGTCGGACAGCTTAAGACCCTAGGGTCGACGGGATCATCGACCCTCCCATCGACCCTCGGTTTCTGACGAAAACTGAAATTAGGAAATTTCCTAATTTTCGGTTGGGATTCTTTTCAAATCTCAATGGGATTATTATAGGACATTCCTAGCCTATTTAAAGGACGTTCCTAAGCCACTTTCACTCCTTTCACAACCCTAATTGAATTGAGAGAAAGAGAGAAGAAGGAAAAGAGGAAGAAAGAAGGCTAGGAAGAAGGCTTAGCAAAAAGGGGAAGAAATTGCAGAGAAAAGTAATCTTCTCAGGTATGGATACTAATTCCATGAGTTTCTACAGACCTTATGTTAGATATGGTTGAGTGTAGGATTTCGGAGAAACCCAAACCATCCATCCATGGTTAGGCTTTCATGGAAAACCATAGGAGGATGCACGAAAGCTATCTAGATGGATTATACATGGTTCTAGACCATGGAATGACTGTTGAATGAATGTAGGAAGCAAGCCATAGGACCCCAAATACGAAGAATGGATTAAAAGTGGAAATTGGACCAGAGTGCACGAAGGGTCGCACCGAGGGTCGATAGACCATCCGACCCTAGGTGTTTCGACCATCGACCCCCGATTCGGGAAGTTCAGAATGGAGGGAGGGTCGATAGACCCATCGACCCTAGCATCGACCCTAGTATCGACCCTCAGTTGACAGAATGGTTTTTAAATTCTGAATTAATTCTAATTAAATTCTATCGACTTTGTTAGGTTTGCTAGCGATATAATAACATTATAAAGGTGATTCTAAAGCTTGGAAAAATATCTTTTAGCAAGCCAAGGTGAGGAACCTTAACCCCAAACTAAATTGGTTAATAATAAACTGTTTTCTATTTCTTGAGTCCTATGCCATGTTTGATTCTATGCGAATATGTTTGTAATGTGCATACAGCATGCCATCCAATATTTCTATTACTTGTTCATGCATATTTACTTTATTGTTTATAACATGATGATGATGATGATGATAGGAATAGCATGTGCTTGTATGTGTGTGGTTGATGTGCTTGATGCGAGCGAGTATCAGGGGAGGTGTGATGAGAACGTCAATAAACGTTAACCTTTGGCGGGTCTCAAAGCACTTTAGCTCTATCTCTAACTCAAGTCTTGTGCATTGGCATCGTCGTATCGCCATTACCTTAGCGGAACTATTATGTCGTAGAGTATCGGGGAGGTGGTCTCGGTCCTTGTAGTCTCTCGACTCTACCGGGGGCCTTAGCTCTATCTCTATGGATGTTCCGAGGGATCTTGGGGTGAGGCCTTGGATACACTGTTTGGCATTAGGATTGGTTAGTAGCGAGCCCAGTTTGCAAGCCCTCGCTAACAGGGGCTTACGTGTTGGTATAGCATTATATAGCAATAACCGTTAACCTTTGTTGTATAATGTTATGGTAGGGTGGATGGGGACGACGATAAACGTTAACCTTCGGGCGGGCTTCGACACCCTGTGTATAGAGGCGGTATCAATAACCGTTAACCTTTGATCACCCAACCTTTCTATTGCACATTGCAAACTATAAACCAAGACCAAAGATATGAATTGACTTTTTGCATGCATATGTATTGTTGCATTGTTTTGGCTACTCACTGAGCCGTGTTGTGTGCTCACCCCTCGACGTCGAATATTTTTAGTTGATGATGCAGGATATACTGTTGAAGATTATATGAACCTGTCAGCGTATGGAACTGTAGCAGCTATGGAAGTTGGAGCTGAAGACGATACACATGACTCCTCTTGTGAGTGCAACTCGTGTGTATTCGATTAGATATTTTTGTAGGTTTCTTCATTGGATTTATAAGACATGTATTTGGTATTTAAATATTTATGTCTTAGTTAAACACAGAATAATTTGATATTATTTATGGGTATCATTCTAGTTCTTAGTTCATATTATTTATAAATTTTCCGCTATTGTGTATTACTCTGATTATGATTGTGGATGCGTGTAAAGTTTGGATAACGCGGGGATAGCCTATTAGAGATCCTGATTGAACCGTTGGTTATTTGGCGGTTCATCACACCATTCTGAACAGTGTGGAATTGGGGTGTGACAATTTTGTTGAGTGTTACAACTGTCACAACTTTGGGTATGTAGCAAGGAACTGTAGAACCATCTTTCCCTCTATGCCACCTCTGTAGAGACAACATAACAGAACAAGAAGAAAGGCTCCAAAGCAGAAATATGTTGAAAAACCACCATCACAGAAGATAGTTTGGGTTCAGAGGGATAAAACAGAAAGAAACAACTCTTTGGTTGTGCAGATAGCTTTTAAGGCACAAGACAGCTCTACACCATGGATTCTTGACAGTGGGTGTTCAAGTCACATGACTGGAGATAGTAAAAGGCTTCTAAAGCTTCAGCATTATGAAGGAGGTTCAGTTAAGTTTGGCAACAATGATGGTGCAAAGATAGTTGGAAAGGGAAGCATCAGTCTCAATAATGGAAATATAACATCCCATGATGTCCTCTATGTTTCAGGTTTGAAACATAACTTATTGAGTGTCAGCCAGATTTGTGATAGGGGTCACAAAGTGATTTTCAGTAATCAAGGATGTGAGATCTGAAGGTCTGGCAGTAGAAAATTGATGGCATCAGGAAAGAGAACTTCTAGAAATCTCTATACTTTGTCTGAAGATTTTGAAGAAAATTACATGATGAGTCAAGAAGAGGAAACATGGTTATGGCATAGAAGATTGGGACATATTGGCTTTGAAAATCTATCAAAAATATCCAATAAGAATGCTGTGAGAGACATTCCTTCATTGAAGAAGCCCTCCAATAATATATGTGCATCTTGTCAGAAAGGGAAGCAAACAATAACATCATTCAAACCTAAGGAGTACCACACTACTCAACCATTAGAGATAGTTCATACAGATCTATGTGGCCCAATGAGGACACAGAGCATTACAGGGGAGAGGTACTTCATTCTGTTTACAGATGACTACTCTAGAATGACTTGGGTGATGTTTTTGAAACATAAATCAGAGGCTCTGGCTAGATTCAAATCTTCAAAACTCAAGTTGAAAATGAGATAGGGAAGAAAATAAAATGTTTGAGATCTGATAGGGGAGGAGAGTACACCTGGATAGACTTTGCAGAGTATTGTTCTGAGAATGGCATCAAGAGACAGACTTCATCTCCTAGAACACCACAGCAAAATGGTGTTGCAGAGAGAAAGAATAGAACTGTTCAGGAGATGGCCAGGACTATGTTAACTGAAAATGACGTGGGAAATAAATTCTGGAGAGAAGCAGTGCATACAACAATATATGTTCAGAATAGGTGTATGTTGAGGCCACATGAAGACAAGACTCCCTATGAATTATAGTTTGGTAAGAAAGCCACAGCAAAGCACTTCAAGATGTTTGGTAGTAAGTGTTATATCAAAAACACCAACCATGATCTAGGAAAGTTTGATAATAAGGCCGATGAAGGAATATTTCTTGGCTACTCTACCTTTAGCAAAGCTTACAAATGTTACAACAAGAGACTTGGTAAAATTGTTGAAAGTGTAGATGTGAGAGTTAATGAGCACAAGAATTCTCCTACAGGGTAAAATAGTGAGGTTCCTATCTTTGAAGACCTGGACAGTGAGCAGAATGACAATAAAATAGAAAAAGAGTAGGATGTAACAAATGTGCCAAGACAGAGAGCGGTGGTTGAGACAGAAGAAAGAGAAGAGCAGTTAGATTTTGAGGCAAACAGGCAGAATGGAAGTGGCTCAAGCAGAGTAAGAAAGAATCATCCTGAAAAATTAATTCTTGGTGATCCCTCAACTGGAATGCAAACAAGGAAGGTGAGAAAAGCAAAACAGATGTTCTCTCTCTTATCTCACATTGAACCCAAATCAGTTGCAGAGGCATATGAAGATGCTAGTTGGCTCAAGGCAATGAATGAGGAGTTGAACCAGATACAGAAAAATAAACTTGGGAATTAGTGCCAAGGCCTACAGACAAGAATGTCATAGACACTAAATGGGTCTATAGAAACAAACTCAATGAAGATGGCAAAGTTGTAAGAAACAAGGCCAGATTAGTTTGTAAAGGATATGCTCAAGTTTAGGGCATTGACTTTGAAAAAACATTTGCTCCTGTTGCTAGGTTGGAAGCAATCAGGATGCTTCTTGCATTTACTGTACACAAAAACTTTAAGGTTTACCAGATGGATGTTAAGTTAGTCTTCTTGAATGGTGACTTAGAAGAAGAGGTGTATATAGAGCAACCAGAAGGATTCCAACTGAGTGAGGACCCTACACTTGTTTGTAGATTGAAAAAAACATTGTATGGGTTAAAGCAAGCACCAAGAGCATGGTATTCAAGGCTGGACACTTATCTCTGTCAGCTGGGTTTCAAGAAGGGACTGGTAGATAGCAACCTGTATGTGAAATCTGTTGATGGTAGTCAGATAGTTGTGGTAGTATATGTAGACGACATCATTTTTGCAGGCCACAATGATGAATCATGTAAGGATTTTGCTCAGAGAATGCAGGATGAGTTTGAGATGTCCATGATTGGTGAACTTTCTTATTTTTTGGGTCTGCAGATAAGTCAGTTGAAGGATGGGTTCTTTTTATCTCAGACCAAGTATGTGAAAGAGATGTTGAAAAAGTTCACAATGGAGGATTGCACACCAGTGAGTACACCTATGATGACTAGTTGCAAGTTGAGCAAAGATGATGACTCTCCACCAGTTGAACACACTATGTATAGGTCAATGATTGGAAGTCTGCTCTACTTGACTACTACAAGGCCAGATATTCTACAGTTTGTGTGCATGGTAGCTAGATTTCAAGTTGGCCCAAAGGAGACACATGTAGTAGCTGTGAAGAGGATCTTCAGATCCTAGAAGGGAACAATGGAGTATGGTCTGTGGTATGCAAAAAGCAAGGGCCTGGTATTGTCATCTTACTCAGATGCAGATTGGGCAGGTTGTGTTGATGATAGGAAGAGCACTAGTGGAGGTGCCTTCTATCTTGGCAGAAATTTGGTGGCTTGGCATAGTAAAAAGCAAGAGTCAGTCTCATTGTCTACAATAGAGGCAGAATATATTGCAGCCACTTCTTGTTACACACAAGTTTTGTGGATGAAGCAAATGTTGAAGGATTTAGGCATTGAGTCAGACAAGCCTATTTCAATGTTCTGTGACAACACTAATGCCATAAATATCTCCAAGAACCCAGTTATGCACTCTAGGACGAAGCACATAGCCATTCGGTATCATTTCTTGAGAGAAAAGGTGACAAAAGGAGAAGTCCAGTTGAAGTTCATTCCTACATTAGAGCAGACGGCAGACATCTTCACAAAACCACTCCCTAGGGAACAATTTGTGTATTTAAGACAGAAGTTGGGAGTGGTTATCCTCCCCAAGCACTAAGGAGCTTGGAGTGAGGGGGAGCAATGTGTGGTTGTTATATCTATTTTGCTCCCTATGTTTGACTCAGGGGGAGTCATTTGGTATTTTTTTTGTTGATGTGGTGGTGAGTTTATTTTTTTGGACGCTCATAGGATTGGAAAGATGCGGTAGGCGCTCCTACGTGGCAAATCCCTTTGTACTTGTTGTCAAAGGGGGAGAAAAATCTCATGAGCAGATTGATGTGGAATGAAGTTGCCAACAATTCCAAAGGGGGAGATTGTTGGCCTTCGTATTGTAATTGTTGGCCAAATGGGCAAAGTGGGCCAAGTTTGATAAGAAAGAGTGGCTGCGGGCCCCACAGGCAAGGTGGTAGTGACACAGGCGATATGGCAGTGATACAGGCGATGTGGCTATGTTACAGGAGGTGTGACAATGTTTATGATGGTATGGCATTCTCAGAAGAGAGAAAAATCAAGAGAGAGAAAGAGGAGAGAGAAAATTGATGATGGGACCCACCATGCCGAGGTGGCCTGCCACCATGGCCACGACCCCGCAGCCAAGGCCAGCAGGGCCATGCCGCATGCAGCAGCCTAGGCCAGCAACAGCAGTAAGCAGCATGCCCAGCCGTAGGCCACAGCAAGGCATGCCTTAAGCCATGGCCTTGCCATGGCTTTCCCTCCCCGCAAGCTGCAACTCTCGCACACCATGTGTTCAGTTGATTTCCAGGAGAGAGAAAAGCTCTCTAGAAATCAGACCCTAGGATGGTTTAACACTTTTGTTCTCTGGTTATAGAGGCCATTCAATATATATGCAGGGGTATTTTCGTCAGGTCAAAATGATAGAGATCTGAAATCGGCAGTCAAGAATGAGCCACACAGCTAAAATTCCTATCAGACGGATTAAAAAGATGCGGTATCTAGTGTATCGCGGAGATCCCGTCAAATACTCCTGCGAGCCTTACTATTGGCTGGCAGCAACGTTATACGTTGTATCGCGCATCATGCAAGCAGTGCCTTGATCCCGTGTGATGCGCATGTGATAGAACGGCGGGCAGATTCAAATCGAATGGCTAGATTCTACCCCGATCGCACCTGACGCCATCTGACAAGATCCAACAGATCAGAGCCCATCCCGCCTTTTCAGGTTGATCCAGTGGCTGATATTGGAGATTCCTTCTCCAACCAACCACAACTCAACAGCGCCGACTGACGTGTCAGCGTCGGCTTTGCTGCGGTGTAGCGCAGGTGTATTGAATCCATTTGAAAGATTCCGTATGAAATGATCTCATTGGGCCTCACTGTTTTGGCCATAACTTGGCCATCCGATATCCAAATCGGATGGTTCAAGTTGCACCCGACTCATTTTTGAATTCTCTATTAGTTGGGACTGGTTGTGAACTCGTAAGGAGAGCTGAAAAGTTGAAAAATAAGAAAAACAAGGAAGAAGAGTGGGTTTTAGGGTTTTGGAAGCTTTGGTTTCTAACTAACATCTCCATTGCTCATTAATGGTGTTTTAAATGCTTATGAAAGGTTGGTAGAAACTTCATTGTGCGTCAATGGTGTTTGTTAGGCTGTGAGAGGGAGAATGTGACTTGTTGGTAAGGAGATGCTTGGAGAATCAAGTTTTGCCCATAGTGGAGGTTGTTAAAGCCTCCTGAGAGTAGTGTAGAGCTCCAAAGATACTTTCGGCTACCTGGAAGCATTGGTTGTGAGACTTTCTTAACTCTCTTGTTGTTTATTGATTAAATACTCTGATTGCTAGAGTAGGTTGAAATCTCTGAATGCCTATTTAGTTTGGGAGTCTATTGTATGCTAGCCTAGGTGGTAAATGTTAAATACCTAGCTAGTTTGGGTTTCATTGTAGGGCACTGCTATAAGCCCCAAATTTATTATTTTGTATTGTGTTCAGTGGGTGTTGGACACTGGCAATTATAGCCTGAACCCTGGCATTGTCATGCCCTCTCAGTTCTATGCTGAGAAAACACAGGAAGAATATCCTTGTCCTGTAAAGGACTAAAAGTTGAGTATTGAGTAAATACAGAGCCCATTGGGCATTACTCCGTGGATTAGCCATCACACACTGTAGAGGTGAACCACGTAACCCTTCTGTGTTGTGGAATGATTTATTTCTGTATTTTATGAAGTGCGTGGAATGAACTGCAGGATGGGTGTGCAAATCTGGTAGACCTAGCCACTGAGTGGTAGCGAGGTAGATTTGCATACGCTTGTATGTGTGTGACAGTCTGGTTCATCATCAACACTGGACAGTAAAGAAATGACAGGGAAAAAGTTTTCACATTGATTCACCCCCCTCAATGTCATTCAAGATCCATCACGATGGACGACTGAAAAAGAACTCACATATTTCTCCATGCTTGGGTTAGGAAAGGATGAAGTCGTTCTCTATTCGACAGTAATGCCATCAATAGACGAGACAAGTTTTTAAAGTCTTTCTTAATTCCCAGTGCATTTATAGAAAAAAACTTCGACAGTAATGCCATCAATAGACGAGACAAGTTTTTAAAGTCTTTCTTAATTCCCAGTGCATTTATAGAAAAAAACTTTCGTTGTTATTTCTTGCCATTTTTAGGGCATTTAAAGAAAATTTCATAAAGTAAACAATTCAAATCCTGACCAAACTCATATATCCTTTTTCAGGACATTCTCAATGGTCTTCACCCTTGGATCCAAATTTCTAAGATAAGTTGAAGAGTTAACTCTGCTAACAACTTTTTCTTGCTGCTCCCATGGAATGATGTTGAGTGAAAGTTTGCCTTAGCCAACCCATCTTTATGGTCAACCTGATAGCTACTGTAAACATAATTTGCCTTTTTTTTTTTTGGGGAAAATATAACTTGCGTTCATCGATTCAATCCAACAATCTCTCAAGTTGATCATGATCCAGTAGGTGGAGTCAGTTTGTATGTATACTAATACATTGATATGTATGTGAAATAAACTCTACCTGTTGGATCATGACTGGAGAGAGCATTGAACTTGAGACGTATTCTTTTTCCTCAATGCTTGGTCTCTGACACATTGGTATACCGGATCAAGTCACGGAACAATGGAGCTATACCAATAGATTTCCTACAAACAATACCAATACTCAACAAGGTTCCTTGAATCATTGAAGCACAGGGTTGCTAAGTTACCCCAAGATATTTTCAATGTTAGAACCCAAACATGGACTTCACACATAGAATATAAACAGAGGAAACATGAAAATGCACTTGAATTTACGTCAAAGTCCATAAAGTCGGTCATCTTTCTATTGTTGTTTTTTCATGTTTGCTTGTTTTTATTCATTCATGTTCGTATTCATGTTCATTATTTATTTATTTGTATTCCATATTTGATTCATATTCATTATTTGTTTATTTGTATTCCCTATTTGTTTCATTTTCATTATTTGTTTATTCATTTGTCTATTTGTATTTTACTTTTTAAACCTGTTTAGCAGTATCCTAATTCTGGGGCATCACAAGGCCCTCCCCAAGGTTCCTTGAACAGAAAAGAAGTTCCAGTATCGTACTCCTGTTCTATATCTCCTTAAATTACTTTCAAACCAAAGTTGATTGATAATTCACCATGATGAAAAATTGGTTTTTAAAAGTACAAAAAGGAGAGGGAAGAGATTAGTGAAGATTTGGTGAACTTCCTTTGCTGGGAAACTTATGTAATTTCTCTAGTACCATGTTAGGCTCTCTTTGGTATATATTATGGAATTAATTATATAATATATTATGACATATGTAGTTGTTTGGTATGATTTATAATACTTATTTATATTTAAAATAAATTGATATAATCTAAAATATACAAATAGGTTAGAAGGTGTTTATCATTATTATGATAATCTATTATTACTTCTTTATGTCTAGAGGTATTAAACGGTTATTAATTATGATTCAAAATATATTCTCGTAAATAATTTATCATAAATAACTTATAAATATAAATATAAACTATATCAAAGACAACCTTAGGTAGAGGTGTATATCACTTTTCTCTTTCCCATTTAAATAATTTCTCTAGTACCATTTGACACCTCCTGAGGTGTCAAGAAGAACAAACCTTTTCAAAAAAGAACTCAATAAGGCACAAGGCTCAAGCAAAGAAAATGATTTTTCATGTCCAGGTGACCCAAGACTTTGTGGCATTAGAGACGAAACTATTCAGGACAATGTCAAATCTAACGATTCTAACTGAAATCTGAGAATGAGATAGCATTGAACCTGCTATCTCAAAGAGAGACCAAGATCTCTTCCACATTCCAAGTCAGTAAACCAGTTTGGCTTGCATTGGTGCCATAGCAACAAATGAGCTGCACTAACATATCAAGTACTGTATGTTGGGACTATTCCACACTGTTTAGAGATTGGAACTTTGAGTGCCTTATATATGTGAGTCCTCTCCTTACTAGTTTGAATTTTTGAGATGAAAACTTAAAATGGTATAGGTTCTTTCATTACAGTCACCCAAAAGAAGGATCATGGTGATCCAAAAAGAGGGACGTTCATCGAAAAAAAGGATTGACGGTCAAAAGGGGGACATTTATTCAAAAAAAAAAAAAAAGGATTGACGGTCACCCAAGAAGAGGGACTGCGATCACCCAAAAAGGTGCACCACATTTGCCATGTATCTGCCAACTAAAAAGAGAGGCAGCACGTGAGGGGGTTGGGATAATCACACATTACTTAGAAACCGAAACCTTGGATGCCTTATATATATATGTGAGAATCCTCTTATGTCTTCATAAATTAACTAGGCCAACCTGACTTGGCACCTCTGGTCCATCGTTTATTTCTTTGGTTGATTTGATCATTTTAAGTTAAGAAATTGGTCCACAGATAACTCCCAAATATGACATGCAAGTATTCAAGACTGGTATGTTTCTCATAAAGTACTAACCTTTGATTTTATTGGCTTCAGTTATTCAAAACCTCATACGGTTGATAAATATAGGCCTCAACAGCTAAATGATCTTGAAATTCTGATAGTAGAATATATGAACCTTATTTGTTTGGTGCACAGATGAAGATTAATTAGCAAACGTTTTTGAGCATTAACTTCCCCCTGGAAGATATGCTGCAACATTGCTATTAGCAGAATCTGATATTTTTGTTGAGCAGAGAAAGGAAAAATAAGAATATGGGTTAGACCATCAAGCCATCAGGATGGGAACCATTCTTTTAAAAAGTAAAATCATAATCCACAGTGGGACAATATATAACCTATAAACAATTTACTACTTGAAAACAGAATATGCTGAGAACATCATGTGTAAATAATAACCAGAAAGCAAGGCAGAACATCATAGAACTTGTGACACCAGCTAGACAAGATGTGAAGCTGCACATGAAACACCACCTATATAACGAATAAACCAGAAAATTGTTCCCATTACCACTACATATTATTAACTGTGTCAGGCTGGAGGACCTCACTGATCAATCTATCAAAATTGGAGTAAGAAGATCCTCCTTGTTGGGTAGCTGCTTCTGCTTTCTCCTTCCACTCTGAGACATTTTTCCTCATTGTGTTCCCCTTCTCTCCTTCCAGCAAATCTTTAATAAGAGTTTGAACCTCCTCACGCTTAACATCATTGCCAATCTCCATGCCAATCCCCCAAGTGGTGCAAGCATATCGGCAATTTGGTTGCTGTTCGGCAAAGAATGGCCAGCATAGGATTGGTACTCCACCACATATGCTTTCCGTTGTAGAATTCCACCCACAATGGGTAAGAAAACCTCCTACAGAAGAGTGGGAGAGCACACGTTCTTGTGGGCACCAGCTTGCTAGCAAACCTCTATCTTTGGTTTCTTCTATGAAATCTTCTGGCAAGATTGCCGACTCACCGATCACCACATCAGGTCTAACGATCCACAGAAATGGATGCTTGCTGTTTGCCAGCCCCCATGCAAACTCTATTAAATGTTGATTTGTCATAAAAGTAATACTCCCAAAATTCACATATAGAACAGAGTTAAGCTCCATTTCATCCAGCCACTTGAGGCATTTTGAGTCTTCTTTCCATAGGCTTGTTCCTAAGTTCATTTCATTTTTTAGTATATGCCGGTCAAGCATTGGTAAGGGACCGATGGTATAAATGTGAGCATACTTGAATGCAATTGCACTCAAAACCTCAAATTCCAAATCATCGAATGTGTTGAGTATGATTGCAGAGGCCTGTAAACAATCCAGTGCTTCCTGTCCCATGAAGCCAAGCATAAAGTCATTAGGATCACATTTTCTAGTAAAGGTTGGGAGGTCCTTCAGCCGGATATCTTTCATGCCTGGTATCCAATCAATGGGAGTGTCGTAATAACCATTGCTAATGTCGCTATCATCTGTGCACACAAAAAAGCAGAAGTAATGTCTCTTGTGCAAAGGAAACATTAATTTGATCTTGGCATGTAACATAGTTGTACTACATTACTTCATTTGGTTTCAATTTAACATTTTAGAATAATGAAATAGTTTATCTAATCAGATCTATAACTTAAAATTTGAACTCTATCTCATAACTTAGGAGAAAAAAAAAGGCAAGAGTTAGAGTTCAAATTCTCAAAGTTGTCGAGCATCAAAGCAGTAAAAAAATAAAATAAATAATATTACCACTATTTCCTTGCAACAGATTTATTAGGATAAACAATAGAGATATAGAAAATATAGAAACTAAATCATGTGGCCGCAACATTGGGTGATCCTTAAAAACATTCATATAATACTAAAAAAGGTTTAAAAAAAACCAAAGGAAAAAAAGAGAGAAAAAAGGGTAACTTTCAGTGATAAAATGGATCTATGAGCTCATGGAAATGGAGAAGCACATGAAGCCACACGCTGAGGTAGTCCAGAATTGAACATCTTGGATCTCCAGTTCCTTAGCAACTTCTAAACCACAACTCATGACTCCATCAGAGACAATACAAGAAACTCCCGGTACATCAGAAGAGGAATTAAGTTTCCTTATAATATGAAGAAAAGGGGCCAAGCAGTTCTAACTTCATTCGGCCTGTAACAGAGTTTGTTATACTACATTAATTCATTTGGTTTCAATACAAACTTTTTAGTGTGATTCTTTCGGAAAGCACTTCTTTGATTCTGCAGGTTGAGTGGTTCTTAGCAAAAATTACACAGGAATGGAAAGCTACTTTCTGGGCTGATATACTATTATTTATAGAGGTGTCCTTATAAAAAATGAACATTTAGCATAAAGGATACAGACAAGCATTATACTATTATTTATAGAGGGTGTCGTTATAAAAAAGGAACATTTAACATAAAGGATACATACAAGCATCAGCCCTTACCAGCCCTTCTCACACTCAAAAAGAACAGCTCATGGCACATGTGTGTTGATAGCCGGGCCATCGATAAAATCACTATCAAATACAGGTTTCCCATTCCACGCTTTGTTGACATGCTCGATATGCTTTCCTGTGCTTGCATTTTCTCTAAAATTGATCTCAGGAGCACAGTTACCATCAATTGTGCATCCGCCACGGGAACGAGTGGAAAACGGCGTTTAAAGCAAAGGATGGACTGTTCAAATGGAAAGTCATGCCTTTTGGTCTCATGAATACCCCAAGCACCTTTATGTGGGTAATGATTGTTGTTCTCTTCCCATTCATCGGCAAGTTTCTTGTTGTCTATTTTGATGATATAATGATCTATAGCTGAGCTCCTGATGAACGCCTGGTTCATCTCCACAAATTATTGTGGGTACTCCGCCCTGAGAAGCTCTATATTAATCTCAAGAAATGTTCTTTCATGTTGCTAAAGGTGATTTTTCTCGGTATTATTATCTCATCCAATGGTGTAGAAGTCAATCATGTAAAAATTCAAAGCATCTTCGATTGGCTTATTCCCACCACCTTAACCGAGGTACGCAGCTTTCATGTTCTAGCCCCATTTTGTTGTAGGTTCATCAATAATTTCAGCTCTATAATGGAGCCTATTAGTGAATGTATGCATGGAGCAAAGGGGCACTTTCAATGGACCCTGTGGCTACAAAGGCATTTACGCTAATCAAACAACAAATGACTGAAGCACCTATTCTACGCCTTCCTAACTTTGATATGATATTTGAGGTAGCTATTGACGCTCCACATGTGGGACTTGGAGGCATTCCGATGCAAGGAGGACATCCGATTGTGATGAAGAAATCACAGTGGCTGATTTTCTAGTGTACCAACAGAGGAGGCATAGATTTCAACCTTTCCCCTCTCTTCTATGATTCAACGAGTTTCGAGACTATCATTTGGCCATGAGCAGAAGCATTTTATTTTATTATTATAATTCTTTTATTTTTTTTTTATTTTAAAAACTGTTTGTTTCTATTTATATTTTCAATTTCTATTTTTGTTTCTTTTTTCTTTTTTCTTTTCTTTTTTTTTTTTTTAAGGAAAAATTTCACCCATCCCCTCAACTTTACCTTTAAGTCACCCAACCCCCAACTTGCTCAATAATGTCAACCACACCCCCTAATGTTAAATAATCTAACAGAAAATTTGAAATGTCTATTTTACCCTTATTGTAAAAAACATAAAAAAAAAAAAAAAAAAACTAGATCTAGATTCGCCGGAGAGATGTAAACTCAATGTCCAGAAACAATGAATCCAACTTATGCTCTCTTTGGTTTGTATTATATAATCTATTATGAGTAATAAATAATGACCATTTGGTACCACTAAACATAATACATTATATAATGAGAAATATAAACAATCACCTAATAGATTATTCTAATAATGATAAACAGCTACTCACCTATTTGTAGATAATGAATTATATTGATTTATTTTAATTATAATAGGCATTATAAATCATACCAAACAATCATAAATTTTATAATATATAATATTATACAATATTTAATACAAACCAAAGAGACCCTTAGTTAATCCAACTTAGTTACAAACAAATTACCATAACCAAAACCAACTGGAACGATAAATCCAAAAAAAAATAGAAAAATTCCTGTCTCTTCCTCGATTCTCAATTACAAACGAGGAACCTCAAAAAATCCCTAAAAAAAGGGATTTCTTTTTCAGGAAAAAAGAAAACAAAGGTGCCGATGACTAAATGCAGAGATACTCCTAAAACGATGGTACTCAACTTACACTTCTTCAGGTTATGCTTCTTCTTCTCTTCTCAATTCAAAAATTGAAATAAAATATGAAACTTTGAATCTGCAAATACTAGTAAGCAGATACATAAACACATCTTTTGTGATCATCATCTCCTGGAGGGACCAAACTCCGATCCTTCCATACACTCGAGGAACGAGTTCTGCTCAGAGACGAAGATCTTCCCCAGCATCAGACCAGCCGTCCACTTCCACTCATGACATTGCCTCTCTTTGTCTCCGACTATGCCCTCTCTCTCTTCTGGGACTCGGCGCTGGGAACCACAGCATTGATCGATTCCGACACCAGCCGCCATCTTTCGTACTCCAAATTCAAATGCCAGATCGAAACCCTATAGCAGCCTTTATTCAAACCCAAATAAAAAACAAGTAGTGTTCGCACTATTTTGTTTCATTGTTTTTGAAACAAGAGGAGAAGAAGAAGGATAACCTACTATCCTAGGTTGATGTGAATAGCAAACGTAGACGAAGATGAACCACAACCCACCTCCTTTACTCTCTTTACAACAAGGCATGACTATTGGGTTTCCTCTCCATGGCAGCTTCAGGCCCCATGTCTTTCCTGCTGAACTCCCTCTACCAAACGTGGCGGCTGGAGCTGTCCTTCTAGATTTGCTGAGAATAAGGACAAGGTGACAGTTTTAAAGGGTAATTTGGCCATTATATAATTTTTAGGGTTGCAACATCATCAAGGGGGTGGGTGACATTATTGGGCAAGTTGGGCGTTGGGTGACCTAATTAAAGGTAAAGTTTAGGGGTGGATGAAATTTCCCTTTTTTTAAAGAGAAAAAGACAGTTACCTCCCCTGTAATATAGCTTAATGACAGTTGACCCCCAAATTTTTAGAAAAAGACAAACGGCCCCAATTTTTAACGGTGTTAAAGTGATTTTTTCTATAGACAATTTTACACTTGAACAGAGTTTAAATTTTCAATCATATGCTATTTTTACAAAAATGAAACTATCTTAGCCATATACTGAAAAACAAAAAACGTAACTGATCGGAACAATAATCAATAAGACCGGAGAGGTACAATTAGAGAAAACCCAAAAAAAACAAAAAAAAAACAAAAAAACAAACATTTGATTCTTTCATTCTCAGTCCCAACGATTAACTAAAGAAAAGAACTCAGGTTTTCTTCAAAAAAAGCAAAAAACAACACAACTGATTCTTCCATTCTCAGTCCAAAGATTTCCCACTTAAAACAACTTCAATTATCCCAAAAACCCATTTCGGAACAAAGCCCCAACCCTACAATTCCATTGTTTCTCGCAGTCTAGCTCTCTGAGAAGCTTCGTCGTCTGTGGAAGAAAAGCAGAGGGTCTTATCTCTTTTTTTTTGTTTTATTTAATCAAATCTTCTAGCTAATTTCTCTACATTCAAAGAATTCCAATCCACGAATGGGACTCACTTGAGTGCAATTGCAAAACTCTAATTATAGAGAAAAGAGCGGAGAAGAAGTAGGAAAGAGAAGAGAAAATAGAGGGGGCTGGGTCGTCGGCCACCGACAATAGAGAGTGAAAAGAAGGGTAAGAGAAAATAGAGGAGAAAAAGTAGGAAAGAGAAGAGAAAAAGTAGGAAGAGAGAGAAAATGGAGGGGGCTGGGTCGTGGGCCACCGACCATAGAGAGTGGGAAGAAGGGTGAGAGAAAAGAGAGGAGAAGAAGTAGAAAAGAGAAGAGAAGTAGGAAGAGAGAGAAAATGGAGGAGGTGGGTCGTCGACGATGAAAAGAAGTGCGGCTGCGGTGTCGATTGGTTGCTACAGAAGATCAGGGAAGAAGAACTAGAGGAAGAGATGGGTTAATTTGGTCATAAAAAAAAATTTGGGCTCTCATTGTCGGTATCTAACGGAATATTCCTAATGGCGTGGGTCTATTTGTATTTTAGTAGTGTTTCTAGGGGAGATATTTGTCTTTTCTAGAAACTTTGAGGGTCAACTGTCATTAAGGTATAGTACAGGGGAGGTAACTGTCTTTTTTTTTTTTTTTAAAACATGTAAAGCAACCCCCCCTCTCTCCTTTTACGTGCTTTCTATTTCCCACCCTTTTGTAGTTTTTTTTTTTTTATTTTTATTTTTTATAAGTAATGGATTGTAACTACTCATAGGCAGTTCCAACCGGATCCAAATCCTCTCCTGCCAGGGTATTTGGAGGAGAGGTGACTGCCTGGCCTTGATGCGCGACACGTGGTGAGTAACATATCCAACGTCTCTCATAGCCGCTGGTGCAAGATAGAAAATGGTGAGTCACAAGCAGCTGAACATCTACCCATTTTGAAAACCCTTCTTCGCCGTTGAAACCAGAAACCATTTTGGTTTCTCTTCTATTTCGTCCGGCCCCCAACTCCCTCTACAACTCCTTTCATCTTCATCTTCATCTCCTCTACAATTTCAGAAAATTTATATTCGTAACTGTTGAAGGCTTTTTCAAGATTTAAGAGTTGTTGTTGGTGTTTGTCCATGGTGGCTGAAAAGCTCAGGGATTTGAGTCAGCCGATCAATGTGGCATTACTTGATGCCACTGTTGCGGCTTTCTATGGAAGGGATCGAAGTAGGAGGTGAGCTTGTTTGATTCTATTTTCTCAATTGTTTTGTTAATGGAATGAAGCTTTCGATCCCTTTCTTCATAACTATGTCGAAGTACTGGTTAGAGAGTTTTATCTGAGTAGGAAGCGGTTTTGTGTTTTTTTATTTATTGTCGTTTATTGAGTTGGATTTTGATATAAGAGGAGTAGAGTGCGTTTTCCCTTTTCTGGTGGAAACATTTACATGGCTACTATCTTGGAGTTGAGGATTTATTGGGAATCTTCAGTTCTCTTTGTGCTTTTTCCCTGCTAGAATTTTCCATATATTTGGTTTCACGAGGGTAATGCAATCTTCATCTAATTTTTTTAAAATTGCGGAGGAGATGAAGATGAAGATGAAAGGAGTTGCAGAGAGAAACCATTGATGTTCAGCTACCTACTACTCACCATTTTCTATCTGCACCAGCGGTTATGAGAGATGTTGGATTTGTTGCTTGTTACGTGTCACGCATTGAAGCCAAGCAGCCACCTCTCCACCAGATACCCTGGTAGGAGAGGATTTGGATCCATTCCAACCACCGCCTCCACGATTTAGCCTTGTAGGCCTTTAAAGCCATTTTTTTATATGTAATGATAGTTGCAATGAATGAATTGCAATGAATGAATGAATGAATGGTGAAATGAAATGGAGCTCTCTCTCTCTCTCTCTCTCTCTCTCTCTCTCTCTCTCTCTCTCTCTCTCTCTCTCTCTTCCCTCCAACTCCCCCCAAAACAATCAAATCTGTGTTGAACTTTGTGTTGTCATTGTTGGCAACTTGACAAATGAGGCAAAGTTGATGAGCATTTAGTCAGAGAAATGAGGAGAGAGAGTGTCAGTGTAGAGAGAGTGTCAGTGCTGTGATAAAGATGGAGCAACCTCGTATGTGTGTTCTACAGTGTTCTACATCCCTTATAGTGTGTTTCAGATGACTTGTAATGAGTTGAATGAGATTTTACACTGAGTTTGATGAGAGAGAGTGTCTGTGGACCCCACTGATGATGTGGCACAGTTTTTGGTGATGTGGCATAGTTTTGATGGGATTATTGGCATTGCCATGGCATCGTTGTCATCATATACAATATTACATGAAGAGAGAGATTGTAGAGAGAGAGAAAGAGGAGAGAGAAAGTGTGGGTGGGACCCCACTATGCCAAGGTGGCATGCCACCATGGCAGCTAGCTTGGCTGAGGGCAATGGCACCACAGTGGCAGCCAGCCACATGGCCAGCCGCATGGCACAGCCATAGGCCAACACCAACAAGAGTGCCATGCACCAAGCATAGCAGTAGGCTCACAAGGCAGTAAGGCCTGCAGGCCCACTGCCATGCACAGCATGGGCGCGCATGGCATGGCCGCCCCCTGCAATGTTGCTTGCCAACTGTTTGACTAAAAGCCTTGAGAGAGAGTAATTTCATTTTAGAGAGAAGTTCCCTAGGGAAGAATGACCCTGTACAGAGTTTGTTTGATAACAAACCAGTTATAGAGGTCATTAAAAGGTTTGTTCAGGGGTGTTTTGGTATCTAAGAAGGTCAAGATGCAAGATATGCAGCCAAGATGAAGACACGAAGCTTAGATCCACTTCGAATGGCCTAGATCAAGGTGGGCTCGAGTGCAGTGCGGCGGCAATGTCAAGATTCCATCGCGCGTCTTGTCATTGGCTGGTTGCAACATAATATGTTGTGTCGACCGCATGAAGAAGGTCTCGTGAGTCGGTGTGACAAACGTGCAGCATTATGGGGGATCAGATCCAGATCCAGCGGCCCACGTGATCTCTGATCGCGCCTGACGCTATTTATCCAGATCCAAAGGCTGGAAATAAATCCTGCCTTTTAAAGATTATCTAACGTCCTTCAATTAAGATCCGCACTCAGCCAATGACATCTCGACAACGCATAAGGCGGCCGCGCTCCTGTGCTTCACATGTGCATGGTTTGAGTAAAAAAGATTCTATTTCTTTATATCATATTGGCCTACTTCAAACCGACATAACTTCCTCATCTTAGCTCGGATTCAGACGGTTCAAGTTGCACCGAGTTTGAAATTCGATGCTCTATCTATTGAGCTGTGTTAGGAATCATAAAGTCATTGATAAAAATTGAAAGAGGATTTTGAAGAGATGCAGAAGGTTTTCTAGGGTTTTGTGCCCTGTAGGAATGTTCAATCACCAACTACCTCTTCTCTACGCATCAATGGAGTACTAAATCCCTGTGAAACGTTGGTAGAGTTTTTATTTTTCCATTCATAGTGATTATGAGTTGTGTGGAAGAGATTGGAAGCTCTGTGAGCAAGATTGGAAGACTGTTGAAGGTTCCTGAGAATAGTGTGAAGCTACAAAAATATTGCTGGCCATTCGAAAATAATTGATTGTGAGATTTTTTCATTCCCTATCTTTTTATTGTTTTCTATGCACTGTATGCTAGCATAGGTGAAAAGAAAAAGTGGAATACCTATCTAGTCTGTGGGTTTCATTGTAGGGCAATTCTATAAGCTCAAAAATATTCTTTTTGTATTGTGTTCAGTGGGTGCTGGACACTGGCTGTCATAGCTTGAATTTTGGCTTTGTTACGCCCTCTCAGTTTTATGCTGGGAAAACCTAGGGTTAGTATCATTGTCTGTAAGAGACTAAAAGCTGAGTATTGAGTAAATAGGGAGTCCGTTGGGCATTACTCCGTAGACTAGCCATCACACACTGTGTTGGTGAACCATGTAATATCCCTATGTTTATTGTTTTATTTTTTAGTATATTTTGGAGTGTATGGAATGGCTTGTATGGTGGGTGTGCAAATCTGATAGACCTGGCCATTGAGTGGTGGCGAGGTAGATTTACATACGCTTTGTGTATGTATTGAATTTTTTGTTCTCTATCAGCTCTGGGCAGTAGTAGAAAGTTAAAAAAAATCAGAGAAAAATTTTAGACACTGATTCACCCCCCTCTTAGGGTCATCTCAAGTTCATCAATCTGATACCCTACCCTTCTTCTTCATTCCTCTAACTTTTTTTTTTTTTTTTTTGAGTAAGTTCATTCCTCTTTCTTTTTAATTCTAATTCCTGAAATACTTAACCCCTCACTTCTACAGTCCCAAAATTGGTATTTTCCCAATCTTTTGTTTTCTTTTTTTCTTTTATATGTAATTGCCTTGTTTTTCCCACTGTAATTCTCCCCAACGAAATTTTGTTTTTACATTTTTTTGTGCTTAATTTTCTATAACTGGTTAGCCAATAATATTCTGTTTCATTTTTTTTTCTGTTTATTAATTCCTATTACTATTAAATAGAATGAATTCTGTTCCTTTATATTTTTTGTTTTTGATATCTAACCTTGCTGGAAAGTAAAATTACAAAGCTGCCCATTCCTAGTCGCTGTTCAATTTTTCTGGTTTTTTATTGATAGTAAACCTGCCGGACAATTTCTGGTCTTGTCATTTCTGTTACAGCTGAATTGGTTAGTGTTATTTTAATTGTTTATCCTTGCATTGAATTGTATCTGATTCTATATGAATGTTTGTGTATTTGTGTGTTAAGGTTTAGCTCTTGTATCTTAGGAATATTGAAAAATTTTCCACAAACCTTGTCCCTGCCATGTCTAGTTCTAGGATATTTCAGTCAGTCAAGTCTTTTGTGCAGCATATACATGACTTGCATGTAGAGATTAGACGCAGCATAACATTAAATAATGACCAATATAAATCTAAGGTAGATGTGCATCGACGACTGCAAGAGTTTCAAGAAGGTGAATGGTGTGATCAGGATTAGACTATAATGTTTTGTCAAAGGAAAGTCACAAATTACATGTTCGTAGTGTAGGATCTTTTAGAAAAATTTAAAAAGAGTGGGAACTAATGCCTATGTGCTAAAGTTACCTACTGACATGAGAATCAACAACATTTTCAATGTTAAGGATCTGGTTTCTTACAACGGCCCTTCTATTATCCTTACTGTCTATCTTGATTTTGTTGATGTCTTTCCTTTACCGTTGATAATTCCATATCCTAGACTATTTTCCTTCCTGCTACTTCTATCCCACTCATATTCCAGTTTAATCAACGAGTTGAGGGGATTGAGGACATTCTTGATGAGAGAGTCATCTCTACACATACTGACAGTTCCAGAGAGTTCTAAATTTGATAGCGTGGACGACCTGAGAATGATTATACATAGATTTCCATTGATGAGCTACAATGGCTCAACTTGGCTATTCTTGAGCACTACATGAATTTTTATTCATCGGAGATGAATTCTTCCGAGCCAAGGAGAGTTGATGTGAAAATAATAGTGGTTGATCCAGCCTTCAAGTGTATCAGTGGAGATGGCGTAGTTTTGAGGCTACCACTTGGACCAAAGGAGCAACATTTTATTTTATATTACAGTTCTATTTATTTTTGGTTTTTTCCTATTTCTAGAAACTGTTTGTTTCTATTTATATTGCAGTTTCTATTTCTGCTTCTGTTTTTATAATTTGAATTATGTAATTCCTTTTTTCAAAGAATGTAAAGGCACACCCCCTCTTCATATGCTTACTGTTCCCCACCCCTTCGTAGTTTTTTTTTTTTGGGTAAGACCGTAGTTTTTTTTTTATTAGTTAATGGATTGTAACTATCCATAAGCGGTTCTAACCACCCCCACCCCTCCACGGTTTGGCCTTGTAGGCCATTTTTTATGTTATGATGGATGCAATGAAGGAATGATGAAATGAAATTCCTCTCTCTCTCTTGCTTTAAGTTTTTTTTTTCTCTCTTAATTTTCTCGCCTCTTTCCCCTGCATCAAATCTGATCCCCTACCCCTCTTTTTCATTCCTCTTACTTTTTTCTGTAATGCTTGACCCCTCCTTTCCACAGTCCACGAAATTGCTATTTTCCCGTTCCTTTTTTTTTATTTTTTTATTTTTTATATGTAAACGTCTTGTACTGTAATTCCTCCAACGAAATTCTATTTTTACGTCTTTTTGTCTTCAGTTTTCTGTTACTGGTTAGGATGTAATATTTTGTTTCATTTTTTTTTCCTATTTTTTAATTCCTGTTACTGTTAGGTTTAATGAATATGTTCATTTATATTTTTTACTCTTGATATCTAACCTTACTGGACAGTAAAATTGCAAAGCTACCCATTCCAGTCCTTGTTCTATTTTTTGGTTTTCTATTGATAGTAAACCTGTCGGATAGATTTGAGGTCTGGTCATTTCTATTACAGCTGAACTGGTTAGTGTTATTTTACTTCTTTGTTTTTGTCTTTGCATTAAATTATATCTGATTCTATATGAATTTAGTGTCTTCGTGTGCTAAGGTTTAGCTCTTGCATGTTAGGAATACTGAAAATTTCCTTCACAATACTTGTCAAATGCTGTCTATTATTTACTAAAATTTTATTTCACTCTAGTTGAGCATTGTTAAGTTGGTAAACTATTGTTAGGTATGTATTGTTCAATGATTAATAAAATTCAGCTCTAAACCCTCTAATTGTAGGACATGTATGTGCTGCATATCTGATTCTATATGAATTTTTAGTGTCTTGGCGTGCTAAGGATTAGCTCTAGTACGTTAGGAAGGTTTCGCTCTAGTATGTTAGGAATACTGAAATTTTCCTGCATAATACCACTTGTCAAATGCTGTCTTTTATTTACTAAAATTCTATTTTACTCTAGTTGAGCATTGTTAAGTTGGTAAACTATTGCTAGGCATGTATTGCTCATTGATTAATAAAATTCAGCTCTAAACCCTCTAATAGGACATGTATGTGTTTCTAGTTTCATTTTGTCCTAGGTAGACAACTACTAGTGAACCACGATGGTTAGCATTGATGTCATTGTAGGTAAACTTAGATTCTAGGTTGTCCTACATAAGATTGCCTTATATAGTGAGAAGTTGAATGATGCCAAACGATGTTACGTACTCCACTTACAATTTGGAATTATATGCCCTTGCTCAAGTCTTGAAGCATTGGCTACCATGTCTCATTGGCAAGGAATTCGTTCTCTATTCAGACCACGTAGTTTTCAAGTATCTCCATTCTCAGAAGACCAACAGTAATCGTCATGCCAAGTGGACAACTTATCTCCAAGAGTTTGTGTTTGCTTTGCGGTATAAGGCCAATAAGGAAAACCAAGTGGCCAACACGTTGAGTCGCAAGGTCCTCGCTATCACAACATCAACAGCTCCTGGTTCTAATCTCACGTCCTTATAGCCGAATACCCATTGGACCCTGATTTTGCAACAGTTTACATCAAGATCCAGCAAAGACGGCACTGACATCAAGTACTCCTTGTTAGATGGGTTCCTGTCCTTCGGCACCCACCTTTGTATACCGAACAACTCTCTCTGACAGTTCATTGTTCGGGAATTACATGGTGGCTGCATGGGTGGTCATTTCGGCACTGATAAGACCCTTTCTATGGATACCGATTTATACTTTTGACCTACCAACTATGGAATGTTAAGCAGGTAAATCAGCAGTGTACACAGAATACCGGATTCTACACACCCCCCACCCATTACCCCATGCTCCTTGGGTACACCTTAGCATGGATTTCATCCTCGGTTTACCTCCCACCCACGAGCATTTTGACCCTATCTTTGTGGTGGTTGATCAGTTCTCCAAAATGACGCATTTTATTTCCTGTCAGAAGACCAATGATGTAAGGCACATAGCACAACTATTTTTCAAGGAGGTTGTGCGCCTCCATAGTCTCCCGGAGTCTATCATCTCTAATTAGGATGTGAAGTTCACTAACTATTTTTTGGAGACTCTATGGATGTAGACAAATACCAAATTGTAGTTTTCATCCGCATTTCATCTCCAAGCAGATGGCCAAACGGAGGTCATTAATAATAGTCTTGGCAACGTCATCCAATGCCTGGTCTGTGATCATGCTTCTTCATGGCCTTTAATCTTTGTGATTTATGAGTTCTCCTTTGACAGTTCGGTGAACCGAACGACAAGTCGTACTCTTTTCGAAATTGTTTTTGGGCTCCAACTAGGCATCCAATTGATCTTGTTTCCCTTCCTCTGAACACTCGTGTTAGTGTGGAAGCCGACAAGTTCTTCTGTCACCTCAACAAGGCTCACACTGATTTTAGATGACGAATCACCTTTGGTAATGATTCCTACAAATCTACTGCTGACTGCCACTTGCGAAGTGCCGAATCCAAACCATGTGACTTCGTTATGGTGCATATTGCAAGTAAGTGGCTGTCCATAAGGATCTAATCACAAGCTCCATCCTCAGAAAATGGGACCTTTCCCGGTGTAAATACGACTCGGTTCAAATTCCTATCAATTGGATCTACCCCCCACTGTGAAGATCAGCAATGTTTTTAATGTCGCCGACCTCACCATACACACTGGACATCATTCGGATGAGGGCAATACTGAGGTGTCACTGGCATACCCCTTTTTTACTACTCTAGTCATCGAAGGGACCGAGACTGTCATTGATGATAAAATCACTCTTGCTTGTGGTGTTAGTGATCAGTCCTTTATTCTCGAGTGGAAGGAGCGTCCGACACGATTGTACCTGGATACATGCCGATGATTTCAGTTGTATTGACCTCTACGAGTACTACATGTCCATGTTACATTTGTTAGAGTCTAATGTTTCTAAGCGGGGGGGTGTAGATCACTATACCGGAATCAAATACGGTTGTAAGAAGAAGTCACCACGCAACCACGCAGATTGAACTAGGTTGATTACAAGATATAAATGGAAAGAACACAGATATAGGAAGAAGAGATGCTGCTTAGTAGTTTTATTTAGTAGTAGAATTTCACTGAGTCCCGTTTAGTATTTACTTTCCTATCTAATTACCTTCCTAGGTAGTTACTTCATGGTTGATTGTGTTTCCAATTTAGATTCAGATTATAGTCCTATTTAAAGCGTATGCCAAAGTCAACTTGAAGAATGATACAGTTGAGTTGATATTGAGTATGTTAGGACTGTTCCTACAATCTAGTTGAGAATACCTAGGCCTGAGATGGACCAGTTCTCTTATTTGGATCTCTTCTATTATCTTCCCATATATTCGCCCTCTCACATGCGATATCAACATTATTATTCATAAAAAAAAGTCCTCTTCGCCGGGATTCCCTTCTGCAACCATTATGGAGTGTCCGCATCGTAGTGGGCTTGCATGAGGAATAAGATTCTTAGATTTAGAAAATTAGTCCTAGTACTTATAAAAAATTGCTCCAAAGTGCCAAATCATTGAATTACTCCAAAGGATCTACAATGTGACATGTAAGATTATTGTCAAAATCACCTTACACAATTAAAAGAAAAAAAAGTTTCCTGGAATCACCAATCAACCAGCACCAAAAATAATCCAGAATTTCTATATATCCTCATCCCTAACCTATCTCCAAACCCGGCTCTAAAACCTGCAATGATTGTTGATTTTTCTAGTTTCCAGGCAAGCAGACCCATGATGTGGTTTACCTTCTGCATCATCTATGAATTTCAAATCATACCTTGCTATTTTACCCAAAAAAGAAAAAGAAAAAAAATCATACCTTGCTAACATAAATACCAATTTCTATGCACTAATGATGGTCAACCTATTATAAAAACATTACATTGCATATTCCCATTCATAAGACAAAATCATTGTCCAAAACAATGACTTTTGTAAATGTTAAAATAAGCCTAATATCATTAAAAAGTTGTCAATGGCTTATTATGATTCTCTTTAACATTTACTTTTTATGGCGTTTGTTTCTGTCAATAAAACAAAAACCTTTGTATGATATTGTTTATACATATATATACAGTGGCGCTCATTTTATAAACGTCACCTAAAGAGTTTAAATGGAGTTAGGGACGTTCATATAATACTGTCATAAAAAGTACAATCACTAAACACAGTGATGTTCGGTTAGTAACATATACGGTTATATATAACATAAGAAGTTCATAATTTCTAAATGTCACTACACTCTTTATATAAACAAGTGATATGGTTTATGATCAGACCAAACCAAACCAAAACAAAATTGATGATTGAATTGGTGTCTAGACTAGGAGATCCACCCATATGGTTCTTGGGTCGGTTTGTCGAGTCAATCCATATGGGTTCTAGGGGTAGGTAGGCAGGTAGACCCATGTGGGTTCCAAGGTCAGGTAGGAGGGTCGACCCATGTGGGTCCCTGAGTCAAGTACACGGCCGGTCAACCCATGTGGATCCCCGGGTCAGGTAGGCAGCTTGACCCATGTGGGTCAACCCTTGTGAACCCAGTTCGGGTCACCTATCCTGTCAAACTTTGAAACCTCTTTTTTTATTTTTATTATTTTTTTATTTTTTATTATTAAGAATCAATGAATCTAGTAAGATTCAATTCGAACTTGCCTAGCTCTGATACCATTGCTAGATTTATAAATTGAATTAAACATATGTAAACACATACTTGGATCCGTAACATTTGAAGGAGAGTTACTCACGAACATCCAAGCTGTGTCTGTTTTGTCTGCTCACATTTCTCATATACATTAAGCCAACAACCATCTCTGGGAATAGTTGTCTATGTATAGACAGGGAATAAGAACCAACCCTGAAAGGATGGTAATTTAATCATTCCCATAATTGAGCCAAATTATCAATAGGTCCCTAATACATTCAACATTAAGGTTGATTAATTGGGATCCTCCCAAAAGGGTACCATACAATCTAACCTATCTTTCAACACCCATCTACTAATACAAACCTACACAATGACTAATCCATACCCGTATATGAAGAAAATATTACACAAACATCATTCTCAATTTGCTCTTAAATATATTGAAATAATCTCTCTACTCAGCTCTAGAACTTCAAATTTGAACTCCATCCAGATCATAGGATAACCGAAAGGCAAGAGTTTAAATTCTCAAAGCTGTATAATAATATTTCCACTACTCTATTGCCAACACATAATCAGGATAAACAAAGAGCATATATGAGATACTAAATCAACTTCTCTTGGTCTTTGCCTCTTTTTCATCAGGGAAATGCTATTGTGGTCTCCATATGACCAACCATACAGGTTCTAGATTCCATACAAGGTGTACGTGGTCTTTGGTGACATTGAAGTGATCCTAAAAAACTAGAAGAAGAAGAGAAAAAAGGGGTACCTCTCAGTGGTGAAATGCCTCTTGTTTTCAGCTCATGGCAATGGAGATAGGTCATGAAGCCACAAGCTGAGGTAGTCCAGAATTGAACACCTTGGATCCCAAGTGCCTTAGCAGCTTGTAAACCACAGCTCATGACTCCATCAGAGATGATACAAGAAACTCCAGGTACATCAGAAGAGGAATTAAGTTTCTTAATAAGATGAAGAAGAGGGGCCAAGCAGTTCTTCTGGACAGAGTTGCACAGCGAAGGAACATCCTGGGTAACATCACCATCATCCGGAGGCAATCCATCAGGTATTGTTTCAAACCGGAAATCTCTCAGGCCCTTGACTGCGTCCGGTCCATTGGACCTCAATAAGCGTCTGTGATTGTACTCAGTGTTGACAAAGGTGATATGAAAGCCTCTCGTGTGAAGAATCTTGGCTAATTGCATCATGGGGGTAACATGGCCTTGTGCTGGGTATGGAATGCACACAGCATGGGGCTTCTCAGCTACAATAGGCTCCATGTTTGCTTTGCAGTTTACAGAGGATAAAATGTAGAGCTCATGGAGTGGCGCTCCCTTAGCTAAAGCTTCAAGTAATGACCATGAGACCGTATATCACTTTATAGGAGAGGGGGAATGAAGTAGCATGTCATGTTTAACCATTAACGATTTCTTTCATTCATCAAATTCAACTTGATTGGAAGGTTTTTCAATAAGAAAAAGAAAATGACATGATTGAAAATGACTTGTCATGTCTGATATTTTTTTGTTTTTGGTAATATGTCTGATCATTAATTTACCCAAAAATATGTCTAATTATTGAAGATGCACCGAACAAAGTTTATATGCATTCAGGACCATATAGTGCGTGTGAGGTTGATATTCAACCTCAACCTACTCCAATGATATTGTTTTCATCACCTCACTGTGTGAACTGTTTTTTGGGTTTTTGTTCCGACAAAAGTCAATACAGTGGTCCATTTTCTGCAAAAATGATTGTCTTTTCATTAGCCTATCTTCATTCCGTAGTATGGTTACTGTTCTCTGTTGAAATCTTAGCTGTAATTTGTTTTCTTTTTAAATAAAATGATTTGTTTAAAATATCTCCCAGCAATAATTGTTGGATTTTAAAATTTTGATTTAGGTGAGTGAGAGATATGTCCCTTGTGGGGCTTGGATCTGCAGTTTCATCATCCGAGCTGTTCGATTGTATTGGTACATATATAGATATATTTTTAACATTGTAGATGCTACTGGGCTGCAGGAGACTCAAGCCTGTGGAAATTGGTCCCAAAGACCATCTTGAAGGTTTTTTTTTTTTTTTTTTTTTTTAAGAGAAAAATGGATTAAAACGGTAAGAGTTATATTGAATAAGCATCTATAACTGAATAGCTGTCCCAATTTCAGTGAAAGGTATTACTAAAATTTTCGGAAGTGATTTCATTGATTCTTATTCCTTTCAATAGATTGTGTTTAGAATAACATCTGACATATCGATCTGTTTTTTTATTCACTGATAACAGTTTCAGTTAAAAAAGAAATTACTTTTAACAGAGCAGTAAAAATATGAAAAAAATTTCATCTACACCCTATCAAGAATTGCTAACATCACCTACACCCACAAGATTGCAAAAACATCACCTAAGTCCACTTAACTGACAGAAATCACTAAAATTGTTGAAATACAGTTTTACCCCTCATATTATAAATTGAAAAATTAAAAAATTATTTTGGTTTACTAATTTGGCATTCAAATTAAATTTATATTTTCTCTCCCTCCTGCCTTTTCACTCTAATCCAAGCCCTAACCCAAACGTTGGAGCTCACTGTTTGGTGTTCCGGCCTTGATTCCTTGAATCTTGTTTTTTCAACGTTTTTATTCAACGTTTCCAACAGCTCAGAGCAAGTACAGTCCCTATTCACTTGCTGAAATCCCAAAAAAAAAATCATCTTTAGAAATGAAAAAAAGGGGAGAAAATAGAGATGGAGAAGCTCCAGAAGAAGAGGACGCCTTTAGCAAATCACATAAATGTGTTATGATTGCTTTCTATTCTTCTTTTCACCTTTCCCTTTACCTGCTTTCATCGCACTCTCATGAGGCCCATTAGAGCTCCCTCCATGTGAAACATTTTTAATGACCTATGAACGTAAGACATCGGTCTCCTCCATCTTCCATCCTTGGAACTGATCGGTTGTTGAGTTATTGCCATGATCAACGTCGTCTATCATAGCATAAGAGTTTACCACATTTGAAGAGAAGGGAAAAGCAGCTGCTACTAACGATGACGACAATGTTGACGAGGAGTAAGGGAAGAAGACAGGGTAATTGTCCATGTTAGGCAGGTTGAGTGAGTAGGAGAGAGATGACTCCGATTTTTAATTCCAGTCATTTGGAAATAATAGAGAAGAAGAAAAATCGATGGTTGAAATGAAAAATTAGGATGGGCAGGCGGGTGTCGGTGGGGGGAAATGGAAAATTAAAGGTGAGGCGGCTTCAAATTCGAGAACTAGATCTAGTAAACCAGTATTGTCGCACGACTTTCAGAGATCGAACTCTTCGTCCTTGTCGACTATTTTTGTGTCTGTAATTTCTTGTTTCTCTTCTCGATCTACTGGTTTCTTTAATAGATCAGCTTCTCCAACTCGTATCTCAATGGATCCGTTGCTTCTTCATAGTCTGTTTGGTTTTCTATCGACCGATCACCATCTACTAGTAGATCGATTGCTGTTTCTCCTGGTGATCAGGTCATTAAGAAACAGAGTAATCCTCTGTCTGCTCCTTCGTCTTCGAAAAGGATTTGTATGTGTTCGTCGAAGAATCATCCTAGTTCGTTTCTCTTTTAAAAGAGTATATTGGTCTTTTCAACCGACCAAAAGGGTATTCTCGTCTGTGAAAAACTCCAATCCACCTGACGTCAGCATCTAACGGGAATCAACTGACGGAGTGGACTTCTTTGATTACCACAGCTAAAGTTTTGGGGTGTAGATGAAGTTTTCGCATTCTTGTGGGTGTAGATGATGTTAACTATCTTTGATGGGGTGTAGATGAAATTTTTTCTAAAAATATTTTTTTCAAGTTCGCAAACACTTTTGATAGAGGAAAAAACTTGACTTTCACCACTGTTTGCTAAGGATGTCAATTTGATACCGAAATCGGTACCGTACCATTTATACAGATACCTATGTATCTCTTTATTCCTGTTTTCTATCTCGTACAATAATGGTTCATGTTTAGATAATGTATTCTATTTGGTACAGTATGATTGTACCGGTATACCAATGGTACATATCGTTTCTATAGTGCTTTTTACTTATTTTGTATACTATTTATATCGATTTCTATACCATATACCAACTAAAAATTAATATTTTTAAGGTGAGAAATGTTCAAATGGTACACAGCGTATATATATTTATATAATATATTGTATCAAAAAAAAAAAAAAATGAAGAAGACAAGTGTTCAAGATGGCACTGATATAGAACAATATGTTTTATACCGAATTAGAACTATATTTCATACCGAGCTAAAAACCGAAGCTCATATTAATTCTGAAACCATTTTCGTGTCATTTTAAAAACGTATACTTTATCAGCTAAAAACCATACCAAAACCTGCTGAATTAAAATGCATTTATATTTTGAAAAACTTTGCTTTCTGACTTTATTTTTATCTTACCATTTTTTAGAATAGTAGCTTTTGAAGCCATTGCTCTATCAATACCAAATAAAATAATGATTCAATAAGGTCCCAGGTTTTCTCATGATTTGATGATTGGATTTATCATCTATATTCATTTGTTGTCCAATTCTATATGCAATATTTTTCATCTTCTACTGTCACTTTAAATTATTGACCATGCCACCCTTCCCCATCTAAGAAGAACCAACCGCGGTCATAGGCCTCTTGATTGTCTCGAAGATGTGTAAGCTTTTGTGTAATCTTGTCAATTGTTTTTAATCGGGGCTATGTACCTTATAATGTTTTTGGGGTTCCCCTATCTTTGGTGAGTTGGTGTGCTGTATGGGTCACCCTGTGTTGGGCTTGGTCTTGTTGGGTTGGTTCTGTGTTGGTCGTTACTCTGCTTGTTTTGTTTTGGCTTCCATCTTTTGATGGGTTTGTTTCTCTGTGTTCTTTGTTCTAGGTTCAATAAAATATCTACTTACGATAAAAAAAATTAAAAAAAATAAAACTTATTGACCACTCTGACAAAGATATCATATGAAAATATGACACTGTACTAACCTTTTCCTCACCCGATTATTCAGTTGTTGTTATGCTATTTTTTTCCTTATATATTAAAGCTTTTGTTGGGGCAAAATAGTAACAGATTTAAATCGGACCATGGATGAGGAATCTATAACAGGCCTTGTGGAGCGGGACACATGACATACATCCAAGTTATTAAGTATACGAAGAAGGGAGAGTCTTTTCTGATAGTATTCAAGGGATGAAATCGTATTCGACCCCCTTCTGGGAAAATGGGCTGTGATTAGACAGACTGATGGAGGTAGCTGGCCATTGAATTGATTGTCATTAATACTCATAAATACCGACAACCACCATAAATGCCAACTAGGCGGATTTGACTTGCCAGGTCACCATATCATAGGTCGAATCAGTAAAAAAGTAAGATTTATGCTCGATAAAAGAGAAAGGATGGCTATTGCTGTCAGAGGAAGAAGAGGACGTGGACAAAAGGGGGGTCAAAGAAGGTCGACTGGGGTAGTAAATGGCTGACAAGACATCCAAGCGCCGCCCTAAGGGGTCGTAATCACCTAGATCTGTTATTCTCCAGCTGACAGATGATGGAGATGGTAGTAGGTGGGGAGAAGCTTTCCGGGAAGCTTCACCTTGAGCCTATAAATAGTGAAAGGCTATCGATTGCAAAGGATGTAGGATTTCCTACAAAAAGAGAGCATCCACCTTCAGGTATCACTCTGACAAAGTTCTTCTGAGATAATCCTTGTCCAACCCCTTGTCCAATTCCCAGAAAGGAATAGATTATTGAAGCTCCCGTATCTCAGGGAACCCCATCTCTAAGGAGTTCTAGTGTTTCACTAAGAGCACCATCTTCTTGTCTTTGGAATCCACTAACTTTGGCATAGGAATGGTCTTGGGGTAAATCCTGCCCACTTTACTGCTGTGTTCGTGTTTCAACTGCGTGGCTTGATCTGGAGGACTGAATCGAATCCTTCGACAACAATGGTGCCTACCGTAGGGCCTTGACATTCCATGCCTTCAAAACCTTCCCTCATTTTTCTTGTGATTACCTAAAGAACCCATACCGAAAGCCTCACCCACTTTTTTTCCCTTTACATCTTTCATCTTCTTAAATTAATCCATACACCCTACCCATGGCTCCAACTGGGAGAGCAAAAAACTCTTATAATCTTCGAGAAACTCAGGCACGCCGTGCGGAGGCAAATGTACTCCAAGAGAGTGTTGACATTTCCATAGGCCCAAACCAACCTGACACCCATCTCGAAGATTAATCCGTAGAGAGAGTAGGCGGTCCTAACCCTGATCCCTCTCAGTAAGTTACCAGAGCCCAGTTCGACCGACTTGCTCAGCAACTGGCCGCTTTGACCAATCTGTTATAGCAACAATCTATTGGTGCGTCGATAGCCTCTATACCACCCGTTGATATCCCTGAAGTCCCCCAGAGATCTCAGCATTCTAGGCATTCTACTCCTTGAGAAGCATTCCCCAGCCCAGTGCTGGCCAACCCTTCAGTAGATCATATCATAGTAGGGGTCTAACGACTTCTATGGGGAACCTCATTTTCAGTATATTCTAGAGTATGACCCTACAGAAGTAGTCGAGAGCAGCCATGACTCCCCTACAGCGTCAAGAAGATCATCTATCTCTGACCGATTAGGGTAGAGATATGGAAATAGAAGGGCCCGAGGGAGAATGTACACAGAGCACGATGTGGCTCGGGAGGCTCAGAAGAGGGTCGACGAGGCCAGACGTGCCAGAGAGGATGCTTAACTGAGGGTCAATGCAGCAAGACAGGCCTGGGAAGACACCCAAGTTAGGGTCGAAGAGGCTAGGCGTGCCCAGCAAAAAGCCCAAGCAAGGGTCGATGCGGCCTGAGAAAAAAGGCCCACTACGATCCCTTCCGTTACAGTAGTCCCACCAGTCATCCCGGTGGTAGCCACTCCATCAGTAGGAAGCACCCCAACCACTGATGAAAATACTGCCAGGATGGAATGTTTAGTGAAGGATCTGATGGATAGAGTTCAACATGTGGACAGGGGGATCGATTCTGAGGCCTCCAGAATTACGTCACAGAGTCCGCCTTGACAGATGAGGTCATGAACCATCCTCTTCCTCTTAATTTTTCTTCCAAATGTGGGATGGTACGATGAAAAGACAGATCCAGAAAAGCATCTTGATAATTTCAAAGTGGGGATGGTCATCTCCGGCCATCACGACGCCCTTTGCTGTAGAGCTTTCCCATCCACACTAAGGGAGGCTGAAAGGTCGTGGTTCAATAATCTACCCCCCAAATCTGTGGGGACCTTCAGGGAGCTAAGTAGTATATTCTTCTCCCATTTCCAAGGGAATCGAACCCAAAAAAAGAACATGTCCCACTTGATGGCGATTAAACAAGGAGAGAAAGAGCCCCTCCAACCATTCATAACCCGTTTCCTTGGGGTGGCTAGAGAGATTAAAGATTTACAGCTTGATGTGGTGGTATCGACCCTATTGAAAGCCCGTCTCGATCCCCAGTTGGTGTTTTCCTTCAACAAGAAGCATCCTAGAACACATGCTGAAATCTTCAATAGCTGTGATCGACATGCATCGGGAGCAGAAGCTATGGCAGAGCTACCCAGACTAATGAACCATCCCCCTGTAGTTGGGGAAAAAAAAGAGAGTGAAGTTTCAGAGAAGGCTCCTAATTGTACCTGGCCCACACCTTACCAGAGTATACCCCACTCAACCACACTATGGTTGAGATTCTGAATATTAAGCGAGGCAATAATCTACTGGTCCATCCCCTTAAGATGATATCCAAGCCATACGAGCACAACCGTCAGTTGTATTATACACATCACCAGGACCACGGTTACGACACCAACTCATGCAGACATCTCAAAGGACTAATTGAAGATTTAATCTAACATGGATGATGGACCGAGTTTGTGGGACCATGGCCAGCAGCACCACCTCCCCCTGCACCAGCGGTGGTACTCCCACCACCTCCCCCTGCAACAGCACCAGAAAGAAACGAAAGGGTCAACAATCGACCTCTCCCACCACTAAGATCACCCTCGAGGGGGTTTATGGGACAAGTCAATCTCCTCCCTTAGGGGGATAAGGAGATGATGAGAGGGCAAGCTGCTAAAGGAGTACCAACAGTTCGAGAAGAGAGTTCCCTAGGAGACTATTGGGTAAGGAAGGACCAAAGCAAGAGCTTGGTCTGAGTGATGATGAGTACGTGACCCTAAGCAACCGAAGTACATGACAGTGATGGTCAGGCCAGAGCACATGCGGTGGGAGGTACTTCCAATTGTGGTCGAGCCCATTAAAGAAGAATCTATTAAAGGAAAGAAAGTCAGAAAAAGAAAAGAAGAGACAGGGGGTCTTCCTCTAAGAAAATCAGGTATGAGGGGTACATTTACTTCAGTAATGATGATCTTATTGATGTGGTTACCCCCCACCAGGATCCCCTTGTTATCAAAATGGTGATTGGAAAAGAATGAAAAGTGATTTGTATACTGGTCGACACTGGGAGTGCATGTTAGATCCTCTTTTATGATACATTTCGAAGGCTAGGATACACGGATGAACAACTGAGGCCTATCAGTATTCCTTTCTGGGGTTCAATGGAGGAGTGCTGGTGAAGGGAGCCATCCAGATAGATACCCGTCTGGGGGTCTACCTTGAGTGAGTATGCATCAACTTGAAATATATGGTGGTGGATACCCGGTCGAGTCACAATACTATCATCAGTCGATCTGGCCTCAACAAGCTACGAGCCTGTTTGTCGACCTACTATCTGCTGATGAAGTTTCCAACTGAGTGAGGGGTCAGACATTGCCAGGCTGACCAGTTTGTGTCCAAGAGGTGTCATGCTGCTACCTTGGCCGCACTTGATGAAGATTAGCCGGTGAAGGTGACTCAGCTAGATGAGTATCGCGATGATTTTCTAGTGGAGCAAACCACCCCAGTTGAAGATCTCATTCCCGTGCCATTCACTAACGACCATCCAAAGAAGACCTTCCTTATCGGCTCAGCCCTCCCCAAAGAGAAAAAGCAAGAACTCATTGTGTTTCTGAAGGTGAATGCAGATATGTTTACCTAAACTCCAGAAGATATGCTCGAGATCCCACGATTGACCATGGAGCACTACCTGAAGATCGATCCCCATCATCACAAGAAAAGAGCAGTGTCCCCAGAAAAGTAAGTGATCATCGATCGAGAGGTTGAGAAGTTATTAAAGGTCGGATTTATCTTGGAAGTGTACTATCCAGACTGGTTGGCCAACATTGTACTGGTCCCCAAGTCTGATAGACTTTATAGATTTAAATAAAGCATGCTCCAATGATTCCTATCCCCCGCCGCGAATAGATCAGCTCATAGATGCCATTGCTGAGCATGAGCTGCTATTTTTTTTAGATGCGTACTCTTGGTATAACCAAATAAAAATGGCTAAAAAAGACGAGGAAAACACTGTCTTCATCACTAAGAAGGGCACATACTGTTACATTGTGATGCCTTTTGGGCTCAAGAATGCAGGAGCAACTTACCAGAGGCTCGTCAACAAAGTGTTCGAGAAGCAGATCAGCCAAAACATGGAGGTATACATAGATGATTTCTTGGTCAAGACAACAAAGGCACTTGACCATCTGAAAGATCTCAATGAGGTATTCGAGGTGGTTCGAAGGAATACCATGCGATTCAATCCCTCAAAGTGTGCCTTCGGTGTGCAATCCAGAAAATTTCTTGGGTTTATGGTGTCTCAAAGAGGGATCGAGGCCAACCCAGCTATGATCGATGCTATTCAAAGTATGAAGTCTCCAACAACTCCGAAGCAAGTGCAAGTGCTCACAGGGCTAATCGCAGCGTTGGAAAGGTTAATGTCAAGGTCTGCTAATCTGTATCTCCCATTCTTCAAAACTCTTAAGGGATCCAAAACCTTTGAATGGACATCAGAATGTGAGGAAGCGTTTAGGAGTCTGAAGAGGTACTTATCTACTCCTCCATTATTGGTGAAGCCGGAGATAGGAGAAAACTTGCTACTCTATCTGGTGGTTTCCCCTTGTGCGGTCAGTGGGGTATTGATCAAGGAGATCGACAAAGTGCAACATCCTATTTATTACATTAGTAAGGTGTTACTCGATGCAGAGACTAGGTATCAATCCATAAAAAAATTGGCCTTAGCTGTGGTCACTTCGGCCAAAAAACTTCGCCCTATTTCCAATCTCACTCCATCACTATATTGACAGACCGACCCTTGAGTAAGTTCCTCTCTATTATCAACTGGGCAATTGAGTTGGGAGAATTTGACCACAAGTTCCAACCCTGGACCAACCTCAAAGCACAAGCGTTGGCGGATTTTTTGATAGAGAGTACTCTGCCAGGTAGAGAAGAAGTGTTGAAAGGGCACTTAAGGAGGTTAGGATCAAGATTTTCTCGGTCCTGAAGAACCTTCCTGGGTCATGTACATAGACGGAGCTTCAAACAAGGAAGATGCTGGAGCATGAATTGTCCTCATCAGTTCTGAGGGGTTCAAAGTACTGACATCAGTATGTTTTGATTTCTCAACAACCAACAATGTGGCAGAGTATGAGACCCTGGTTGTTGGACTTAAGCTAGCTAAGAAACTTGCAGTGAAGCACCTATTGGTTCATGGAGACTCTCAATTGGTCGTACGACAAGTGACGGGGGTCTATGAAGAACAACAGGAGCATCTAGCCAAGTACTTGGCCCTGGTGAAATAGTTGATTGAGCCTCTGGAGAAGTTTGAGATGATCAGCATACCCAAAGACCAAAATACAAAAGCGGATGCCCTTTCCCACTTGGGGTTGGACGATCTAAGCAGTTTCAACGTACTTGTATATGTAGAACATCTGCCGCAACAAAGTACTGATCTAGTGGCTAAAGTTATGCTTACGGATATCAAGCCATACTGGATGGATCCCCTGCTCACTTATTTAAGGGAGAATGTGCCGTCAAAAGACAAGAAGGAAGCCCGACATATACAGGCCCAGGCGGGGTCGTACGTCATTCATGATGAGGTATTCTATAAGAAATCTCATACTCTACAAGAAATATCATACTCTACCTTTACTTGACTGCATCACCCCGTTGAGGGTAGAATATGTCATGGCAGAGGTACACGAGGGGATTTGTGAAGCTCATCAGTGCAGACGAACTATGTGTTTCAAGATCATTCGAAGGGGTTACCACCATATGATGAGGGACTGTGAGAGGTATGCCAAGACCTGTGAACTGTGCCAGAAGCATGCCACCATATCCCACCACCCATGTGCCCAATTGCAGTCCATCCCAGCATCGATCCCATTCATGGTTTGGGGTATGGTTATTCTAGGACCATTCCCACAAGCACTATCAGATAGAGGGGTAGTGGTAAATATGGGTGTGATTGCAAGGTATTGGTCACTTAAAATGTAGAGGAAAAAATATTACATTGATACCAACACAAATAAAGAGTACGCATTTGACAAAAAAAAAAAAAAAAAAAAAGAAGAAGAAAAAGAAGACTGTGCCCAAGGGGCTTACAAAAAAGAAAGAAAAAAGATAAAAGGTCTGTGTTCTTATCCCCTTGGAGGGATGTTTATGGGAGATTCTGTTGGGAAGGTGTCTGCCGGAGGTGTCTCTGAAGATGTTGTGCCCGGAGTTTCTTCTAAAGGGACTGTAGAGGGGTCTTCGGGAGTCGTTCCTGGGGTTTTTTTGAAGAGGAACAGCAGACAGAAGAGCAACTTCTCGAGGAGAGGTCATGACTATTGCCAATTCAGTATAGGAGACTGTTGGAGGAAGAAGAGCAGAAGTTTGACCAAGCTTGTCTCAGATCACCTTGTTCATAAGAGGGCTATAGGAGAAGTCGAAGGTTGGGAAATGAGCGGAGAACTCTGAGTGGACCAAGATGAGTGTCACACCCCAATTTTGCACCAACCAGAATGGTGTGATAAACCATCTATGATCCAACGGTTCAACCAGGATCTCGAATAGGCTGTCCTTTTACTTAAACCATACACATCCACAACCATAATCAGAGTAAATAAACAATAGCGGAAGTCTTTAATATTAATTAACTGAGTATCTAATAGTGATATTATAAATAAAGTACCCAATTATCTCCAAAAGACTAAGACATAAAATAAAATAAATTAATCAATTACATCTTCTAAATAATCCAATAAATAATCTAATCAAAGATGCATGAGTTGCATTCGCACGACGAATCATGCGACTCCATCATAGCTTCTGCATCCATCACCGCAACATGCCCGTACATGGGAGCATTCATATAATCTTCTACTATAAGAAAATCATCATTAACTAAAAATATTCGATGTCGAAAGGGTGAGCACACATCATGGCTCAGTGAGCAAACAAAACAATGCAACAAAAATATGCGTAGATTCAATTCATATCTTTGGTCTGGTTCATAAGTTTGTAATGTGCAATAGAAAGGATTGGTGGCCGTCGCACCTCTATACGCAAGTGTGTGAAGCCGCCCAATGGATCAAACACCATTGCCATCCCACATACACCCATCATGGAATAGAGATAGAGCTAAAGTGCACGGATCAAACATCGCATGACACTTCCCCTGATGCCTTACCCATACCAACACATAAGCCCCTATTGGCGAGGGCTTGCAAACTGAGCTCGCAACTAACCAGTCCTAATGTCAAACAATGTATCCAAGGCCTCACCCCAACATCCCTCAATACATCCATAAAGATAGAGCTAAGGCCCCCCAGCAGAGTCAGAGACTACACGGTTTGAGACCACCTCCCCTGATGCCCTATGACGTAATAGTTCTGCTAAGGTAATGGCGATACGACGATGTTAATGGACAAGACTTGAGTAGAGATAGAGCTAGAGTCTGGTGACCAGGATGAACCATAGTGTCACGTCCTCCCCCTGATGCTCCACTCGTATCAAGCATACTAACCACACACATACATTCACATGTCTATTCCTAGCATCATCATCATCATCGTGTTATAAATAAACTGAATTAAATATGCATGAACAATAATAACAAAAATATTGGATGACATGTGAAATGCACAATATACGCATACGAGCATAGAATCATTCATGGCATTGGACTCAATAAATAAAAATAGTTTATTATTAGCCAATTAATTTAGGTCTTGTTATTTCACCTATGGTCGATAATAGATCCTCGTTCAAGCTTTGTAATTCACTCTTAGACCACTTGGAAACCTAACAAATTTATATATTTTAAATTAGAATTAATTTCCATGAATTTAGACTAACAGAAACTGAGGGATCGTAGGTGTGACAGTACCTGTGGTCTCAGTTTCTACGACCACAGGGTGTGTGGTCGCATATCCTGCGACCACATGTGCGACCACACCCTCCCTGGAACTTCCCGAGGACATGTGGTTGGACATGTGTGTCTCGTGTGGTCGCACATTATGCGACCACACGTGTGATGGTCGACCTTTCACTCTCAACTCCATTCCTTCTTGTTTGGATCCCTTGACTTATCATCATGGTCCTTCCTATGATTGTTCTATGGCTCAGAACTATTATTCTATACATAATCCATTGTCCACATAATTTTCTCCATGGATTCTCTTAGAATTTGTCCATTGATTGATGATTTGGGTTTCTCCTAAATCCTATCTTCTTTATGAACTATTTTAGGCTCTCAATTTAACATGGGAAATATGTTCATACCTTAAGCTTGCTGAAGATTCAGAGTTTTCTCTGAATTTTCCCCCTCCTTAGTCTTCCTCTTCAATTTTCCTTATCTTCCTTCTCTTCTCTTTCTCTCACTTTTAGTTTGAGTTCTAAAAGAGTGAAAGAGGCTAAGGGACGTCCTATTTATAGAGAAAAACCCTCCATAATATGCCCTAATGAGTTTAGGAAAGAACCCCTTTTGGATTAAGAAGGTTTCCTAATTTTTGGTTTCTGACTGGGTTCGTGTGGTTGGAGGTGGGGTCGTAAAATCCGTCGACCACACCTTCTGAAACGTGTGACCATATGACCAAAATTCATGTGGTTGCACTATTTTGAGGTGTAGTCGGTCACACCTGTTTAGGTATGCGATCATACACTCATAATTGACTATTTTTGGGTTGATTTCATACCTGGTCTTGTGGTTTCTTCACGCACTTGGTCCACTTGGCTCGACCATGATAGGAAGACCTGATACAAGGTGGTAAGACCGATTAGTTCGATACGGGTCTTACAACTCCCCCCTCTTATTAGAAATTTCATCCTCGAAATTTACACATACCTTCCCAGTCGAAAAGGTGAGGATATTGATTTCGCATAGCATTATCTTCTTCCGATGTGATCTCTTCTATATCTCGGCTCCTCCAAGTAACCTTAACATAATAAATGTCACGATTACGTAGACGTTGAACCTTTTGGCTGGTGATTTTAGTTGGTGTTACTTCGAATGTCAAATCATTAGTTAGACCTGGTGGATCTACTGTTAAAATGTGTGTTGGATCTCTAACGTACTTCTTTAGTAACGAGATATGAAATATATCATGCACACTTGACATAGATGGGGGTAGTGCTAACTGATACGCCACTTTCTCATGTTTAGAGAGAATCTCATATGGCCCGACATATCTCAGACTTAGCTTCCCTTTCTGTCCGAATCGTTTTAAGCCTCGCATAGGAGATACTTTCAAGAATACCTTATCACCTACGATAAATTCAAGGTCTCGATGTCGAGTATCTACATATTGTTTCTGACGATTCTAAGCTGTTCTAACTCTTTCCTTGATAATGTCGACTACTCGATAAGTCTCTTCAATAAATTCTGGTCCAATGATACTCCGTTCACCAACTTCATTCCAAAACAAAGGAGTTCGACACTTCCTACCATACAGTGCTTCATAGGGTGACATCTGTATAGTAGCCTGATAACTGTTGTTATAGGCGAACTCGATCAATGGTAGTTTATCATCCCATGATCCCTTGAAATCAATAACATAGGCTCGAAGCATGTCTTCTAAAATCTGAATGGTACGCTCCGACTGTCCATCTGTCTGAGGATGGAATGCAGTACTGAATTTCAATGTTGTACCCATAGCCTTCTGTAATCCTTCCCAAAACTTTGAGGTAAAGCGTGGGTCTCTATCGGACACAATGCTTTCAGGTACACCATGTAATCTGACAATATTATCCACATATAGCTTGGCTAACCTCTCTAGGATATACTGAGGTCGTATAGCTATGAAACGAGCTATCTTAGTCAGACGATCTACAATCACCCAGACCACGTCAACTACTCGGGGAGTCAATGGTAACCCGGTGACGAAGTCCATAGTGATGCAATCCCATTTCCATGCTGGTTCTGGCAGTGGTTGCAACAATCCTGCAGGTCTTTACCGTTCAGCCTTTACCCTCTGACAATTTAGGCATTGAGACACAAATTTAGCTACATCTTCTTTCATTCCTCTCCACCAATATAATTTCTTTAAATCATGATACATCTTTGTACTTCCAGGATGTACCGAATAAGAGGTGGTGTGAGCTTCCTTCATTAGTCTGTGTCTAATGTCCATGTTTTCTATTTCAGGAACACATACTATTCCTTTGTACTTCAGTACCTTTTCAACGTCCAAGGTGAACTCAGGAATAGTCCTACCTTTTTCGATGTCTTTTTACACCGTTCTCAGATAAGGGTCTGATTTAGTAGCGGCTTTCACTTCATCTATTGTATTAGGTACAATCTTCAATGTTGCGAACATATTTGAAAACTGATGAGTAAACCCTTGGTTGGTTGATCCACCCGGTGCATCTATCACGAACAGCTCATTACCATGATGGAATACTTTTCCTGTAACACACATTGCCACAGTCGTGTTAACCTCTCCTTGGGATTTTATCATTGCTTTTCTGCTTAGCGCATCAGCAACTACATTAGCTTTCCCTGGATGATACTAAATATCGCAATCATAATCCTTCAATAATTTCAACCATCTTCTTTGTCTCATGTTCAACTCCTTTTGATTAAAAAGATAAGTGAGACTCTTGTGATCTGATTTAATCTGAAATTTCTCTCCATACAAATAATGTCTCCATATCTTGATAGCATGTACTACCGCTGCTAATTCCAAGTCATGAGTAGGATAGTTCTTCTCATGTGTTTTCAGTTGTCTTGAGGCATACACAACTACTTTTTTTCCTTGAATAAGCACACATCCTAAACCCAACCCAGACGCATCAGTGTACAAGGTAAATGGTTGTCCTGGAATAGGAATAGTCAAGATGGGAGCAGATATCAATCTAGCTTTCAATGTTTGAAAACCTTCTTCACATTTGTCGGTCCAAAAAAACTTTTCTCCTTTCTTAGTTAAACTGGTGAGAGGTACAACAATTCTGGAGTAATCTTCCACGAATCGTCGATAATACCCAGCTAGACCTAGGAAACTTCTGATTTTTGCAACACTCTTAGGTGCTTTCCATTTCACAATGGCTTCAATCTTGCTAAGATCCACTTTAATTCCTTCAGCAGATACAACATGGCTTAAGAAAGTGACATCATTTAGCCAAAACTCATACTTTATAAATTTGGCGTAAAACTACTCTTTTCCTAGTCGCTGCAGAGCGGCTCTTAAATTCATGACATAAGTTTCCTTGTCCTTGGAATAGACCAATATATCGTCAATAAACACAATGACTGACGTATCCAACATATCATGGAATACCCGATTCATGAGTTCCATAAAAGTCATGGGTGCGTTAGTTAATCCAAAAGACATGACTAAAAATTCATAATGTTCATATCTTGTTCTGAATGTTGTCTTTGGAATATCACCTTCCTTAATCCTCAATTGATGGTATCCTGATCGAAGATCAATCTTGGAGAACACCTTGGCACCTTGGAATTGATCGAACAAGTCATCGATTATAGGCAACGGGTATCGATTCTTGATGCTAAGCTCATTCAATTCCCGATAGTCTATACATAGTCGAATGCTACTGTCCTTCTTCTTCACAAACAATACCAGCGCTCCCCATGGTGATATGTTGGGTATGATATAACCCTTGTCTAGTAATTCCTATAACTATACCTTCAGTTCCTTCAGTTCAGTAGGAGCCATTCGATAGGGTGCTTTAGATACTGGTGCAGCTCTAGGTATAAGATCTAATAACGAACACTATCGCTCAGTCGGGTGATAGTCCTAGTAATTCCTCAGGAAATACATCTGAAAAGTCACGCACAACATCAATATCTTCCATTCGTGGTACTTCTTTGGTGAGATCAACCACGGATACTAGATACCCAACTCTTTCTTTCTCGAGGCATTTTCTAGCCTTTAATGCAGAAAGGATGAGTTTTCATTTACGGAGAAGTCTGGTTCCCGCAAAACGAAACTCTACTCCTTCCTTGTCTTTAAATGTCAATTTCTTTTCTGTACATAATAGGTTTGTAGAATGCCGAGCTAACCAGTCCATTCCCAAAATAACGTCAAAGTCTGCCATCTCGAGTTGAATCAAGGTTGCATCCAAAATCTTCTCGTCGATAAGAACCAGACATGGTCCATAATCTTTTTCTTGTTCCACTTTTAATCCCATAGGTGATCATATAAGTTATTTATAGTCTAAAGATCTGAGGGGTAGATTTAGCTTCTTTCCAAATGACACAGATATAAAAGAATGAGTAGCTCCAGAATCAAAGAGCACTCTGGCGGGTATACCATTTATAGGTACGATACCTGTGATTTTTTTTAATTTAGTCTACATGCTCACACAAGGTAATACAAAATGAAAGGTTCAGGTCATACCTGTGACCACATCAGGCGATGTGGCAGCATCCTCAGATGTAACTGCATAAACTTTTCCTTGTTGTAGCTGCTTCCTGGGCTTAGGACACTCCCTTGAATAATGTCCCATTTGATTACAGTTATAGCATTTTACTCCTTCACTATTTTGCTTCTGTTGAGGTTGGACTGTTAGAGTAGTCTTGGCTGTAGCATTAAAGCCTTGAGTACGGAAGGGTTTAAAGGTCTTTGTGTTCCCTCCGTTATATGAATTCCCATTAGGCCTTTTGATACCTCTATTCTGAGCAAAGTAGCTCTCCTTCTGGCTCGATTCTAGCACTCGAGCAATCTGTACGGCTTCATTATAAACTTTCTTTTCTAGCCCCAAAACATGATCCCGAATGCTTCCCCTAAGTCCCATGACAAACCTTCGGGTTTTAGTATTTTTACCTCCTGCATGCTAGAGGGTGCAAAGAAAAATAGCTCTTCATAACGCTGTTGATATGCATCCACAGTCATCTGTCCCTGATACAAACTCAGGAACTCTATTTCCATAGCATCTCTAGAACTTCTGGGAAAATATTTCTTGAAGAATGCCTCTTTATAGATAGTCCAGGTCAATTGGGCGTGCTTTGTTAACAAATAACTCTGAGTAGACTTCCACCAGTGGTGTGCATCACATTTCAACATATATGTTGCACATTGTACTTTTTCCTCCTCATTAACAGTCATCATCATGAAATTCCTCTCCATCTCATCGATCTAGTGAGCTGGCCACAAAGGATCCGCTGGCTTACCATTATATTCTTTAGGCTTCATTTTCAGGAAATGCTCGATCAGTCAAGAATGGTCCAACTGATACTGAGCATAGGCTCCATATATAGGTGGTTGATACTGGCTGCCTTGGGCTACCTCAGGGTTTTGTACTGGAGCTTATACAACTGGCATTTGAGATGCTTGGGGTACAGTGTTGCTACCCCCTGGTACGGTGCTAACTTGTCTGGCTGGTATAGGTGTAGTATGTACAGCTGGAAAAGCCATTCCCATAGCAGCTTGCATATTGGCTTGTACTTGCTGTATTTGCTGCAGCTGTTGCGCTAAATTCATTACCGTCGTAGCCAAATCTATAGGTGGGGCTAGTAAGTTTGTAGGATTAGCCTAGTCATTAGATCCTGCTGGTGCCACATTCTGATTCTCTTGTCCTTCAGGATTTTCATGGCTATCTTCGTCTACAGGTGGTGGTGGAACTGGGTTACGTCCTCACCTGGTGACTCTTCGCCCAGCCATTTCTTGTTTCCAGTGGTGGTAGTGTCTGAAAATCATAGAACATGTGAGGCAATCATAATATATATCATTCCCATGTCAAAATTCAATTAATCAATTTAGAATTTCAATTTTCAAAGTCATTCAGTCAAAACAGAGTATTTTCCATTGCGGGGTCGATGGTGGGGTCGCAGTATGTCCGACCACAGGGTATGCGACCTCACAAAACCCTATCAGCTCACCGAGAGCCTGTGGTCGATCGTGTGGTCGCAATAGGTGCGACCACAGGGTCTGACCACATGAAATATGTCAGCTCACCGAGAGCCTGTGGTCGATCGTGGGGTCGGTCGTGTGGTCGCATATTTAGTCGAATTTTACGACCACACAACCCCAAATCAGGTTTTTAAACCTGATTTTTGGAGTCATTTCCCACTTTCTCTTTTGCTTTCAACTCAACTTGCTTCCACTGAGTTGTTACAGTGTCGACCACTCGTGTTTGGTGATTCTTTCTTCCATTCACGACCTCCGCTCCGTTCCTTCAGGTATGTTCTCTACTGGTCCTCATTTTTAAGCTTTCAAAACTAGGTTTTTCTCCCTTTATAGCGTTTTCTTCAATTTAAAATTTTTCTAACCGTAAAAATTTGATTTTTATTGGGGGATTTTGCTATTGGCCACCCAATGGATGAAAGCCCTTAAGAAAATTTGAGTTTCATCAGTTAGTTTTTGAGAAACTTGAAATTTTTTATTTTTGACCTAATTTTTGGGATTTTTCCAAATTGTTGAAATTTCTTCAAATTCGATATTCCTAGTTTAAATTTCCAACTGTATGAGCCTTGCAGGATGGTTTGGAACATATGTAAGTCCTCCTGACCAACTGTTTGAGTGAAAAGTTAGGCTTTTGGCCAAAACATGTCGTTATAATGCCAAAATTTTGAGTTTTGCTCTATAACCCATGTCTTGTCTATTTGTCTATGTCTTTGCAGATAACATGGCTCGCACCAAAGTTCCCAGAGTTCATGATCCTCTTCGCTTCCGGTCCAATGAAGCAGAGACTTAGTATGCTCGTTATGAGCGTAAAAAGGTAGAAGGGGGTCGTTGTGTAAACCTGGCTAATCTAGCCTTGTTTAATGTGGAGGGTGCTTTTGGTGATATGGGTTGGCTTCCCATGATATTATATGAGAGTTGCACCTGTCCTGTACTGGTGAAGCAATTTTATTGCAATCTTAAGGTAGTGGGTGATCCAAATGATACAGACAGGGGTAGAGAGCTCAGGATCACCAATTATGTTAAAGGGGTGGAGATCTCCTTTAACTGTCAAGAGTTGGCTAATCTCCTGGGTATATCAAACGATGGCCCCTTAGTATACTGTGCTCCTAAGGAACCCCAGTTCCTATCTTTGATGATACGTGTAGAGATTGACCGCCAGCTTCTTAAGGACGATCACTGGGAGATGTAGGCAATCAACCTATGACCGGAACCTCGGGTGTACTGCAAGATTATTCAACACAACCTAATTCCTCAGAGTGGCCACTATGAGAAGATTTCCCAATTGACCCAGTATCTCTTGTACTGCATCTGCACTAGGCAGCCCATCTGCCTCCCGTACATTATTATCAGGTCGATGATCCGTGCTGCAACGCCTGGTCAGGTGGGCAACCTGCCGTATGGGCGTTTGATCACTACTCTGCTTACTCGCCTGTATGTCGACTTAGTTGATGAGAGGATCCATGAGGACACTTTCTCATCTGACCTTGACTGTGAGGCCATATGCAAGATGGGGATGTGGGATGCGTAGGTCAATGACGAGGAGAGGAACGCTATGGTGCGTCCCCGTACTCAGGTAGAGATAGCAGATGCTAAGGCAGCAACAGCAGGGGTCCATGGGGGTGACGTTGAGGATGATGATCGTATGTTAATGGATGTAGACGCCATACTTCCTCCATTACCACTGCATTCCACTGGAGCTGGCCCTTCTCGGGTTCTTCCCACTCAGCTGGTCCTTCGCACCCACCACCAGATGACGTGATGGGGTTGCTGCGTGAGATTCGGGAGGCCCAGTGTGCGACTGATCAGCAGGTGGCAGATCTGGCAGCTAGTCTCCAGGTGACCCAGACTCAGGTAGCCTGGCTTATGAGGTTGTATGCTGAGGATTATGACCGAGATCATGAGGCACCTCCTCCTCCAGCACCTCCAGCTCCATGATGTATATTTTTCTTTTTCCTTGTACTACAGACTAACTGTCCGGATTGTGGACCGTACTCTGATTTGGATATATATATATATATATATATATATATATTATTTTTATTCGATGTGTATATAAAACTTATTTCTCATCTTAATAGTGCATTATTCTCTTTCTTAATTTTTGTCTCATACAACACAGGTGCTTATAGTGTGTTCTTATTAAAGCTTTTAAATTTTATCCTAACTCAGTTCACGAACTTTTGTGGAAGTATGCCGGTTTAATAGACAGGGCCCGAGAGCTCGGATACCAAGTTGTCACGCCCCAATTCTGCACCAACCAGAATGGTGTGATGAACCGTCTATGGTCCAATGGTTCAATCAAGATCTCGAATATGCTGTGTCATTTTACTTAAACCATACACATCCACAACCATAATTAGAGTAAATAAACAATAGTGGAAGTCTTTAATATTAATGAACTGAGTATCTAACAGTGATATCATAAAAAAGTATCCAATTATCTCCAAAAGACTATGATAAAATCAAATAAATCAATCAATTACATCTTCTAAATAATCCAACAAATAATCTAATAAAAAATGCATGAGTTGCACTCGCACAACGAATCATGCGATTCCATCATAGCTTTTGCATCCATCGCCGTAACATGCCCGTACATGGGAGCATTCATATAATCTTCTACTGTAAGACCTGCATCATCAACTAAAAATATTCGACGTCGAAAGTGTCACACCCCAATTCCACACTGTACAGAATGGTGTGATGAACCGCTAGAAAACCAACGGTTCAACCAGGATCTCGAGTAGGCTATCCCCGCGTTATCTAAACTCCCACACATCCATAATCATAATCAGAGTAAATACACAATAGCGAAAATCTTATAATAAAATGAACTGAGAATCTACTGTGGTATAAATATTAAATAGCAAATTATTCTGTATCAGCTGGGACATAAATAATTATCAAATACATGTCTTTATTAAATTCAAAAAAAGAAACCTAAGAAAAATCTAATCGAATACACATGAGTTGCACTCGCAAGAGGAGTCATGTGTATCTACTTTAGCTTCAGCTTTCATCGTCGCCACATTTCCGTATGCTGGAGCATTCATATAATCTTCAACCGTATAACCTGCATCATCAACTAAAAATATTCGACGTCGAGGGGTAAGCACACATCACGGCTCAGTGAGTAGACAAAACAATGCAACAATACATATGCATGCAATCAATTCATATCTTTGGTCTGGTTTATAGTTTGCAATGCGCAATAGAAAGGTTGGGTGGTGAAATGTTAACGTTTATTGACCCCACCTCGATACACAGGGTGTGGAAGTCCGCCCGAAGGTTAACATTTATCGTCGTCCCCATCCACCTTAATCATGACATTATACAACAAAGGTTAACGTTTATTGCTATATAATACCATACCAACACGTAAGCCCCTGTTAGCGAGGGCTTGCAAATTGGGCTCGCAACTAACCAATCCTAATGCCAAACAGTGTATCCAAGGCCTCACCCCAGCATCCCTCAGAATATCCATAGAGATAGAGCTAGGGCCCCCGGGTAGAGTCAGAGACTACAAGGACCGAGACCACCTCCCCTGATTCTCTACGACATAATAGTTTTGCTAAAGTAATGGCGATACGACGATGCTAATGCACAAGACTTGAGTTAGAGATAGACCTAAAGTGCTGAGACCCGCCAAAGGTTAACGTTTATTGACGTTCTCATCACACCTCCCCTGATACTCGCTCCCATCAAGTACACCAACCACACACATACAATCACATGCCTATTCTTATCATCAACATCATCATCATGTTATAAACAATAAAGTAAATATGCATGAACAAATAATAGAAATATTGGATGGCATGTTGTATGCACATTACAAACATATTCGCATAGAATCAAGCATGGCATTGGACTCAAGAAAATAGAAAACAGTTTGTTGTTAACCAATTACTTTAGAGTTATGTTTCCTTACCTTAGCTTGCTAATAGATACTTTTCCAAGCTTTAGAATCACCTTTATAATGTTATTATATTGCTAGAAGACCTAACAAAGTCGATAGAATTTAATTAGAATAAATTTTGAATTTAAAAATTATTCTATTAACTAAGGGTCGGAGGTAGGGTCGGAGTCATGATCGACCCTGGGTGCGACCCTCCCCAAACTCTGAACTTCCCGAACACTGAGGGTGGATGGTCAGGATCACCTAGGGTCGGATGGTCATCGACCCTCGGTGCGACCCTCGGTGCACTTTGGTCCAATTCCCTCTTTTAGTCCATTCTTCGTGCTTGGGATCCTATGGCTTGCTCCTACATTCCATTTTACATTCATTCCATGGTCTGAAACCATGTATAATCCACTTAGATAGCTTTCATATAATCCCCCATGGTTTCCCATGAAAACCTAACCATGGGTTGATGGTTTGGGTTTCTTCGAGATCACACTCTCATCAATATCTAACCTAAGGTCTGTAGAAACTCATGGAATTAGTATCCATACCTGAGAAGAATACTCCTTCTCTGCAACTCTTCTCTTTTGGCTAACTTCTCTTCCTTGCTTCTCTTCTTCTTCTTTTCCTTCTCTTCTCTTTCTCTCAATTTAATTAGGGTTGTGAAAGGAGTGAAAGAGGCTCAGGGACGTCTTTTAAATAGAGTAGGAACATCCTAAATAAGTCCCATTGAGATTAGGAAAGAATCCCAATTGAAAATAAGGGAATTTCCTAATTTCTATTTCTTACGGTAACCGAGGGTCGATGATCCCGTCGACCCTAGGGTTCAAGATGTCCGACCCTCCCTTCAAAATTGAGGGTCTGACTTTCTACTTTGGGAGGTCCGACCCTTCTTAGCTGGGTATGCGACCCTCCCTTCAAATTAAGTATTTTTGGGTCGATTTGATACCTGGGATCTTGATCTCCTTCACGCCCTTGGTCCATTTGACTCGACCATGATGGGTAAACCTGGTTCAAGGTGGTAAGACTGGGTTAGATTGACACCGGTCTTACAGAAAGGGTGAGCACACATCATGGCTCAGTGAGCAAACAAAACAATGCAACAAACATATGCGTGCATTCAATTCATATCTTTGGTTTGGTTCATAAAATTGCAATGTGCAATAGAAATGATTGGTGGCCGCCGCACCTCTATACACAAGTGTGTGAGGCCGCCCAATGGATCAAACACCATTGCCGTCCCATATACACCCATCATGGAATAGAGATAGAGCTAAAGTGCATGGATCAAACACCGCATGGCACTTCCCCTGATGCCCTACCCATACCAATACATAAGCCCCTATTGGCGAGGGCTTGCAAACTAAGCTCGCAACTAACCAGTCCTAATGTCAAATAGTGTATCCAAGGCCTCACCCCAGCATCGCTCAATATGTCCATAGAGATAGAGCTAAGGCCCCCCAGCAGAGTCAGAGACTACACGGTCCGAGACCACCTCCCTTGATGCCCTACGACGTAATAGTTATGCTAAGGTAATGGCGATATGACGATGTTAGTGGACAAGACTTGAGTAGAGATAGAGCTAGAGTCTGGTGACCAGGATGAACCACAGTGTCACGTCCTCCCCCTGATGCTCCACTCGTATCAAGCACACTATCCACACACATACATTCACATGCCTATTCCTAGCATCATCATCATCATCGTGTTATAAATAAACTGAATTAAATATGCATGAATAGTAATAATATGAATATTGGATGACATATGAAATACACAATACACGCATACGAGCATAGAATCATTCATGGCATTGGACTCAATAAATAAAAATCGATTATTATTAGCCAATTAATTTAGGTCTTGTTCCCTCACCTTTGGTCGATAATAGATCTTCGTTCAAGCTTTGTAATTCACTCTTAGACCACTAGAAAACCTAACAAATTTGTAGATTTTAAATTAAAATTAATTCCCATGAATTTAGACTAACAGAAATTGAGGGGTCGTAGGTGTGGCAGCACCGGTGGTCTCAGTTTTTGCGACCACAGGGTGTGTGGTCACAGGGTATGGTCGCATATCCTACGACCACAAGTGCGATCACACCCTCCCTTGAACTTCCCGAGGGCATATGGTCGGACATGTGTGTCTCGTGTCGTCGCACATCATGTGACTACACATGCGACCACACGTGTGATGGTCGACCTTTCACTCTCAACTTCATTCCTTCATGTTTGGATCCCTTGGCTTATCATCATGGTCCTTCCTATGATTGTTCTATGGCTCAGAACTATTATTTTATACACAATCCATTGTCCACATAATTTCCTCCATAGATTCTCTTCGAATTTATCCATGGATTGATGATTTGGGTTTCTCCTAAATCCTATATTCTTCATGAACTATTTTAGGCTCTCAATTTAACATGGGAAATATGTTCATACCTTAAGCTTGCTGAAGGGAGTTTTCTCTGAATTTTCCTCCTCCTTAGTCTTCCTCTTCAATTTTCCTTCTCGTCCTTCTCTTCTCTTTCTCTCACGTTTAGTTTGAGTTCTAAAAGAGTGAAAGAGGCTAAGGGACATCCTATTTATAGAGAAAACCCTCCATAATATGCCCTATGAGTTTAGGATAGAACCCCTTTCGGATTAGGAAGGTTTTCTAATTTTTGGTTTCTGACTGGGTTCGTGTGGTCAGAGGTGGGGTCGCAGAATCCATCGACCACACCTTTTAAAACGTGCGACCACACGACCAAAATTCATATGGTTGCACTATTTTGAGGTGTGGTCGGTCACACCTATTTAGGTATGCGGCCACACACTCATAATTGACTATTTTTGGGTTGATTTCATACTTGGTCTTGAGGTTTCTTCACGCATTTGGTCTACTTGGCTTGACCATGATAGGAAGACCTGATACAAGGTGGTAAGATCGGCTAGTTCGATACGAGTCTTACAATGAGGGCTTCTCTGATCGCTCAAGCTCTTTCTTTCCTGAAAAGACCCTCCATATCGTCAGACTCCATCAAGACTCTCAGGGTTTTCTCTTTATCTTGGGCCAAAGCTGTTTGGGCCTGAACCAAATCTTGTATTAGATGAGCTACTGTCATCTGAGCCTGGGCCAGTTCTTCTATCAAATAAGTCATGGAGGATCGCAAGTCGACACCCTAGTTCTTCATGGCGGTTATCTCCTCCTTGAAGTTGTTCTCTCTAGCCAAGGTTTGAGTCAACTCAGCCTGCAGCCTGTCGTTCTCTGTTGATAGATTTTCCTTCTCCCCTATTAGTACAACACGGGCCTCTTGAAGATCCTTAATCTCCTTCTCCAGTTGAAAATTGAGGGTGGTCATTGCCCCAAGTTGATTTGACATGACTTCATTAGATAGTCGCACCTCGACTAACTCTTTTTGGGTTGCCTCAAAGACTTTGGTACGAGTGGTGAACTGCTCGTCAAGCCTCCTACACCTGCTCTTCTCATCAGAAAGCCACCTCCGGTTCAATTCAATAGATGCTTCTACTGATTTTCGTCTTATCTCGACATCATTGGCTCGGTCCTCTGCCTCTTTGGTATGGGCCTCGACATCGTCCCTCTCCTATTTGACAACCTCCAGTTCAGATGATAAGGTATCCCTCTCCTTTACCCAAGTCTGCTCAACCTCGGTTAAGCCAGTATGGCAGCATCCCGATTGTGAACAACCTAGTCACGCTTTGCCAAGGCGGTCGAAAGAAGGTCTCGAATTTGTTGTCATAAGGCTTGCAACTCCTTGAGCTTGCATATTGTGCCCACTAATGTCTTCCAGTAGTAATTAGTGCCGCACATCAACTGCAAAATATACCGAAGAGGATACCAGTCAGTAGGAGGTAACAAAGAAGACAAAAAATTTAACAAGAACAAGAAAATGACCCGCCTGATACAAAGCTGCACATTGGCTCTAATTTATTATATCAAGCTTGGATTGCCTAAAGGTGTCTGCATCCGAGGATAAGAAAGCATGATGGACTATCTCCTGAGCCACGGACTGGTTGAATATGCCGTTATCTGTGCCAAAGACCTTCCACTAAGGAGTAAATAAGGATGGCTCTACCGATGAGCTCGAATTGGCAAGCGTAGGGGTCGAACTTTGGCTAGAGGCAAGATCAGGTTCAAAAGCAGAAGTCAAAATGGTTGGACCTTTACCTTTAGAGGCGGCATCTACTGGCATGGCAAATGGGGAAGATTGTACAGGTATGGACAAGGTGGATATCTGTGGAAAAGTAGAGGGGGCTAACGGTGGCAAACCCCCTAAGAGTAACTGGAAAGTGGTTACCATCGTCGAATATGTGGGGATCAATGGTGAAGCTGATAGAAGGATAGAGGGACACCATGTTGTTGCTGCTGAACTAGAGTGTTGTGCTGTGGTTGTCTAACTGGAATGTTGTGTTGTTGCTGCTGTATTTGTTGTGGTTGGCATTGTGGAAAAAAGAGAAGAAGAACCTAGAAAGGCCATTCTAGCCATAGAACTCGTATTTACAGCCCCTGAAGGGGCGATGGGAATATCTGGATACTGGTTGTAGCAGAGATGAGAGAAGCACTACTCAAGAGATTGGCAGGAGTAAAGTGGATGGTCACGTCTGGCAGAGAGATAGACTATACTGGTTGAGGCCCTGCTGGATCCTCTAGAGGATATCTTGGGGAGTGTCTCTGGGGTAGATTATCCTCGGATCCTCAAGGGTAATCTTCCCCCTCTTCGATTGGCGCAAAGTCTCTGAGACTATAGCTTGGTCGTCATCCTCTGTAAAAGAAAAAAAAAAGAAAAAAAAAATGGGAAACCTTATGTCTATCCTTAGTGCTCCAAGTCCCTAAGTTACCTCTTAACCTTATGTCTATCAGTCAACTCACTAATTCCCTATAGTGCTCAATGACCTTTTTCCCTTCTTATTGTGTTTTTCAAGATCAAATATTGGTAGAGACCTTGAGCTATCTAGACTTTACTACATGGAACATAATGGACCACTTACTACTGCCATTACCACCTCCACTGTTTTTACCCCTCCTTAATGACATCATCGGCTTGGTCATCTATCTTTTTCCAAGATGAAGACCCTCATTTCTAGCTGCTATTCTTGTACCCAACTAAAATATGGGGCTTGCGAGTTAGGCAAATATCATCACATTGTCTTTCCTACCTGTCCTAGTCCTCATAGCTCTTGTCCATTTATTTAGTCCATTCAGACATTTGAGTCCATATCGTATACCCAATAGACTTTGTTCTTATTATTTGTTACTTTTGTTTATGACTACTCCAAGGTGACCTGGTTTTATTTACTTTAAGATAGATCTGAGTTTCTTTCTATGTTTGAAGGTTTTTGCAATGAAAATTAAAGTTTAATTTAATAAGTTCATTAGTATATTTTGGTTTGAAAATGCACTCAAATATACTCAAGCGGCTATTTCTGACTTTTGTTTGATAACGGCATGATTCATCATACCAGTTACTCCTATACTCAAAAGAATGGTGTCGCAGAGCGTAAAAATAGGTACCTCTTGGAAGTTGCTTATTCCCTTCTTTTTCATATATGGGTTCTCAAGTATTTTTTGTGTGATGCACTTCATACTGCTTGCTTTATTATCAATCGTACGCCCTCCTCGGTTGTTAATGGTAAAGTTCCTTTTCTCTTCTTTATCCCTCTGACTCCCTCTTTCCCGTTTCCCTTCGTGTGTTTGAGTGTGTATGCTTTACCCATATATTACATCCTTAGGATGACAAATTGTCTTCTTGCTCCATTAAATGTATTTTTCTTGGTTATTCTCATACCTAGAAGGGCTATAGGTGTTATGACGCTGTTACCCATCGCCGTTTTGTTAGTTCTAATGTTACCTTCTTTGAGGATACATATTACTACCCTACTCCTTCTACACCACCATTGCCCCCTGCCTCCACCACGCCCTTACCTCTTGTGCACCCATTCGCTAACCCACCACCTACTCCACCCATTGACCACTCCCCACCACCACCACCAATGCAGGTTTATTAGTGCCGATTGAAGCCAGTTCCACCTCTAGATGCTGCTCCGCCCTTCGATCCACCTACTCCTGGTATTGAGGTCTCTTATGATCTTCCCATTGTCTTTCGTAAAGGTATGCACTCTTGTACGCAGAAGTCTCTTATTACATATCCCATTGATAGGTTTGTTACAAACTCACATATACCTTTCTCCACTACCCTTATTCCTACCATCTATGTCTAGGTCTTGTCCCACCCAGGGTGAAAAGAGGCCACGGATTTTGAGATGGATGCTTTGCTCTCACACTATGCATAGATTTTTGCTGATATTCCTCCAGAGAAAACTATCATACACTGTCATTGGGTATACACTACTAAGCACAACCCTGATATAATGGTTGAACACCTGAAGGCTCATTTGGTTGCCAAAGTGTTCACTCAAACTTATGGTGTCGACTATTTTGAGAATTTCTCACCGGTTACCCATCTCAATTTGGTTTGGATTATTATCTCCTTGGCTATCAAACACGACTAGCCCCTTTATCAGTTAGACGTCAATAATGCCTTTCCTTATGGTGATATCAATGAGAAGGTTTATATGGAGCAACCTCCGGGGTATATTGCTCGAGAGGGATGTCTACTCAAGTATGTCAGCTACACAAAGCTATCAATGGCCTTAAACAGTCCCCCTGTGCTGGGTTTGAGAAATTTAGCTCCATTGTTACTCATTATGATTTCTCTCCGGGCTATTCTGATCACTCTATATTTGTTAGGAGGCAGCTTTCTAAAGTGGTTATCATAGTTGTTTATGTTGATGATAATATTATCTAGGGGATGATGTGTCTGGAATTGTTGAAATCAAGTCTTATTTAAATAAACACTTCCAAATGAAGGATTTGAGTTTACTTCATTATTTCATAGGTATTGAAGTTGACTGTTGCAGTAAGGGAATCAGGCTATCTTAGAGAAAACATGCACCAAATCTCCTAACTGAAGCTAGTCTCCTTGGTTTTAAACCAACTGACACTCCCATGGATCCTATCAAAAGCTTGAGACTAATGATAGTCCTAATTATATTGATGTTCATCAATACCGACGATTAATTGGTAAACTTATTTATCTTACAGTGAATCAGTCTGATATATCATTTATTATTAGGGTTATTAGTCAATTTATAGAAGCCCCAAAGCAAATTCATTGGGATGCAACTTGTCGCATATTGATATATTTGAAAAGTTTCTAGACAAAGGGCTAATCTATCGATGTCACAAACATACTGATATCATCAGGTATTTTAATGCTAACTGGGCTGGTATTGATGGTGATAGACGCTCCACAATTGGTTATTGTACGTTTGTTGGAGGAAACCTGGTTACATGGAAAAGCAAAAAGCAAACTATAGTGTCTTAAGTTCAATACTCAAGCTGACTATTAGGCTATGGCCCAAACTTCTTTTGGACTTATGTGGCTATGAAACCTTCTCCAAGAATTGGGTTTTACAGTAAATCGCCCTGTGAAAATGTTCTATGACAATCAAGTTGCTATCTATATTGCTAGCAGTCCAATGTTTCATGAGCACACCAAGCACATTGAAGTTGATTACCATTTTGTTCATGATGTTGTTCAAAAGAAGTTGTTGGTTACTCCCTTTGTATATTCATAAAATTAATTGACAGACATTTTTATGAGGCACTTATTTGGTCTAGGATTTCGATTGAATTGTTCCAAGATGGACATGGGTGATCTATATGCTCTAGCTTGAGGTGGTGTTAACGACAACAATATTGCCCTATAGCATTGTATTGCTATAGAGCTATGGGTCCCACTTGAGATTTGAGATTTATTATTTTAGGTTGTTTTCTATTTATTGTGTTTTCTAAGTTGACTAAGTCTCCTTTCCTAAATGGATTATGTGATTAGGAAAGTTTCCTAAGTTTCATTATTTCTATTTTTCCTTCTTTCATATAAATAAAGGAACAGGAGGAGGACAACCTACATCAGTTTTCCCTATTCCTTCTAGGGTTGTTCTCTCTCTCTACTTTCCTAAGTTTCATTATTTATATTTTTCCTTCCTTCATATAAATAAAGGAACAGGAGGAGGACAACCTACATCGATTTTCCCTATTCCTTGTAGGGTTGATCTCTCTCTCTCTCTCTCTCTCTCTCTCTCTCTCTCTCTCTCTCTCTCTCTCTCTCTCTCTCTCTTTCAATGTTTTATTGTTTCATTTTTCTTGTATGTGCACTGCTATAATACATTTCCTCTTGTTCTTTCCAATATTTATATCACATAATATGGTAGACTAATATATGTATTTTTTTTTGTAAAATTATTTGTTATAAACAAGATAATATGGTTGTCATATTTCAATTTGGTGGTCATGGGTTCGAAACATGGAAACAATCTCTCCGTGTTGCTGGGGTAAGGTTGCGTACATTTTACCTCTCCCCAAACCCTACAATAGTGTAAGCCTCATGCAAGCCTTGTGCACTAGGATGTCTTTTTTTATTTGTTATAAATAAGACATTTCCATTATCTTCTTACACATTGTAAGATATCAAAAGCTGTCCCATCCTCGTTCAATTTGTAACAAGGGCTTTAAGGATGGTTCCTCTAAAATCTAACAGTTTTCCCACTCATAGGATCTATCACTAGGGAGTTGAAATAGAGAGGAGGTCTGCAATTCTTAAGTGAGTCCTACACTGACACACCCTTCTTCATGTCTTTACATTTTCTCACCAGTGACTTAAAAGCATTATTAATCTTTGTCCTATACATGTAAGGTAGGTTGGTGTGATGGTAAGATTGTCATATTGCAACCTGGTGGTTACGGGATCGAAACACGGAAACAGCCTCTCCAAGTTGTGGGGGTAAGGCTGTGTACATTATGCCCTCGCCAGACCCTACAGTAGTGGGAGCCTCTTGCACTAGGATGCTGTATACATGTCAGGTCAGTGTATCAGGCAATTGTGTGTTGATAACTCAATAACAGCAATTATATTTTTCCCTTGAGATAATCAATATCATCTTCTTACTAAAGGCTGCACTATTATGGAGACGTTATGGTTAAATGAGTTTTGGGGCTTCATAAGCTCCTCCTTAGGTGGTTCCCTGAACAGAAAAGAAGTTCCAATATTCTACCCCCTATTCTATATCTCCTTAAATTACTTTCAAACTGAAGAAGATCGATAATTAACCATTGATGAAAAATTAGTTTTTAGAAATCCAAAAAAGAAAGGCAAGAGATTGATGAAAATTTGTTGAACATCCTTTCGTGGGAAAACTGAAGTAATTTCTCTAGTACCATGTTAGGCTCTCTTTAGTATGTATTACAGAATTAATTATATAATACATTATGACATATGTGGTTGTTTGGTATGATTTGTGGTACTTATTTATATTTAAAATAAATTGATATAATCTAAAATGTAAAAATAGGTTAGAAGGTGTTTATCATTATTATGATAGTCTATTATTACTTCTTTATGTCTAGTGGTATTAAATGGTTATTATTAATGATTCATAATATATTCTCATAAATGATTTATAATAAATAACTCATAAACATAAATATAAACTATACCAAAGACATCGTTAGCTATAGGTATGTACCTCTTTTCTCTAGTCCATGTTAGTAATTTACCTAGTACCATTTGACACCTCCTGAGGTGCCGTGTAACCCAAGACTCTGTGGCATTAGAGATGAAACTATTTAGAACAATGTCAAATCTAACTCGAAATCTGAGAATGAAATAGCATTGAATCTGCTATCTCAAAGAGAGACCAAGATCTCTTCAACATTCCAAGTCAGTAAACCAGCTTGGCTTGAATTGGTACCATAGCAACTAATGAGCTGCACTAACCTATCAAGTGTTGTATGTTGAGTGCATTATATATGTGAGTTCTTTTACTTACTAGTTCGAATTTTTGCGATGGAAACTTAACATGGTATAGGTTCCCTCATTACAGTCACCCAAAAAAAGGATCACATACGGTGACCCAAAAAGAGGGACGTTCATCTGGAAAAAGGATTGACGGTCACCCAAAATGAGGGCCAGTCATCCAAAAAAAAAAAAAAATTGATTGAAGGTAACCCAAGAAGAGGGACTACGGTCACCCAAAAAGTGGCACCACATTTGCAACATATACTGCCACCTAAAAAGAGGGGCAGCACGTGAGGGGGAGTCTTGGGAATAGTCCCACATTGCCTAGAAAACGGAACCTTGGGTGCCTTATATATGTGAGAGTCCCTCTACTTACATCTTCATAAATTAACTAGGCCAACCTGACTCGGCTCCTCTAGTCAATTATTTATTTCCTTGGTTGATTGGATCATTTTAAGCTACAAAATTGGGCCACTGATATATAACTCCCAAATATGACATGCAAGCATTCAAGACCACTATGTTTCTCATAAAGTACTAACCTTTGATTTTATTGGCTTCTATTAGTCAAAAGAAAAAAATTTCATATGCACCCCAACAATGATTGCTAACATCATCTACACCTACAAGATTACAAAAACATCACCTACCACCCAAAAACTTTGCTCTGCTAATCAAAGAAGTCCACTCCGTCACAAGTTTCCCATTAGATGATGATGTTAGCTGCATTGGAATATTTGATGGATGATACTACCCTTTTAGCTTGGTAATAGACCATTATACCCTTAATTTGATTTATTACCCTACCTCCAAATCTGCTTTCCTTTCATAACAATAAAAGAGAAAAGAAAACCCTCGAATCCTCTTTTCGACGACGATCGTAAATAGTCTTTAACTTCTTCTTCTTCGCCGGCAACGGTGCATAGCTTCATCTTCCTCTACTATGGTTCTGCATGCGACGACAAGGTAAATTGACGACTGTTTTCTTCTTCCCCGAGCACCCCAAGTCGTTCAATCCTCTGAATATCTTCTTCAGGGACGACGATAAACATCATCAGGTAAGAAACCATATCTTTGTTCAATCTCCTTTTCCCACATCTTCTTCTTTTTCGACGAACATGGGGATATCTTTTCCCCAATATTCCATCAAGTATGAAACCAAACCCTAACCTAAATGTTGAATAGATTGCAAAAAAATTATTGTAAGAGTTTGACTAGTTTTAGTTCGACATTGAACTATATATAATCCATTCAATCAATTTCTCATTAACACTTTTCCCTCCACAATGTACAAGTGGTCCTACAGAGCTGATAATTGAGCCCTATAGAGCTGGTTTCTCAACCACTTGGGTATGTGAATATACACAATTTGTGTTGTTTTTTGCAAAAGCCCCTTATTTTACTAACTAATTTGTAAATTATTATTTCTTGTCTGCAGGTTGTAAATTGCATCTATGTTCAAGATTCGTTAAGTTTATTCTCCATACAGGTATGCTTTTCCCTTTTGTATTGGTCTTTGTCATCGAAATTTGTCCATTCCTATTGTTTATTGGTATTTCTCCATATAAGTGGTCCTATTTGTTTATTGCTAGTGATTCCATTTAGTTCTTTAATAAGATTTTTTTAAAGAAAGATTTGACAGCATATTGCATCTTCCCTAATGGAGGCTAGAACAGCCTTTAGGGATATATGTTAAGCTGCTTATATATTGCTCTGCAGTTACACCCTTAATATCCTTTTTTTTTATTTATTTATTATTTTGTAATGGGAGAGTGTTCTCTGAGCTGCTGGGGTAGGGGTACTTGTTAAGCTGCTTATATATTGCTCTGCAATGACATCCTTAACATATAATTTTTTTGTTATTTATTATTTTGTTATGGGAGAGTATTCTCTGAGCAACTGGGGTAGGGGTCTAGCCAATGAGGAGGGCAAGAGATGTTTTGTCAAAGGTTGATAGGAAAAAGTGTGTCAAGAGGAGAGAGTGCTGGTGTATGCCAGTCCAGAGACCTTTTTCCCCTTATCTTATTCTGTAAAAAAGTTGGGAGAAATTTAGGTTATTCATTTACAAGTCTATGTATTTTGCTATGGAAGTTCTTGTACCCAAAAACAACACTTTGTGCATTCACAAATATTACTATTATGCATGTATAGGTTATTCATTTACAGGTCAAGTAAGACCTAGATTCCTCTTGTTGAGTATGCCTATTGTTTTTTAATAAAAAGAAGTTTTCTCACTATGATTTTAATAGTTTTATTTTGGTTTCTACCTATGGAAATTTTTAAATTTTCTGCACCTTCAATTTCTAAATAAAAAAATTATCAAGCATTGAACTGAAAGGTCAATTTCAATTTCTGCACTTTCTCTGACTTACAAACACTGTAAGTCTTACATTGTGTTTTTCTTGCTCTTTCTTAACTGCTTTGTGCTTCTGTTTGACTTTTTGTAACCCATGATATATTGTCAAATTGATTTTTTTTTCATTTTGTAAACAGAATTATCAATATGGTTGAAAAGATCAATATAATAGAGTATCCCATTTTTGCCATCCCCAGTTGAACAAAGTCTTACTGAAATGTAGACAACAAAGTGGGAGAGATGAGAGAAAGTTTGAAAAGTACAGGGGAGGTGAGTGAAACTCTCTAAAAAATGATAGTTGATCAGCCCCGACAGTGCTCTCTATATTCCTTTGAGAAGAGCTTAAATGGTTCCTAGTGTCCAGGAGCCTAATTGAACACATATGGCAAGTTGGTGGATTTCAATAAAAGGTTTGGAGTTTGACTGCGACTTCAACATGGTTTACGGCAAGCCCCATAGCAAGTCATGGGCTGCAACCTACATGGATGCATAAGTTTGGGAAATACCTTCAAAATGAGACTAGAATCGCTCAATTCCAATGTCAAATGGAGAAGATATGACGATTTTGGTATGAAAATAAGAATAAGGGTATTTTCTGAAGATTAATAATATCCAAGGGCTTGCATGCAAATTATTGTAATTATTTAAACTTCATCTTCTCATATCTTGCTCATTCGATGTCCAAATAAAGTGATTCCAGTGCCATTATTCTTCATTTTTGGTGCCCTACAAAGTGGACTTGGAAAATCTGGAGCAGAGGTCTTCGAGGATCCCATACGGAGCCGCAAACCGATATGCCCGCTTAAACTTCAATTCCACATAATTTTATTATCTGACGTCCAAATCAAGTGATTCAAGTCTCAATATGTCCTCATTTTTAGTGCTCTACAAAGTGGACATGAAGAATTTGAGGCAGAGGTCTCCGAGGTATCCCATGCAGAGTTGCTAACTGGATTATCATAAATTAGCCTATTTAAACTTCAAAAATTCATAAGTTGACCATTTTATGTCTAAATGAGGGGATTCAAACTCTAGTATTTCTCATTTTTAGTGTTCTACAAAGTGGATGTAGAAAATTTAGGGCAGAGTCCGTCAAAATATTTCATGCGAAATGGCAGTGAAAATGGCATATGAAATGGTAGAGAGAGAAAAAACCAATCTTGGCCCAACCCAGCTCAATCCAAGTCAGTCTTAACCCAATCCAGTCAACTCAAGTCAAATCAGTCTGGACCAAATCAATTCACCCATGTGCATAGCGTTTATACGTATTATATATTATATACTATATATATATATATATATATATATATATATATATATATATATGTATGTTATTAAATGTAGGTATATGTATGTATATAATATATATTATTATATAGAAGATAGAATCTGAGTAGGAGAAAGGATTCAACCAGCTTGGGAACAATTAAGAGAAGGTAAGAAATCCAATTGAGTGGGAAATAAAAGGAAAAAGAAAAAGAAAAAAAGGAAGAGAAAAGTCGGTTGGGCTCTAAAAATAAAAATAGAAAAAAAATCAAAAAGGGAAAGAGATTCCTAGAGAATGAGATTAGAGAGACTGGGAAAAGAAGAAATCTAGACACCAATAAGAAAGGAATGGGCTCGGCCAAGATTGGAAAGAAAAGACTTTAAAAAAAGGAAAGAAAAACCGAATTTGAAAAGAAAAAAAATGAAAAAAAGAAGAGGGGAAGAGTATGTTGGATGCTAAAACAGAAAAAGAAAGAGAAATTTGAAAAGAGGAGAGAAAATAGGAAGAAATTTTTTCATCTAACCCCCAAAAACTATGTCAAATTTGATCTAACCCCCACAAATTTCAAAAGTCTCATCTACCACCAAAAACGTTTACAAATGTTTCATCTACCACCAAAAATTTTCCCACCGTTAATCAAAGAGATCCCACCCGTTAGTAGAGTCCCATTAGTTGCAAATATTAGGACAATATTACCCTTATTTCAAAAGTAAAAGACCATAATGCCCCCAAAGTAAAAAACACCTTTACTTACCAATTTTTCATCTTCCACCGTAAAAGGAAAAACAAAATCTCTCTTTTGATACCTTCCTTCCCCGACGAGTTGCAAAGGTGAAACCCTTGTTCGTCGACTACAGTGTGCGGCCGTTTTCGTTCGGTGACAAACCCAGTCAGACGGAGTGATGGAGGGCCATACCGTAAGCACCATCTGTGTTGAAGATGGAGTAGAAGATGCCAAATTAGTGAGCGATGTCGGCTGTCCAAGAGAAGAACATGTCAGCGATGATGCAGAGAGGGGAAAGATTCATTACAAAATCTCCCGCGCCTGTCATCCTCTTCTCTTTCATTTTTCCAATACAAGTTTGCAAAGAGAGAAGGGTCACCGCAACCACAACGGAGTTTCTCCGCTGCTTTTGTTCTTGCGCTGGAACTGCAAAAACACAATAGGACAAGGGGATTCAGATCACCTAACCAGTTGGACGGCGATCAGAGTTTCTTCTCTGCTGAACCAAGGTTTTTTTGGAAGTAGAGCTACGCCAGTGCACTGATTTGCTTGGTTTAGGTTTCCATCTGAGATTAAGCCAACCGGAAAGAGAGAGAGAGTGGTAGCGTGCAGCGTACGCGAGTAGAGAAAGAGGGGAGGTGGAGGTGGAATCCGATGGCGAGTTTTCAAGCATAGGGAGATCAGATCAGCAACCTGGAAGAAAAATGTCACCCAAGGGCGCCAGGCAGCACTCTGGCGTTGTGTTTGCCGGATTTGTGAGTGATTTTCTGGGTCTCTACCTTTCGTCACCAGACTCGGATGATATTCCCTTCGTTTACCAATTTAAGAAGAAAAAAAAAACCTTTTTCTTAAAAGCAAATAATCGGATCAAATGATTTGTGACGTAAAATGGGTCAAGTACTTTATCTAATTCAATTATTAAATTAGAAAAATAATTTAATTGATCATTTAAACTAAGAAAGGGTAAAGTAGTAACTTTATTTCATTTTAATGTTTTAAAGTTTCAAATACAAAGGGTAGGAATGTCTACTCACATGTTCAGTCAAGTCTGTCAGTTAAATGGGGGCCGGTTAGAATTTCTGAAAACCATTGGATAATAGATAGAATTTGACATCCTTTTTGGGGGTTAGATGAAAATTTTCAAATAGGAAAGAAGAGGATCCAAACAAAAGAGGAGAGGAAAGAATAGAGGGAGAGAAAAAAAATCAGAAATCTGTGAGGGAGTAGGGAGAATCTGCTTAGTAGACCCGAAAGAAAATCTGGATCTGAGGGAGCTTCAGAGGGAAGAGAAGTCTGGAGAGTTAAGGAAGGGGCGTTCAGAGTGGAAAAGAAATTCAGAGAGGGATCGTGGAGGGAGAAGAGAGAAGCAAGGAGATTAGGGAGAGGGGGGGAGGAGGGGGAGGGGGGCGGAGAAAGAAAAAATAGCTGGATCTAAAGAAGGAGCTTTAGAAACTCGAGAGGGAAAGAGAAGTCTGGAGAGTTAGAAGAGAAGGGGCGTTCAGAGTGGAAAAGAAATTCACAGAGAGGGATCGTGGAGAGGAGAAGAAGAGAAGCAAGAGATAGATTAGGGAGAGACCGAACTGAATCTAGAAGAGAAGAAAGTGGGAAAAGAGAGCCGGGAGAGAGGAATCTAGCTCTGCAACTCAGATAAGCCCCTTTCCCCGGTTGGTTTGTTTGTTATTTATTTCTTTACTCTCCCACTACCTCATGGCCGTCCCTAAACTAAACGTCTAACCTGCAACTTTCTTCCATTACACTAACCCAGCTGACATATGGCTTTCAATCCTCATCAACCTGTCCTAATACCCTTCACTCACCTACAACTTGCTGTCATCTACAAACCCCTTGACCAGAACCCAATAATCCCCATGCAGCCCACCTGGACAGCCAAGAAAACCAGCTCATTCATCAAATCTATACACTTGTAACCCACTGCACCTAAATCCTCTCCCCATTATTGATCCAAAGCCTTTGTTAATTTATTAATATTGATCTCAGCCATTGGATGTCAATTTGTTGTGATGTTGCTGAATTTTATGTGACTAAAAAAATATATTATATTGATTGAATCTACTACTGATCATGGAATTCAATGAGATTAATATTGGCTATGTGATGTTGGAATTTAATATGTTTGGTCGTACCATGCTTGGATAATGAAATTGAACCGATCATTGATCGAATTTTAATGTGATTGAAATTGGTCCACATGCATGAAATTTTTATGAAATTAATCCCATCGGATGCATGGAATTTTTTATGAAATTGATCACATCGGATGCTTAGAATTATTTATGGAATTGATCCGACCATGCATAAATTTTTTATGTGATGATTATGGACCATGCAGAAATTTTTATGTGATGATTATGGACCTCTGATCTTGAATTTGATATGATCAATTAGGGACCGTTGATGTTGAATGTTAATTTGGTTAAATATGGATCATTGATGTTGAATGAGTTTGATCAATTATAATTGTTGTTGGACGTTAATTTGATCAATTATGGGCCATCAATGTAGAATGGGTTTTAATTTGATTAATTGAGGGCCCATCAATCATGAAATTTGGATGGGATGAAATTTGGCCTGTTGACTGGAAGTTTGATGTGATTAAATTCTACCCATTGATCATCAATTTTTTTATGAGATAAAGTCTGACCACTGATCTTAGATTTTTAGATGATGAAATATGAGCCATTGTTTGGATGATTGAATTTATTTTTGGAATCATGTGATGATTATTGAATACGGATCATTGGATGTCAATTTTGATTTTTGAACCTTTTGATTATGATTTTGGGTGATCCAAACCATTGGATCTTCATCAGGATTGACTTAATATGAATCTAAACGGTTAGACTATCATGATGAGCAATCTGAACCATTAGATTATTTTTGGAAGTGATTTTAATCAATCTGAACGGTTATATTATGATTTTGAGTGATTTGAACCTTTAGATTTGACATCATGAGTGATATAAATGAATCTGAACCACCGGATTATCTTGATATTGATTTTAATGAATTTAAACCGTCAGATTATCATGATGAACTGATTTACATGAATCTGAGCCATTGGATCTTAGTCTAATTATGATTAAACTTGATGTGAGATCTAGGCCTTTGATCTTGGCTGCTTTGATGAAATTTGAGGTGTTGATCATAATTATCAATAAGAGATTTAAACCGTTAGAATGAAAATTTGATCATGATGCAATATTGAAAAGATAAATTGAATCCAAACCATTGATCGAGGATTTGATCTTGAGATATTGAGAGATTCACATTAGACCTCAACCATAGATCTAGAGAATTCCATTTGATACACACTGAAACATACCTTGTTGAGAATGATACATGAGATGCCATGTCTATCCTTTTGATATTCACATGCTTTATTGCAATACTTGAGATATATATTGTTACTTTCCTCGCTTGAATGATATTTATTATTGGTAATAACTTAATTTCTGTAACAGCCTAGTCGAACTGTTATATCTATACACCTAGAAGACATATTAGGTGTGGGGACATACATGTAGGCACCCACATTCATGGGAAGAGTAAGAATGAAAATGATAAATCTTAATGAAGAATCATGAAGCCTAGCCCAACAAATGCCAAATTAGGGTTTTAGGTCAAGGGTAGCTTTAGGACGATCCCTACCCCTCAGCTCATTTTTCTCTAAGAAGCAGAGAACTAGATAGGTGTGATGTGAATCCAGCCATAGAGTATTTAGGATCAACACCCTGATATTGAAAGAAGAACATGAATGAATGAATCCGTATTTCAAACTATGCGGATCCTAATTCTTAGGGCAGTACCCTAAGATACGTAGGCAGTTTGAAGAGATTCTCAAACACGAACTCAAACCCTTGTTCTTTGAGAGTATCATACCTTTGCTCTTTGAGAGTATCATATCCTTGCTCCTTGAGAGTATTAATCCCTTTGCTCCTTGAGAGTATTAAACCCTTGCTCTTTGAGAGTATGCTTCTTGAGAGTATAAAACTCTTTGCTCCTTGAGAGTATTAAACCCCTTGCTCCTTAAGAGTATCAACCCCCTCGCCCCCTGAGAGTATCAAACCCCTTGCTACTTGAGAGTATGCTCCTTGAGAGTATTAAACCCTTGCTCTTTGAAAGTATTTACCCCTTTACTCCTTGAGAGTATTAAACCCTTGCTTCTTAAGAGTATCAAGCCCTTGCTCCTTGAGAGTATCTGTAAGACCCGTATCATACTAACCAGTCTTACCCCCTTGTATCAGGTCTTCCTATCATGGTCGAGCCAAGCGGACCAAGTGCGTGAAGAAACCACAAGACCAGGTATGAAATTGAAGCCAAAATTAGTTAATTAGGAGCGTGTGATCACATACATAAACAGGTGTGGTCGACCACACCTCAGAATAAAGCGACCACAGCAGTCTGGGACGTGTGGTTGCAGTTTTTGATTGTGTGGTCGACGGGTCCTGCAACCACACCTGCGACCACACAAACTCAGACAGACACCGTGATTAGGAAACATTCCTAATCCGAAGGGGGTTCTTTCCTAATCTAAGTAGGACTCTATATGGAGGGTTTTTCTCTATATATAAGACGTCCCTTAGCCTCTTTCATCCTTTTAGAACTCAAACTGAAAGAGAGAGAAAGAGAAGAGGAGGAAGAGAAGGAGAATTGAAGAGGAAGACTAAGAGGAGAAAATTCAGAGAGAACTCTGAATCTTCAACAAGTTTAAGGTATGAAAACATTCCCCATATCAATTGAATGCCTAGAATAGATCATGAAGGAGATAAGGATTCAAAGTGAGACTCCAATCATCAAACCATGGATAAATTCTAAGAGATCCATGGAAGGAATCTATTAGGATGATGGATTGTGTAAAAATATTAATTTTAAGCCATAGAATAATCTTAGGAAGGATCATGATGATAAGCCAAGGAATCAAAACATGAAGAAATTAAGTTGGGAGTGAAAAATCGACCATCACATGTGTGGTCGCATGTGTGGTCGCATGATATGCGACCACAAGAGACACACATAACCTACCACACACCCTCGAGATGTCCAGGGAGGGTGTGGTCGCATTTGTGGTCGCATGAAATGCGGCCACACGAGAGACACATGATCGACCACATGCCCTCGGGAAGTTCCAGGGAGGGTGTGGTCGAATGTGTGGTCGCATGGTATGTGACCACACCTTGTGACCACACACCCTGTGGTCGCAGAAACTGAGACCATAGGTACAGCCACACCTGCGACCACTCAGTTTCTGAAAGTCTGAATTGCTAGAAATAAATTTTAATTTAAAATCTATAAATTTTTCCAAGTGGTCTAAAAGTGATTTACAAAGCTTGAACGAGGAACTACCATCGACCAAAGGTGAGAGACCAAGACTTAAACTAATTGGCTAATAACAAGTTGTTTTGCTTATAGAGTCCAATGCCATGAATGATTCTGTGCTTGTATGCTTGTAATGTCATTTCACATGTCATCTAATATTTCTGTTATTACTGTTCATGCATATTTAATTCCATATATTTATAACATGATGATGATGATGATGCTAGAAATAGGCATGTGAATGTATGTGTATGGTTAATGTACTTGATGCGAGTGGAGCATCAGGGAGAAGACGTGAAATTGTGGTTCATCCTGGTTACTAGACTCTAGCTCTATCTTTACTCAAGTCTTGTCCACTAACATTGTCATATCGCCATTATCTTAGCATAACTATTATGTCGTAGGGCATCAAGGGAGGTGGTCTCGGACCGTGTAGTTTCTGACTCTGTCGGGGGGCCTTAGCTCTATCTTTATGGACATATTAAGGGATACTGGGGTGAGGCCTTGGATATACTGTTTGGCATTAGGATTGGTTAGTTGCGAGCCTAGTTTGCAAGCCCTCGCCAATAGGGGATTACGTGTTGGTATGGGTAGGGCATCAGGGGAAGTGTTATGCGGTGTTTAATCCGGACACTTTAGCTCTATCTCTATTCCATGATGGGTTCATGTGGGATGGCAATGGTGTTTGATCCATTGGACGCTTCACACACTCGTGTATAGAGGTGCGGCGGCCACCAAGCCTTTCTATTGCACATTGCAAACTTATAAACCAGACCAAAGTTATGAATTGAATGCATGCATATGTTTGTTGCATTGTTTGTTTTCTCACTGAGCCATGATGTGTGCTCCCCCTTTCGACGTCGAATATTTTTAGTTGATGATGCAGGTCCTACTGTGGAAGATTATATGAATGCACTAATGTACGGGCATGTTGCTGCGATGGATATGGAAGCTATGGTGGAGTCGCATGATTCGTAGTTCGAGTGCAACTCATGTGTTTTTCATTAGATTTAGTTGTTGGATTATCAAAACATGTAATTGATTAATTTATTTTATTTTATGTCTTTAGTCATTTGGAGATAATTAGATAATTAATTATGTTATCACTGTTAGATACTCAGTTCATTAATATTAAAGACTTCTGCTATTGTTTATTTACTCTGATTATGGTTGTGGATGTATCTGATTTAATCAAATGGACACGACCTATACGAGATCCTGGTTGAACTGTTGGATCATAGACGGTTCATCCCACCATTCTGATTGGTTCAGAATTGGGGTGTGACAACTTGGTATCAGAGCTCTCAGGCACTGTCTATTAGACCTGTATACTTCCACAAGAGTTTGTGAACTGAGTTAAGATAAAATTTAAAAGCTTTAATAAAAACACACCATAAGCACCTGTATTATATGAGACAATAATTAAGAAAGAGAATAATGTACATATAAAAGGAGAAACATGTTTCATGTATACATCAAATAAGAATAAAAATAACATATATCCGAATCAGAGTACGGTCCACAATCCAGACAGTTACTCTGTAGTATAAAGTAAAAAAAAATGAATGCATCATGGAGTTGGGTGTGCTGGAGGAAGAGGTGCCTCACGATCTCGATCATAGTCCTTGGCATATACCCTCGTAAGCCAGGCTATCTGAGTCTGGGTCACCTGGAGACTAACTGCCAGATCCGCCACTAGCTGATCAGTAGCACACTGGGCCTCTCGAATCTCACGCAACAGCCCCATTACGTCATCTAGTGGTGGGTGTGAAGGACCAGCTAAGTGGGAAGGAACTCGAGAAGGGCCAGCTCCATTAAAATGCAGTGGTGATGGAGGAGGTATGGCGTCCACATCCATGAACATCCTATCATCATCCTCCTCAGCATTGTCCTCGTGGACCTCTGCTGCTACTGCTGCTGTCGCCTCCGCATCTGCTATCTCTACTCGAGTAAGGGGACGCACCATAGTGTTTCTCTCCTCGTCACTGACCTATGCATCTCGCATCCCCATCCTGCAGATGGCCTCCTAGTCTAGGTCAGTCGAAAAAGTGTTCCCATAAATCCTCTCATCGACCAAGTCGACCTGCAGGCGAGTGAGCAGAGTGGTGATCAAACGCCCATAGGGTAGGTTACCCACCAGACCAGGCGTCGTAGCACGGTGCATAGTCCTAATAATAATATAAGGAAGGCAGACAGGTTGCCTAGTGTAGATGCAGTACAGGAGGTACTGGGTCAACTGTGAAACCTTCTTATAGTGTCCACTCTGGGGAATCAGGTTGTGCTGGATGATCTTGCAATACACCCGAGGTTCTGGCCGTAGATTGATTGCCTTCATCTCCCAGCTATCATCCCTAAGAATCTGACTGTCAATCTCTGAACGCATTCTCACTAACAGGAACTGGGGTTCCTTGGGTGTACAGTATACTAAGGGACCATCATTTGATATACCTAGGAGATCAGGCAACTACTGGCAGCTAAAGGAGATCTCCACCCCTTTAACAAAACTGGTGATCCTGAGCTCTCTACCCCTATCTATGTCTTCTTGGTCACCCTCTACCTGTAAATTATAGTAGAACTGTTTCACTAACTCAGGACAGGTGCAACCCTCATATAAGATCACAGGAAGCCAGCCCATATCATCGAATGCGCCCTCCACATCAAATAGGGCTAAGTTGGTCAAGTTGACACAACGACCCCCTTCCACCTTCTTATGCTCATACTGGCCATACTGTGCCTCTGCTTCAATAGACCAGAAGCGATGAGGATCATGAACTCTGGGGACTTTAGTGTGAGCCATGTTATCTGCAAAGACATAGACCAACAAGCAATATATTAAATATAGAGAAAAACTCAAAATTTTGACATTATGACGATGTGATTTGGCCAAAAGCCTCACGTTTCACCCAAACAGTTGGGCAGGAGGACTTATATAGGTCCCAAACCATCCTGCAAGGCTCATACAATCAGAAATTAAAACTAGGTAGGTTGAATTTGAAGAAATTTTGACAATTGAAAAAAACCCCAAAATTTAGGTCAAAATGGGAATTTTCAAGCTTCTATTAAACTAACCGATGAAACTCAAATTTTCTTGGGGGCTTTCATCCATTGGGTAGCTAATAGCAAAATATCCCAATAAAAATCAAATTTTTACGGTCAGAAAATTAGTAATTTGAAGAAAACCCTATAAATGGAGAAAAACCAAGATATGAAAGCTTAAAAAGGAGAACTAGTAGAAAACATACCTGGAAGAATGGAACGTAGGTCGTGGATCAACGAAAGAATCACCAAACTTGTGTGGTCGACACTGTAGCAACTCAGTAGAGGCGAGTTGAGTTGAAAATAAAAGAGAAGAATGGAGAATGACTCCAAAAATCAGGTTTAAAAACCTGATTTGGGGTCGTGTGGTCGCAAAATTCGACCAAAAATGCGACCACACGATCGACCATAGGCTCTCGGTGAGCTGATAGATTTTGTGTGGTCGCAACCTGTGGTCACATATAGTGCGACCACATGATTGACCACAGGCTCTCGGTGAGCTGAAAAGGTTTGTGTGGTCGCATATACTGAGACCCCACCATTGACCACACGATGAAAAATTCTCTGTTTTGACTGAATGACTTTAAAGATTGAAATTTTACATTGATTATTTGGATTTTGACATGAGAATGATGTATATTATGATTATCTCACATGTTCTTCGACTTTCAGGCACTACCACCGCCGAAAACAGAAAATGGTTGGGCGAAGAATAACCAGGCGAGGACGTAACCCAATTCCACCACCACCACCTGTGGAGGAAAATAGCCATGGAAACCCTAAGGAACAGGAGAATCAGAATGTGGTACCGTCAAGAGCCAACGACCAGGCTAACCCTACAAACTTGCCAGCCCCACCTATAGATTTGGCTACTGCGATGATGAACCTAGCACAACAGTTACAGCAAATACAACAAACTTGCCAGCCCCACCTATAGATTTGGCTGCTGCGGTGATGAACCTAGCACAATAGTTACAACAAATACAGCAAGTGCAAGCGAACATGCACGCTACTATGGGAATGACTTTCCCAGCTGCAAACACTACACCTTTACCGGTGAGACAAGCTAGTACCATACCAGGGGGTAACAACACCGTGCCCCAAGCATCGATTATGAACAATACGGAACCTCAAGCACCTCAAATGCCATTTATACAAGCTCAAGTACAAAACCCTGAAGTAGCTCAAGGCATATACAACCAAGGCAATTACCAGTATCAACCGCCTATATATGGAGCATATGCTCAGTATCAGTTGGACCATTCTCAACTGATCGAGCATTTTCTGAAGATGAAGCCTAAGGAGTTTAATGGCAAGCCAGCGGATCCTTTGTGGCCAGCTCACTGGATCGACGAGATGGAAAAGAACTTCATGATGATGACTGTTAATGAAGAGGAAAAAGTGTTATGTGCCACATTTATGCTGAAGGGTGATGCACACCATTGGTGGAAGTCTACTCGAAGTTATCTATTAACGAAGCATGCCCAATTAACCTAGGCTATCTATAAAGAGGCATTCTTCGAGAAGTATTTTCCCAGAAGATTCAGAGATGCAATGGAAAGAGAGTTTCTGAGTCTGTATCTGGGATAGATGAGCATAGATGCATATCAGCGGCATTATGAAGAGCTGTTTTTCTTTGCTCCCTTTAGCATGCAGGAGGAAAATATCAAAACCCAAAGGTTCATCATGGGACTTAGGGGAAGTATTCGTGAGCATGTATTGGGACTCAAAAAGAAGGTTTATAATGAAGCGGTACAGATTGCTCGAGTACTAGAATTGAGCCAGAGGGAAAGTTACTTTGCTCAGAACAGAGGTATCAAAAGGCCTAATGGAAATTCATATAACAGAGGGAACACAAAGACCTTTAAACCCTTTCGTACTTAAGGCTTCAATGCTGCAACCAAGACTACTCCAACAGTCCAACCTCAACAGAAGAAAAATAGTTTGGGAGTAAAATGCTTTAACTGTAATCAAATAGGACATTATTCAAGGGAGTGTCCTAAGCCCAGGAAGCAGCTACAGCAAGGAAAGATTTATGTAGTTACATCTATGGATGTTGCCGCATCGCCTGATGTGGTCACAGGTACGACCTACACCTTTCATTTTGTATTACCTTGTGTGAACATGTAGAGTAAATTAAAACAAATCACAGGGATCGTACCTATTAATGGCATACCCGCCAGAGTACTCTTTAATTCTGGAGCTACTCATTCTTTTATATCTATGTCATTTGGAAAGAAACTAAATCTATCCCTCAGATCTTTAGACTAAATTGTTTGTATGATCGCTTATGGGATTAGAAGTGGAACTAGAAAAAGGTCATGAACCATGTCCAGTTCTTATCAGCGAAAATGTTTTGGATGCAACCTTAATTCAACTCGAGATAGCAGATTTTGATGTTATCTTGGGAATGGATTGGTTAGCTCGGCACTCTACAAACCTATTATGTGCAGAAAAGAAATTGACATTTAAAGACAAGGAAGAAGTAGAGTTTAGTTTTACGAGAAGCAAACTTCCCCGTAAATGAAAACTCATCCTCTCTGCATTAAAGGCTAGAAAATACCTCGAGAAAGGAGGAGTTGGGTATCTAGTATCCGTGGTTGATCTCACCAAGGAAGCACCACGAATGGATGATATTGATGTGGTGCGTGACTTTTCGGATGTATTTCCTGAGGAATTACCAGAACTACCACCCGATTGAGCGACAGAGTTCGTTATAGATCTTATATTCGGAGCCGCACCAGTATCTAAAGCACCCTATCGAATGGCCCCTACTGAATTGAAGGAACTGAAGGTACAATTACAGGAATTACTGGACAAGGATTATAAGACCGGTATCGAACTAACCGGTCTTACCACCTTGTACCTGGTCTACCTATCATGGTCGAGCCAAATGGACCAAGTGCGTAAAGGAAATAGCAAAACCAAGTAATAAACTGACCCAAAAATAGTAAATTAGAGGGCAGGGTCGCATACCTAGATACGCAGGGTCGACCCCCCCCCCACTAAGTAGTCAGACCCCTGATATTTAACTGGGAGTCGGACAACTTAGAAACTGAGGGTCGACGGGATCTCTGACCCCCTCATCGACCCCCTGTTTGTCGATAGAAACCGCAAATAGGAAACTTTCTAAATTTCAATGGGATTCCTTCTTAATCTCAATGGGACTTATTTTGAATGATTCTACTCTATAAATAGGATGTCCCTAAGCCTCTTTCACTCCTTTTGAAACCCTAATTGAAAGTGAGAGAAAGAGAAGAGAAGGAGAAGAGAAGGAAAGTTGGAGAAGAAGACCTAAGTGAAGAATTCAGAGAAATCTCTGAATCCCAACAATACCTAAGGTATAGGTAAGTTTCCATTGATGATCTAAGACCTTAGAATAGTTCATGAAGAGGGTACGGTCTAGGAGAAACCCAAATCATACATCCATGGGAAGATTTCAATGAAATTTATGGAGAAATCATGGTAGGCAAAGTAAGGAAGAAACCTAGAGTTCTAAGCCATAGAACAAGCCTAGAATGGATTGTGGAAGTAACCCAAACATGAAAGAATGGACTATAAAATGATATTCTCGACTGAACCCACGGGGGTCGCACGTGGGGTCGATTGGAAATTGACCCTACCAGACCACATGATCAATTCCCAGCATTTGGGAAGTCCAGGAAAGGGGTGGCCGCACCCAGGGTCGATGGAACATCCGACCCTGGCATCGACCCTACCCTGGGGGTCGCAGTAAACTGCTACCTACCTACGACCCACCCTGCGAGCTGTGCTTAAAAAGAAGCCTAAAAGTGTCGGAATGACTTCTAACTAAAATCTATCGACTTGTTAGGTTTTCTTATTGATATAAAAGTGATTTTTAAAGCTTGAAAGATGATCAACACTCAAGCAAAGGTGAGGGAACAAGACCTAAACTAATTAGCTAATAATAAACTGTTTTTATTTTCTTGAGTCCAATGCCATGCATGATTCTATGCGTGTATGCATATAATGTGCATTCAACATGTCATCCAATATTCCTGCTATTAATGTTCATGCATATTTAATTCTATTTTATTTATAACATGATGATGATGATGATGATGCTAGGAATAGACATGTAAATGTATGTGTGTGGTTAATGTGCTTGATGCGAGTGGAGTATCAGGGGGGAATGTGACATTGTGGTTCAGCCTGGTCACTAGACTCTAGCTCTATCTCTACTCAAGTCTTGTCCGCTGACATCGTCGTATTGCCATTACCTTAGCAGAACTATTACGTCATAGGGTATCAGGGGAGGTGGTCTCAGACCGTGTAGTCTTCGACTCTGCCGGGGGGCCTTAGCTCTATCTCTATGGACGTATTGAGGGATGCTGGGGTGAGGCCATATGTACACTGTTTGACATTAGGATTGGTTAAGTTACGAGCCCAGTTTGCATGCCCTCGCCAGCAGGGGCTTACATGTTGGTATGGGTATAGTATCAGGGGAAGTGTGATACGGTGTGGTCCTAAGCACTTTAGCTCTATCTTTATTCCATAGTGAGTGCATGTAGGACGACAATAAACATTAATCTTTGGGCGGCTTCACACACTCGTGTATAGAGGTGAAGCAGCCACCGAACCTTTCTATAGCACATTGCAAACTTATATATCAGACCACAGATATGAATTGAATGCATGCATATGTTTGTTGCATTGTTTTGTTTGCTCACTGAGCCGTGATGTGTGCTCACCCTTTCGACGTCGAATATTTTTAGTTGATGATGCAGGTACCACGGTGGAAGACTATATGAATGCTTCTATGTACGGGCACGTCGCTGCGATGGAGGCTGAAGACATATTGGAGACGCATGACTTCTCATGCGAGTGCAACACATGCGTTTTCGATTAGATTTTTATTTGAATTATTAAGGAAATGTAATTGATATTTTATTTACTTATGTCTTAGTTGATACAACATAATTTGATATTTTATTTATGAATATCACAGTTAGATTTCTCAGTTCATTTATTATTAAGACTTCCGCTATTGTGTATTTATTCTGATTATGGTTGTGGATGTGTATATGGTTTTATTTCAACGGACACAGCCTATTAGAGATCCTGGTTGAACCGTTTGTTTATTAGCGGTTCATCACACCGTTCTGAATGGTGCAGAATTGGGGTGTGACAACTTGGTATCAGAGCTCTCAGGCCCTGTCTGTGAAACCAGGATACTTCCACAAAAGTTCGTGAACTGAGATAGGATAAAAATTTAAAAAGCTGTAATAATAACACACCATAGGCATCTGTGTTGTTTGAGACAAAATTGAAAGAGAATAACGCATCTATTAAATGAGAAACAAATTTATATACACTCAAAAGAAGAACAAACATATATATACATGACTAAAGCAGAGTACAGTCCACAACCCGGACAGTTACTCTGAAGTACAAAAGAAAGATAAAAGAAAATACATCAAGAAGCTTGAGGTGATGGGGGAGGCGGTGCCTCGCGGTCTCTGTCATAGTCCTCAGCATAGACTCTAGTCAACCAAGCTATCTGTGTCTGGGTCATCTGGAGACTAGCTGTGAGATTAGCCACCCGTTGGTCAGTCACGCGCTGAGCATCCCTCAGCTCTCCCACCCGCTGATCCGATAAGCGCTGAGCATCCAGAAGCTCTCCCACCCGCTGATCTGACATGCGCTGAGCAACCAGAAGCTCTCCCACCCGCTGATCGGACAAGCACTGAGCATCTAGAAGCTCTCCCATCCTCAAATCAGACATGCACTGAGCCTCTCGTATCTCATGCAATATCCCCATCATGTCATCAGAAGGTGTATACGAAGGACCAGCTACATCTGAAGGACCAACTGAATAAGAAGGACCAGCTCCTGTAGCATGAGTAGGTGATTGAGGAGGTATGGAATCTACATCCATGTACAAGCGATCATCATCACCCCCATGAACCCCTGCTCTAGCGGCTGCTACTGCTGCCTCAGCGTCAGCCATCTCCACTCGAGTACGTGGACGCACCAGAGCGTTCCTCTCCTCGTCGCTGACCTGGACATCCCGCATGCCCATCTTACAGATGGCCTCCCAATCCAAAGGTGATGAGAAGGATTTCTCCTGAATCCTCTCATCCACCATGTCAACACCCAGGCGGGTCAGTAGCATAGAGATCATGCGTCCATAAGGCAGGTTGTCAGTATGACTGGGCAACGTAGCACTGATCATTGTCCGCATGATGATGTAAGGAAGGCAGATGGGCTGCCTAGTGCAGATACAGTACAACAGATACTGGGTCAACTGGGAGATCCTCTCGTAGTGCCCACTCTGAGGTATCAGGTTGTGCTGAATAATCTTGCAGTACACCCGAGGCTCTGGACGAAGGTAGATCGCTTTCATCTCCCAACGATCCTCTCTGATGATCTAACGATCAATCTCAGCTCTCATCTCCAATGAAAAGAACTGGGACGCTCCAGGAGCACAGAACACCAAGGGGCCGTCATATGAAATGCCCAACAAGTCGGCTAGCTGCCGATAATCAAATGAAATCTCGACCCCCTTGACGTAGCTGGTGATCCGAAGCTCTCTACCCCTCTCGGTATCGTTGTAATCTCCTACCACCTGGAGATTACAGTAAAACTGTCTCACCAAATCCGGCCGAGTGCAGGCATCATAGGTGATCACAGGAAGCCAGCCCATGTCACCAAAAGCCCTCTCCACATCAAACAGGGCCAGGCTAGCCAAGTCTACCCGGCGACCTCCCTCTACCTTCTTACGAGAATAGCGGGCATACTGTGTCTCTGCCTCGTTAGAACGGAAGCAGACTGGGCCATTTACCCTGGGTACTTTGGTACGAGCCATAGTATCTGCAAAAAACAAAGAGAAACAGATATTGGGTTAGTAAAGATGAAAAACCCAAAACTTTCAACAGTATAACGACATAAATTGGTCAAAAGTCTCACTTTTCACCCATACACGTGGGCAGGAGGACTTATAAAGGTTTTAAACAATCCTGCAAGACTCATACAGTTGGAAATTTCATTTAAGGAAATTGAATTTGAAGAAATTTTAAGAAATTCAAAAATCTCGACAAATTAGGACAAAAAATGGGGAATTTCAAGTTTCTCGATAACCAACCGATGAAACTCAAAAATTTTTGAGGGCTTTTGTCCATTGAGTCACCAACAACAAAAGCCCCCAATAAAAATCAAATTTATACGATTGAAAAAAGTTTAATTTGAAAAAAACGAGTTAAATGAGCAAAAACCTAGTTAAGAAACCCTAAAAACATGAAAATGTAGAGAACATACCTGTAGACGAGGAGTAAACGTCGAAATAAGAAGCAAATAGCACCAATGAGTCCGAGTTGTCACTGTAGCAACTCAGAGGGACGAGCCGAGTCGGAAAGGAGGAGGAAGAATGAGAAATGGATTCAAAATCGAAAATAAAAACTGATTTTTAGTCCGAGGGTCGGAGAATTTGACCAAGACATCTGACCCCCCATCGACCCCCTCATCGACCCTCGGCTCTTGGTAATCTGACAGAGAACCAGGGGTCAAACCCTGGGTCGGAGCCCATCGACCCCATCATCGACCCCCGGCTCTCAGTAAGAACCAGTGATTTCTCAGGGTCGCATACTGAGGGTCGGACATCCATCGACCCCCACCATCGACCCTGCAGTGAAAATACAGTATTTTCGACAGAATGATCTGAAAAATTTGAAATTTGCATTTGTTAGTGGATTTAAAATATGAGAATGAAGTATATAATGATTGCCTCACGTATTATATGATTTTCAGGCATTCCCACTACCAGAACAGATAATGGCTGGACGCAGAGTGATCAGACAAAGCCGTAACTCTATCCCACCACCACCACCTGTGGGGGAAGACAGTCAGACACACCCAGAAACACAGGGGAATACGAACACGGCACCGTTCATAATTAATGGGCAGACAAATCCTACAAATCTGCCAGCTCCACCTACAGACCTGGCTACAGTTGTAATGAATTTGGCCCAACAGCTGCAGCAAATACAATATGCACAAGCTACTATGCAAGCTGCCATAGGCATGACCTTTCCAGCTGCACAGACGACACCGATGCCAGCAGGACAGCCAAGCATAGTACCAGGGGAAAGTAACACAGTACCCCACGCATCTCAGACTCCCATCATGTAGGCGCAAGTGTAGAACCCTGAAGTAGCTCCAGGTGGATATCAATACCAACCACCTATGTATGGAGCTTATGTTTCGCATCAACTGGACCACTCTGGACTGGTGGAGCATTTTCTGAAGATGAAGCCCAAGGAGTATAGTGGTAAGCCAGCTGATCCATTGTGGCCAGCACACTGGATCGATGAGATGGAGAGAAATTTCACGATGATGACAGTGAATGAGGATGAAAAGGTATTGTGGGCAACGTTTATGCTGAAAGGCGATGCACACCACTGGTGGAAGTCCACACGGACATATCTGATGACAAAGCACACCCAATTGACTTGGGATATATATAAGGAGGCATTCTTTGAGAAGTATTTTCCTAGGAGTTTCAGAGATTCTATGGAGAAGGAATTCCTAAGTTTATATTAGGGACAGATGACTGTCGATGCATATCAACAGCGTTATGAGGAGCTATTTTTCTTTGCACCAGACAGTATACAAGCAGAAGATACAAAAACCCGAAGGTTCGTCATGGGACTTAGGGGAAGCATACGTGAACATGTTCTGGGACTTGAGAAGAAAATCTACAATGAAGATGTACAAATTGCTCGAGTGATAGAGTCGAGCCAGAAAGAGAGCTACTTCGCTCAAAATAGAGGAATCAAAAGGCCTAATGGGAATTCTTATAACGGAGGGAACACCAAGACATTCAAACCCTTCTGTACTCAAGGTTTCAATGCTGTAGCCAAGACTACTTCAACAGCTCAACAGCAACAAAAGAAAAATAATGAAGGGCTAAAATGCTATAACTGTCAACAATTGGGACATATGGAAAGGGAGTGTCCTAAGCCCAAGAAGCAACTACAACAAGGCAGAGTTTACGCGGTTACATCTAAGGATGCGGCCGCATCGCCTGATGTGGTCATAGGTATGACCTGAATCTTATTATTTTGTGTTACATTAAGTGAGCATGTAGACTAAATCAAAACAAATCACAGGTATCGTACCTATTAATGGCATTCCCGCCAGAGTACTCTTTGATTCAGGAGCTACTCATTCTTTTATATCTGTTTCATTTGGAAAGAAGCTAAATCTATCCCTCAAATCCTTAGACTACAAACTGCTTGTACGATCGCCTATGGGATTAGAAGTGGAATTAGAAAAAGGTTACGGACCATGTCCAGTACTTATTGATGAAAAGACTTTGGATGCAACCTTGATCCAACTTGAGATGGTAGACTTTGACGTCATCTTGGGAATGGACAGGTTAGCTCGGCATTCTGCAAACCTATTGTGTACCAAAAAGAAGCTGACATTTAAAGACAAAGAAGGAGCAGAGTTCAGTTATTTGGAAACCAAACTTCCCCGTAAACGAAAGCTCATACTCTCTGCATTAAAAGCTAGGAAGTGCCTTGAGAAAGGAGCAGTTGGGTATCTAGTATCTGTGGTCGATCTCACCAAAGAAGCACCACGAATGGAGGATATTGATGTCGTGCGTGACTATCCAGATGTATTTCCTGAAGAACTACCAGGATTACCACCCGACCACGCTATAGAGTTTGTTATAGATCTGATACCCCGAGCCGCTCCAATATCTAAAGCACCTTATCAAATGGCTCCTACTGAATTGAAGGAATTAAAAGTACAACTACAAGAACTGCTGGACAAGGGCTACATCCGACCTACATATCACCATGGGGAGCGCCAGTATTATTCGTGAAGAAGAAGGATGGTAGCGTTCAATTGTGTATAGTTTACCAAGAACTGTATAAACTGACAATCAAGAATCAGTATCCATTACCTCGGATCGATGACTTGTTCGATCAGTTTCAAGGTGCCAAAGTGTTCTCCAAGATCGATCTTTGGTCAGGCTACCATCAGTTGAAGATTAAGGATGGTGATATTCCCAAGACAGCATTCAGGATCAGATATGGACATTATGAATTTTTGGTCATGTCTTTCGGATTGACGAACGCACCAACAACCTTTATGGAACTTATGAATCGGGTATTCCACGATATGTTGGATACGTCGGTTATTGTATTCATCGATGATATATTGGTCTACTCCAAAGACGAGGAAACTCATATAAAGAATCTAAATGCCGCTCTGCAGTGATTAAGGAAGGAGAAGCTCTATGCCAAATTTATAAAGTGTGAGTTTTGGCTAAAGAAAGTCGCTTTTCTAGGCCATGTTGTATCCAATGAAGGAATTAAAGTGGATCCTAGCAAGATCGAAGCTATTGTGAAGTGGAAAGCATCGAAGAGTGTTGCAGAAATTAGAAGTTTCTTAGGTCTAGCTGGGTATTATCGACGATTCGTGGAAGACTATTCTCGAATTGCCATACCTCTCATCAGTTTGACTAAGAAGGGCAAAAAGTTTGTGTGGACTGATAAATGCGAGAAGAGTTTCCAAACATTGAAGGCTAGATTGATATCAGCTCCAATCTTGACTATTCTGATTCCAGGACAGCCGTTTATTTTGTATACTGATGCGTCTGGACTAGGATTAGGATGTGTACTAATGCAAGGTGAACAAGTAATTGCTTATGCCTCAAGACAATTGAAGACACATGAGAAGAACTATCCCACTCATGATTTGGAATTAGTGGCAGTAGTACATGCTGTCAAAATATGGAGACATTACTTGTACGGAGAAAAATTTCAGATTAAATCAGATCATAAGAGTCTTACTTACCTCTTTAATCAGAAGGAGTTGAATATGAGACAAATAAGATGTCTGGAACTATTGAAAGACTATGATTGTGATATCCAGTATCATCCGGGAAAGGCTAATGTGGTTGCGGACGCACTGAGTAGAAAGGCAATGATGAAATCTCAAGAAGAGGTTAGCACCACTGCTGCACTGTGTACTATCGGAAAAGTATTCAGTTATGGTAATGAACAGTTTGTGATAGATGCACCAGGTGAATCAACCAACCAAGGGTTTATCCATCGATTTACAAATATATTTGCCACATTGAAGATTGTACCTGATATACTTGACGAAGTGAAAACAGCGATTAAATCAAACCCTTATCTAAGAACAGTACAAGAAGACATCGAAAAAGGTAGGACTACTCCTGAGTTCTCCTTAGATGATGAAAGGGTACTGAAGTACAAAAGAAGAATAGGTGTACCTGAAATAGAAAGTTTGGACATTAGACACCGACTAATAAAGGAAGCCCATACCACCGCCTATTCGATACACCCTGGAAGTACAAAAATATGTCATGACCTAAAGAAATTATATTGGTGGAGAGGAATGAAAGCAGATATAGCCAAGTTCATGTCTCAATGCCTAAATTGTCAGAAGGTGAAAGCTGAACGACAAAGACCAGCAGGACTGTTACAGCCGTTACCAGAACCAGCATGGAAATGGGACTGCATCACTATGGACTTTGTCACAGGGTTACCATTGACTCCCCGAGTAGTTGACGTAGTTTGCTTGATTGTAGACAGACTGACTAAAATTGCTCGATTTATAGCTATACGACCTCAGTATACACTGGAGAGGTTAGCTAAGTTGTATGTGGATAATATTGTCAGATTACACGGTGTACCTGAAAGCATTGTGTCCGATAGAGATCCATGATTTACTTCAAAGTTTTGGGAAGGATTGCAGAAGGCTATGGGTACAATATTGAAGTTTAGTACTGCATTCCATCCTCAGACTGACGGACAGTCGGAGCACACCATTCAGATCCTAGAAGACATGCTCCGAGCTTATGTAAATGATTTTAAAGGATCATGGGATGAAAAGTTACCACTGCTTGAGTTCGCATATAACAATAGCTATCAGGCTACTATATAGATGTCACCCTATGAAGCACTGTATGGTAGGAAGTGTCGAACTCCTTTGTTTTGGAATGAAGTTGGTGAACGTAGTATTGTTGGACCAGAATTTGTTGAAGAGACTTGTCGAGTTGTCGACATTATCAGGGAAAGAGTAAGAACGGCTCAGAATCGTCAGAAGAAATATACAGATACTAGACGACGAGACCTTGAATTCGTCGTAGGTGATAAGGTATTCCTCAAAGTGTCACCTATGCGAGGTTTGAAACGGTTCAGACAGAAAGAAAAATTAAGTCCGAGATATGTCGGACCTTATGAGATTCTAGCTAAACGTGGAAAAGTGGCTTACCAGTTAGCACTACCACCATCTTTTACACAATAGCGGAAGTCTTAATATTAAATGAACTGATAATCTAAATGTGATAATCATAAATAAAATATCCAATTATCTTGTATTGACTGAGACATAAGTAAATAAAATAAAATATCAAATTACATTTCCTCAATAATCCAAATAAAAATCTAATCGAAAACGCATGAGTTGTACTCGCATGACGAGTCATGTGTCTCCACTATATCTTCTGCGTCCATCGCCGCAACAAGTCCGTATGCGGGAGCACTCATATAATCTTCCACAGTCATACCTGCATCATCGACTAAAATATTTGAATTCGAAAAGGGTGAGCACACATCACGGCTCAGTGAGCAAACAAAACAATGCAATAAACATATGCATGCATTCAATTCATAACTATGGTCTGGTATATAAGTTTGCAATGTGCTATAGAAAGGTTCGGAGGCCGCCTCACCTCTATACAAGAGTGTGTGGAGCCGCCCTAAGAATACCGGCATTGTCGTCCCACATGCACCCACCATGGACAAGTATACACCCAATGAAAATGGCATTACTGTACCAGCTTCCCATACCAAGACGTAAGCCCCTATTGGCGAGGGCTTGCAAACTGGGTTCGCAAGTAATCAATCCTAATGGCAAACAATATATCCAAGGCCTCACCCCAGCATCCCTCAATACACCCATAGAGATAGAGCTAGGGTCTGGTGACCAAGACAGACCACAATGTCACGTCCCCCCCTGCTGCCCTACGATGTATTAGTTCTGCTAAGGTAATGGCGATACGACGATGTTAGTGGACAAGACTTGAGTAGAGATAGAGCTAGAGTCTGGTGACCAGGACATACCTCGATATCACGTCCTCCCCCTGATGCCCTACTCGCATCAAATACACTAACCATACACAAACATTTACATGCCTATTCCTAACATCACCATCATCATCATGTTATAAACATACGAAATTAAATATGCATGAACAATAATAACAGGAATAGAAGATGACATGTTGAATGCACATTACAATCATACAATCATAAAATCATACATGGCATTGGACTCAATAAACGAAAATAGTTTATTATTAGCCAATTAGTTTAGGTCTTGTTCCCTCACCTTTGCTTGAGTGTAGATGCTCTTTCAAGCTTTAAGAATCATCTTTATATCACTAGGAAAACCTAACAAGTCGATAGATTTTAATTAGAATTAATTCCAATAGTTTTAAGCTTGCTGTAAATCTAGGGTCGCAGGATGGATCGCAGGTATCTGAGACCCCAGGTTGTAGGAACGATAATAGGGTCGGTTACCTATCGACCCTATGTGCAACCACAGCCTCCTTGGACTTCCCAAGAGCATGGGGTCGATCCTATAGTCTCATAGGTTCATTCTAAGAATGTTCTATGGCTCATAGCTATGTTTTTTCACACTTTCCATCGCCTATGATGATTACCTTCATGGATTCCTTCGAAACTCATCCATAGGTAGATGATTTGGGTTTCTCCCAACGCTAACTTCTTCATAAACTATTCTTAGGGTCTTACATAGTTCATGGTGAATGTATTCATACCTTAGGGTTGCTGAGATTCAGAGATTTCTCTGAATTCATTCTCTTTAGTTGTCTTCTCAAATTCTCCTTCTCTTCTTCTTCTCCTCCTTCTATTCTCTTTCTCTCACTATCAATTAGAGTTTTAAAAGGAGTGAAAGAGGCTAAGGGACATCCTATTTATAGAGAAAAACCATCCAAAATCCGTCTCAACGAGTTTAGGAAAGGTTCCCTTTGAATTAGGAAAGTTTCCTAATTTTCGATCTTTGTCAGTTTGCCTAGGGTCGATGCTAGGGTCGCAGAAACCGTCGACCCTAGGGTCTCAAGTCATCCGACCCTAGGACCTAAAAACCATGGGTTGGATTCTGTTGAGGTGGGGGTCAACCCTCTGTTTAGGCATGCGACCCTACCCTCCAATTTAATGTTTTTGGGTTAATTTCATACCTGGTCTTGTGATTTCCCTTACGCACTTGGTCCATGTGGCTCGACCATGATAGGTAGACCTGGTACAAGGTGGTAAGACCGGTTAGTTTGGTACGCGTCTTACAACTCCCCCCTGCTTATTAAAAATTTTGTCCTCGAAATTCGTACATACCATTCGAGTAAAAAAGATGAGGGTATTGCTTTCGCATTCTCTTCTTCCCATGTGATTTCTTTTATATCTCGGCTTCTCCAGGAGACTTTAACATAATAGATGTTACGGTTGCGTAGTTGTTGAAGCTTTCGGCTGGTGATTTCAGTTGGTGCTACTTTGAATGTCAAATCATCAGTCAAATCAGGTGGATCTACTGTCAACACGTGCGTTGGATCCCTGACGTACTTCTTCAATAATGAAACATGGAATACATCATGCACACTTGACATAGATGGTGGTAGTGCTAACTACTAAGCCACTTTTCCACATTTGGCTAGAATCTCATATGGCCCGACATATCTCGGACTTAATTTCTCTTTCTGTCTGAACCGTTTCAAACCTCGCATAGGTGATACTTTCAGAAATACCTTATCACCTACGGTAAATTCAAGGTCTCGGCGTCGAGTATCTGCATACTATTTTTGACGATTCTGAGCCGTCCTTTCTCTTTCCTTGAAAATGTTGACAACTCGAAATTTTTCCTCAACAAATTCTGGTCCAACAATGCTACGTTCTCCAACTTCATTCCAAAACAAAGGAGTTCGACACTTCCTACCATACAGTGCTTCATAGGGTGACATCTGTATAGTAGCCTGATATGTAAGACCTATGTCAATCTAACCCGGTCTTACCACCTTGAACCAGGTTCACCCATCATGGCCGAGTCAAATGGACCAAGGGCGTGAAGGAGATTGAGATCCCAGGTATCAAATCGACCCAAAAACACTTAAATTAGGGGAAGGGTCGCATACCCAGCTAAGCAGAGTCGGACCTCCCAAAACAAAGAGTCAGACCCTCAGTTTTGAAGGGAGGGTCGGACAGCTTAAGACCCTAGGGTCGACGGGATCATCGACCCTCCCATCGACCCTCGGATCCTGCCGAAAATAGAAACTAGGAAATTTCGAGATTTTTGATTGGATTCCTTCCTAATCTCAAAGGGACTTATTTTAGGATGTTTATAGCCTATTTAAAGGACGTCCCTAAGCCACTTTCACTCCTTTCACAACCCTAATTGAATTGAGAGAAAGAAAGGAGAAGGAAAAGAGGAAGGAGAGAGGCAAGGAAGAGAACCTAGCAAAAAGGAGAAGAGTTGCAGAGAAAGATTAATCTTCTCAGGTATGGATACTAATTCCATGAGTTTCTACAGACCTTAGGATAGTTATTAGAGAGAGAGTGATCTCGGAGAAACCCAAACCATCCATCCATGGTTAGGTTTTCATGGAAAACCCTAGGAGAATGCATGAAAGCCATCTAGGAGGATGATTCATGGTTTCAGACCATGGAATGAGTGTTGAATGGAATGTAGAAGCAAGTCATAGGACCCCAAACACGAAGAATGGATTAAAAGTGGAAATTGGACCAGAGTGCACCGAGGGTCGCACCCAGGGTCGATAGGCCATCCGACCCTAGGTGTTTATGACCATCGACCCTCGGCATTCGGGAAGTCCAGAAAGAAGGGAGGGTCGATAGACCCATCGACCCTAGCATCGACCCTAGCATCGACCCTCAGTTAACAGAATGGTTTTTAAATCTGGAATTAATTCTAATTAAATTTTATCGACTTTGTTAGGTTTTCTAGCAATATAATAACATTATAAAGGTGATTCTAAAGCTTGGAAAAGTATCTTGTAGCAAGCTAAGGTGAGGAACCTTAACTCCAAACTAAATTGGTTAATAATAAACTGTTTTCTATTTCTTGAGTCCAATGCCATGCTTAATTCTATGCAAATATGTTTGTAATGTGCATACAGCATGCCATCCAATATTTCTATTATTTGTTCATGCATATTTACTTTATCGTTTATAACATGATGATGATGATGATGATAGGAATAGACAAGTGCTTGTATGTGTGTGGTTGATGTGCTTGATGCGAGCGAGTATCAGGGGAGGTGTGATGAGAACGTCAATAAACGTTAACCTTTGGCGGGTCTCAGCACTTTAGCTCTATCTCTAACTCAAGTCTTGTGCATTGGCATCGTCGTATCACCATTACTTTAGCAGAACTATTATGTCGTAGAGTATCAGGGGAGGTGGTCTCGGTCCTTGTAGTCTCTGACTCTACCGGGGGCCTTAGCTCTATCTCTATGGACATTCCGAGGGATGCTTTGGGGTGAGGCCTTGGATACACTATTTGGCATTAGGATTGGTTAGTTGCGAGCCCGGGTTTACAGCCCTCGCCAACAGGGGCTTACGTGTTGGTATGGCACTATATAGCAATAAACGTAACCTTTGTTATATAATGTTCATGATTGGGTGCATGTGAGTTGACGATAAACGTGATCTTCGGGTAACGTCACACACTCGTGTATAGAGGCGGAGTCAATAACGCGACCTTTGGCTACCTCAACCTTTCTATAGCATACTGCAAACTTTAAACCGGACCAAAGATATAAATTGATGTGCATGCATATGTATTGTTGCATTGTTTTGGCTACTCACTGAGCCGTGATGTGTGCTCACCCCTCGACGTCGAATATTTTTAGTTGATGATGCAGGTTATACCGTTGAAGACTATATGAATGCGTCTGCGTATGGGAACGTGGCAGCCATGGAGGTTGAAGCTTAGGCGGATACACACGACTCCTCTTGCGAGTGCAACTCGTGTGTATTTGATTAGATATATATATATATGTATGTATATGTATGTATGTTATTAAATATATGTGTATATATGTATATAATATATATTATTATATGTAAATGATAATCCAAAAGATTTTGAGAAGAAAAAGGAAAGAGGGGAGAGAGAAACGTGAAAGTGAAGGGGGATTTTGGTTTTGGAGATAATGCAAAAGATTTTTGAGAAAAAAAAGGAAAGAAGGGGAGAGAAAAAACGTGGAAGAGAAGGGGGATTTAGGGTTTTGAGATAATCCAAAAAGATTTTGAGAAGAAAAAGGAAAGAGGGGAGAGAGAAAACGTGAAAGAGAAGGGGATTTAGGGTTTTGAGATAATCCAAAAGATTTTTGAGAAAAAAAAGGAAAGAGGGGAGAGAGAAATGTGAAAGTGAAGGGGGATTTTGGTTTTGGAGATAATCCAAAAAGATTTTGAGAAGAAAAGGAAGGGGGAGAGAAAGCGAAAGGAAGGGGATTTAGGGTTTTGAGATAATCCAAAAGATTTTGAGAAGAAAAGGAAAGAGGGGAGAGAAACGTGAAAGTGAAGGGGGATTTTGGTTTTGGAGATAATGCAAAAGATTTTGAGAAAAAAAAGGAAAGAGGGGGAGAGAAAAACGTGGAAGAGAAGGGGATTTAGGGTTTTGAGATAATCCAAAAGATTTTGAGAAGAAAAGGAAAAGGGGAGAGAGAAAACGTGAAAGAGAGGGGATTTAGGGTTTTGAGATAATCCAAAAGATTTTGAGAAAAAAAGGAAAGAGGGGAGAGAGAAATGTGAAAGTGAAGGGGGGATTTTGGTTTGGAGATAATCCAAAAGATTTTGAGAAAAAAAGGAAAGAGGGGAGAGAAAAACGTGGAAGAGAAGGGGATTTAGGGTTTTGAGATAATCCAAAAGATTTTGAGAAGAAAAGGAAAGGGGGGAGAGAGAAAACGTGAAAGAGAGGGGATTAGGGTTTTGAGATAATCCAAAAGATTTTTGAGAAAAAAGGAAGGGGGGAGAGAACGTGAAAGTGAAGGGGGATTTTGGTTTTGGAGATAATCCAAAAGATTTTGAGAAGAAAAAGGAAAGAGGGGAGAGAGAAAACGTGAAAGAGAAGGGGATTTAGGGTTTTGAGATAATCCAAAAGATTTTTGAGAAAAAAAAGGAAAGAGGGGAGAGAGAAAACGTGAAAGAGAAGGGGATTTAGGGTTTTGAGATAATCCAAAAGATTTTTGAGAAAAAAAAGGAAAGAGAGAGGAATAAAAGAAAAAAAAAAGAAAAAAAAAGGGGGAAAAAGATGAGAGAGAGAGAGAGGTGTTAAGAAGAGAAGATCTAGAGGAAAAAGAGGGAAGGATAAGAGAGGCATCAAAGAGGATGATGAGAAGATGCAAAGGAGAGAAGGAGAGAGAAGAAGCCTGAGGTAAGAATCACCCATCGCTTTTGTGAGTTTATTTTTTCAAAGTCAAAGCATACTGCAAATGCATGTCTGAGATTGGTGTCTAGCATTAGGAAGATGCCTCTGTTTGCATTAGGTTCCTTGAGACAAAATGTTTGCCTCTGAGTCTTCTTTCTGACCATGTATTTGGATTTTATTTTCATGAGCTATATGATTTTATATTGATTTTATAGTACCACTGGCCAGAATCTAGAACAAACCTGACCAGTGTATTTGTCTGTACTTGGGGAATATTTTCGACCTGCCTATGGTCTCTTTCAGGATTAGCTTCCTTGAGACAAAATGTTTGCCTCTGAGTCCTCTTTCTGACCATGTATTCGGATTTTATTTTCATGAGATATATGATTTTATATTGATTTTATAGTACCACTGGCCAGAATCTGGAACAGACCTGACCAGTGTATTTGTCTGTACTTGGGGAATGTTTTCGACCTACCTATGGTCTCTTTCAGGATTAGCTTCCTTGAGACAAAATGTTGGCCTCTGAGTCCTCTTTCTGACCATGTATTCAGATTTTATTTTCATGAGATATATGATTTTATATTGATTTTATAGTACCACTGGCCAGAATCTGGAACAGATTTGACCAGTGTATTTGCTTGTACTTGGGGAATGTTTTCGACCTACCTATGGTCTCTTTCAGGATTAGCTTCCTTGAGACAAAATGTTGGCCTCTGAGTCCTCTTTTCGAGGATATCTTTTAAGAATTTTTTGAGTAAGTACAGTGCCCTATGTGCCCAATTTGGTCCAGCCTGACAAAGCTGTTATCTTGCTGCATGTTCCATCATGTTTTGATTGATTCTCATATGCTTTGGTTGTTTCTCACATGCCATATTTGATGCTATATTTGTTCACATGCTATGTTTGGATGCTCGTATGCATACACTACTATAATTGGAATGGTCACACTGCCATAATTGGATGATTACTGCCATGATTGGAATGATCATACTCACATGCTATATTAAATGTTTTTTGTAATAATTAGGGTAGAAAACCCTAAAATGGAAAGAAAGTAATATTTAGGGTAGAAAACCCTAGGATGGAAAAAAAAATAATAATTAGGGTAGAAAATCCTAAAATGGAAAGAAAGTAACATTTAGGGTAGAAAATCCTAAGATGGAAAGAAAATAATAATTAGGGTAGAAAACCCTAAAATGGAAAGAAAGTAACAGTTAGGGTAGAAAACCCTAAAAAATGGAAATAAAATAATAATTAGGGTAGAAAACCCTAAAATGGAAAGAAAGTAACAATTAGGGTAGAAAACCCTAAAATGGAAAGAAAGTAACAATTAGGGTAGAAAACCCTAAAAATGGAAAGAAAATAATTAGGGTAGAAAACCCTAAAATGGAAATAAAATAACAATTAGGGTAGAAAACCCTAAAAAAATGGAAAGAAAATAGTAATTAGGGTAGAAAACCATAAAATGGAAAGAAAGTAACAATTAGGGTAGAAAACCCTAAAATGGAAAGAAAGTAACAATTAGGGTAAAAAACCCTAAAAATGGAAAGAAAATAATTAGGGTAGAAAACCCTAAAATGGAAATAAAATAACAATTAGGGTAGAAAACCCTAAAAAATAGAAAGAAAATAGTAATTAGGGTAGAAAACCCTAAAAAAATGGAAATAAAATTACAATTAGGGTAGAAAACCCTAAAAAATGGAAATAAAATTACAATTAGGGTAGAAAACCCTAAAATGGAAAGAAAATAGCAATTAGAGTAGAAAACCCTAAATACGGAAGGATAATAGCAATTAGGGTCTTACCATGCTTAAAAGATAGCCTACTAGATCATGCCATATAGGCTCTTGCCTTATTTGCAATACATGCCATATTTGAAAGATTTTTAAACAATCTTACTGTATGTGAATTTCTTGTCATAAATGTTTTATGTGCCATATTTAGATAGAATATTCTATTTTTTTGGCAATAAATTATTTTATGAAAAACCCTAGTCAAACTGCCATATCTGCACACTTCTAGAAGACAATCTAGGCGTGGGGACGTGCATTTAGGCACCCACATTCTTGGGAAGGGCATAATGGGAATAATAAAATCTTAATAAAGAAAGAGAATTCTTTGCCAAACCATCCAAAATTAAAATTTAGAATGAAAAGGGTAATTTAGGATGATTTGCCCCTCGGCAAACCCTAAACCTAGAATAGGTTCTAAACCCTAAACCTAGAATAGGTTCTCAATTTTTAACCTAGAACAGGTTATCCATCCCGAACTACGTGGATTCTGATTCCTAGGGCAAACCCTAGGATACGTAGGCCATTTGGGAGAATCCCAAATTCGGATCCACAATTTAGTCCACTTGGACTATCCATAGATCCACTAGGATATATTTATTCACACTTTAGTCCACTCGGACTATCCATAGATCCACTAGGATATTTATCCAAACCTTAGTCCACTTGGACTATCCATAGATCCACTAGGATATCTATCCATATTCCAACCCAAAAGGGGTTATCCAAATCTTAGTCCACTTGGACTATCCATAGATCCTCTAGGATATTTACCCACATTTTGACCCAAATAGGGTTATCCATCCCGAACTACGCGGATTCTGATTCCTAGGGCAAACCCTAGGATACGTAGGCCATTTGGGAGAATCCCAAATTCGGATCCACACCTTAGTCCACTTGGACTATCCATAAATCCACTAGGATATTTATCCATACTTTAGTCCACTTGGACTATCCATAGATCCACTAGGATATATTTATTCACACCTTAGTCCACTCGGACTATCCATAGATCCACTAGGATATCTACCCATCAGCTCGAACTACGCGGATTCTGATTCCTAGGTCAAACCCTAGGATACGTAGGCTATTTGGGAGAAACCCAAATTCGGATCCATATTTTAGTCCACTTGGACTATCCATAGATCCACTAGGATATCCCCCATATTTTAACCCAAATAGGGTTATCCACACCTTAGTCCACTTGGACTATCCATAGATCCACTAGGATATTTATCCACATTTTGACCCACATAGGGTTATCCACATTCCAACCCAGAATGGGTTATCCATATTTCAACCCAAATAGGATTATCCTTAGATCCACTAGGACTATCTATCAGTCCACTTGGACTATCCAGATCCTAACCCATAGGATTTCCTCAACCTTTCAAGCATAAATTTCAACTTGAACAATAAACTTAATCATGCACAAGCATAAATCACATCCATAAACATTAATCACACCTGAACTACGATGGTGAACCTGATTTTCGGAATAAATCCGTAATACGTAGGCAATCTGATGGATACAGATTCGGTTCAATGATATCAAACCACTTGGTTTGGTTTGGCTTAACAAATAAAGTCTAGCATAGGAAAGGTATAGGAGACCGATTTCGATCGGGCGATTTGGGTGCCTAACCCCTTCCCATAATCGTAACCTGACGCTTACCCAATCTCTGATGGACCAGAATTCCAATCTAAGGGTCATGAGTCAATCGAAGTTTTACCTTGGGGTGAGATTTCACATTTCTAAGGTCCTAGACCTAAATCTAGGTGGCGACTTCTAAAGATTTCAATCTTTGTCCTCACACACCCGATGCATCTTTCACGAACGCTCCTTACCATCATTGAGTACTCTTCCTGTAGTACATATAGCTGCAGTCGTGTTAACTTCTCCATGAGATTTTATCATTGCTTTCCTGTTTAGCGCATCAGCCACTACATTGGCCTTTTCTGGATGATACTGGATATCACAATCATAATCCTTTAATAATTCCAGCCATATTCTTTGTCGCATGTTCAACTCCTTCAGATTAAATAGATAAGTAAGACTCTTATGATCAGATTTAATCTGAAATTTCTCTCCATACAAATAATGTCTCCATATCTTGACAGCATGTACCACAGCCGCTAATTCCAAGTCATGAGTGGGATAGTTCTTCTCATGTGTCTTCAGTTGTCTTGAGGCATATGCAATTACTTGTTCTACTTGCATAAGTACACATCCTAAACCCAATCTTGACGCATCATGTATAAAATAAATGGCTGTCCTGGTATAGGAATAGTCAAAAGCGGAGCAGATATCAATCTAGTCTTCAATGTTTGAAAACTCTGCTCACATTTATCAGTCAGAACAAACTTTTTGCCCTTCTTAGTCAAACTGGTGAGAGGTACAACAATTCGGGAATAGTCTTCCACAAATCGTCGATAATACCTAGCTAGACCTAGGAAACTTCTAATTTCTACAACACTCTTCGGTGCTTCCCACTTCACAATGGCTTCAATCTTACTAGGATCTACTTTAATCCCTTCAGCGGATACAACATGGCCTAGGAAGGCGACTTCATTTAGCCAAAACTCACACTTTATAAATTTGGCGTAAAACTTCTCTTCCCGTAACCGTTGCAGAGCGGCACTTAGAATCATAATATGAGTTTCCTTGTCCTTGGAGTAGACCAATATATCATCAATGAATACAATGATCGACGTATCCAACATATCATAGAATACCAGATTCATAAGTTCCATAAAAGTTACTGGTGCGTTAGTCAATCCAAAAGATATGACCAAAAATTCATAATGTCTATATCTTGTCCTGAATGTTGTCTTGGGAATATCACCATCCTTAATCTTCAACTGATGGTATCCTGACTGCAGATCGATCTTGGAGAACACCTTGGCACCTTGCAATTGATCTAACAGATCATCGATCTGAGGCAATGGGTACTGATTCTTGATTGTCTGCTTATTCAGTTCCCGATAGTCTATACCAGTCGAACACTACTGTCCTTCTTCTTTACGAATAATACTGGCGCTCCCCATGGTGATATGCTAGGTCTGATGTAACCCTTGTCCAGTAGTTCTTGTAACTGTATTTTTAATTCCTTTAGTTCAGTTTGAGCCATTCGATAAGGTGCTTTAGATACTAGTGCGGCTCCGGGTATCAAATCTATAACAAATTCTATAGCTCTGTCGGGTGGTAATCCTGGTAGTTCTTCAGGAAATACATCTGGAAAGTCACGCACGACATCAATATCCTCCATTCATGGTGCTTCCTTGGTGAGGTCGACCATTGAGACTAGATACCCAACTCCTCCTTTCTCGAGGCATTTCCTAGCCTTTAATGCAGAGAGGATGAGTTTTTGTTTACGGGGAAGTTTGGTTCCCGCAAAACTGAACTCTGCTCCTTCATTGTTTTTAAATGTCAGCTTCTTTTCGGCACATAATAGGATTGCAGAATGCCGAGCTAACCAGTCCATTCCCTAGATGATGTCAAAGTCTGCCATCTCAAGTTGAATTAACGTTGCATCCAAATTTTTCTCGTCAATAAGAACTGAACATGGTCCATATCCTTTTTCTAACTCCACTTCTAATCCCATCGACGATCGTACAAGCAGTTTGTAGTCTAAAGATTTGAGGGGTAGATTTAGCTTCTTTTCAAATGACACAGATATAAAAGAATGAGTAGCTCCAGAATCAAAGAGTACTCTGGCGGGAATGCCATTAATAGGTACGATACCTGTGATTTGTTTTAATTTAGTCTACATGCTCACACAATGTAACACAAAATGAAAAAGGTTCAAGTCATACCGGTGACCACATCAGGCGATGTGGCAGCATCCTCCGAGGTAACAGCGTAAACTCTCCCTTGCTGTAGTTGTTTTCTGGGTAGTACACTCTCTTGAGATATGCCTTACTTGATTGTAGTTAAAACATCTCATTCCTTCGCCATTTGACTTTGGTTGTGGTGGGGCTGCTGAAGTGGTCTTGGCTGCAGCATTGAAGCCTTGGGTACGGAAGGGTTTGAATGCCTTGGTGTTCCCTCCGTTGTAAGAATTTCCATTCAGCCTTTTAATACCCCTATTTTGAGAAAAATAACTCTCTTTCTGGCTCGACTCTATCACGCGATCAATTTGTACAGCTTCATTGTAGACCTTCTTCTCAAGTCGCAGGACATGTTCAGCGATGCTTCCCCTGAGTCTCGTGACAAACATTCAGATCTTTGTGTTTTCCTCTTGCATGCTGGAGGGTGCAAAGAAGAACAGCTCCTCAGAATGCTGTTGATATGCATCCACAGTTATTTGCCCCTGATACAAACTCAGGAACTCTCTCTCCATAGAATCTCTAAAACTTTTAGGAAAGTACTTCTCAAAGAATGCCTCTTTGTATATACCCCAGGTTAGTTGGGTGTGCTTTGTTAACAGGTAATTCCGTGTGGACTTCCACTAGTGGTGTTCATCACCTTTTAGCATGAATGTTGCGCACAACACTTTCTCCTCTTCATTCACCCTCATCATCGTAAAATTTCTCTCCATCTCATTAATCCAGTGTGCTGGCCACAATGGATCTGCTGGCTTACCATTCTACTCTTTGGGCTTCATCTTCAGAAAACGCTCAACTATTCTGGAGTGGTCTAGTTGATGAGGAACATAAGCCCCATACATAGGTTGTTGGTACTGGTAACCACCTTGAGCTACATTAGGGTTCTGAACTTGAGCCTGCATGACGGGAGTTTGAGGTGCATGGGGTACCGTGTTACTTCCCCCTGGTACTGTGCTTGCCTATCCTGCTGGCATCGGTGTCGTTTATGCAGCTGGAAAAGCCATGCCTATGGCAGCTTGCATAGTAGCTTGTACCTGTTGTATTTGTTGCAGCTGTTGTGCCAAGTTCATCACGGCTATAGCCAGGTCTGTAGGTAGAGCTGGCAGATTGGTAGGATTTGTCTAACCATTAACTATGGACGGTGCCGTGTTCAGATTCTCCTGTATTTCAAGACGTATATGGCTGTCTTGCCCCACAGGTGGTGGTGGTGGAATGGAGTTTCGGCTTTGCCTGGTTACTCTTCGCCCAGCCATTTTTCCATTCTGATGATGGTAGTGCCTGTAAGTAATCATAGCACATGTGAGGCAATCAATATAATTATTCTCCAGTAAAAAATCCAACTAATCCATATCATTTTTAAAATTTTCAGATTATTCTGTCAAAATTACTGTATTTTCTAACGTAGGGTCGATCCTTATGCGACCTTAGGGTATGCGACCCTGAGAATCACTGTCAACTTACCGAGAGCCGATGGTAGGGTCGATCCTTATGCGACCCTAGGGTATGCGACCCTGATAATCACTGTCAACTTACCGAGAGCCTAGGGTTGATGGTAGGGTCGGTATATGTCCGACCCTAGGGTCGACCCCTAGTTCTCTGTCAGATCACCGAGAGGCTAGGGTCGATGAGGGGGTCGGAGGTAGGGTCGCATGTTTTGGTCGAATTATGCGACCATACGACCCAGAATCAGGTTTTTAATCCCGCTTTTGGATTCATTTCTCATTCTTTCTCCTCCTTTCCGACTCAGCTCATTCCTCTGAGTTGCTACAGTGACAACCCTGAGCCGTTTGGTGATTCTATCATACATTCGAGACTCTCACTCCTTCTCTTTAGGTGTGTGCTCTACTGTTTCATGTTTTTAAGGTTTCCTAACTAGGGTTTTGCCCATTTATATCGTTTTCTTCAAATTAAAATTTCTCCAACCATAAATATTTGATTTTTATTGGGAGCTTTTGCTGTTGGTCACCCAATGGACAAAAGCCCTCAAAATATTCAAGTTTCATCGGTTGGTTATCGAGGAATTTGAAAATTTCTAATTTTGACCTAATTTTCGAGATTTTTCAAATTTATTGAAATTTCTTCAAATTCAATCTTCCTAGATTAAATTTCCAACTGTATGAGTCTTGCAGGATAGTTTAGAATCTATGTAAGTCCTCCTGCCCAAGTGTATGGGTGAAAAGTGAGGCTTTTGACCAATTTATGCCGGTATAATGCCGAAATTTTTAGGTTTTTCACCATTACTGAGCTATTATCTATTTTTCTTTGTTTTGGCAGATAATATGACTCGTACCAAAGTACCTAGGGTTCACGACCCAGTTCGTTTCCGCTCTAACGAGGCCGAGGCTCAGTATGCTCGTTATGCTCGTAAGAAGGCAGAGGGAGGTCGTCGTGTGGACTTGGCAAGTCTAGCCTTGTTCGACGTGGTGACAGCATTTGGTTACATGGGTTGGCTTCCCGTGATTACCTACGATGCCTGTACCCATCCGGATCTGGTGAGACAGTTCTATTGTAATCTACAGGTGGTGGGAGATCACAATGACACTGAGAGGGGTAGGGAGCTCAGGATCACGAGCTACGTTAAAGGAGAGGGGTAGGGAGCTCAGGATCACGAGCTACGTTAAAGGAGTAGAGGTTTCCTTTGACTGCCAGCAGTTAGCGGACCTCTTGGGCATATCACATGACGGCCCCTTGGTATACTGTGCTCCCAGGGAGCCCCAGTTCTTCTCCTTGGAGATGCAGGCTGAGATAGACCGTCAGCTTATCCGAGAGGGTCGCTGTCACACCCCAATTCTGAACCAACCAGAATGGTATGAGTGAACCGTCATTGAACCAACGGTTCACACTAGGATCTCAATAAGACCGTGTCCACTCATACAAACCATCGCACATAACCACAATCAAAATATAATAAATACAACGAAAGTCTTTAAATAGAATTAACTGAGTGATCTATTGATAAATTTAATAAAATATCCAATTATTCAATGACCAAAACTTAAATAAATATTTTTTACATCAACTATATCCCAACCAAAAAATAACTGAAATAAATAAAGTAAAACCCTAAAGGTACACGCAGAAAAGGCACTCGCATGAAGCGTCTTGCTCGTCCTCTCCTACTTGCACATCCAGAGCAGCAACACCTCCATACGCCGAAGCGTTCACGTAGTCGTCTACCGTGTAACCTGCATCAACATCTAAAAATGGTGTGTACACAAAGGGTGAGCTCACAACTTAGCTCAGTAAGACAATCAGACTGTGAATCAATATTATATGCATGAGTAACAATCATTTTATGCTGTGGTCTGATTTAAGTTTGCAATGTGCTATAGAAAGGGTTGGCGGCCACCGCACCTCTATACATGAGTGTGTAGCATCACACAGTAGATCACACCGCTGCCGACCCACATGCACCCATCATGGAATAGAGATAGAGCTAAGGCATCCACTACTTCCCCTGATGCTCTACCCATACCAATACATATGCCCCTACTGGCTAGGGCTTGCAAACTGGACTCGCAACTAACCAATCCTATATGTCATCACTGTAGGCTCTATCCCAGCACAGCTCCCTAAGGCATATAGATAGAGCTAGAGCATGGTGGCCAGGCCAGAGACCATAATGCCACGACCTCCTCCTAATACCCTACCCGCACCAAACATACTAAGACATAACAATACACAAGTAGACTCTATCCCAACATAACTCCCTACGGCATAGAGATAGAGCTAGAGCAAGGTGACCAGGCCAGAGACCACAGTGCCACGACCTCCCCCTGATACCCTACCCGCACCAAGTATGCTAAGATAGAACACTACAAAAAGGTGCTAGTGTGAGGAATGATCCTAGACCCCAGGCCCTTCCCATTCCACACACTAATGAAAACAATCACATGCCTAACAATCACATCCTAGCATATGGAATATGCATGAACAAATATAATAACTGAAAATAATAGATGACATGGAAGAATGCACAAACATCATACCAAAGATTCAAGGTTATTAGCAACGGTTTACTGTCCATTAATTATTAGGGTTTAGGTCCGATTCCCTTATCTAACGCTCGTTTGATAGCTTGCTCCACATCGCAAGATCCAAACGTGCAATAACAAAGTCCTACATAATATTAGGGTTCAATTAGAATAGTTTCTTAGGGTTTACGTTGGTCGAAAACCAACGAGGTTACAAAATACACCTCACAGAGCAGATCGATCGCAGGTACCAGTCGCAGCTCTGTGGGGAAAACTGGCGACCGGTATGGTCAGCCGGTCCCCACAGGCTACTCCCCGAGAGATACCGGTCGCGGTACCGGTCACCTAACCTGCGACCGGTATGGTCGACCGGTATATCTCCGGAAGACCATATACTTGGTTTTTCGACTGCCGTCGATCATTCTCTATTAATTCCAGGGTTCCTCCTACACATTCTAACTCTGAGCTTTGAGTTAGAATTGTTTCCAACTCCATTCAAGTCTAGTTTTGATGGTATTCATCCTAGAACTCGAATCTAGGGTTTATCGACTAAATTAGGGTTTGACGGCAAAGTAGGGTTTAGATCAATACCCGCTCTGCGTGGTATTGATTCAACAACAAACAACCCTAGAAGAGTTCATAGAGTAGCGGAAGGTTCAAGCACTTACCGTTGACTGACGGTAAGGTGTGCGTCGTCGAACGGCAATATCGACTCTTCCTTCTTCTTCCTAGCTCATTCTCCTTCTTAAATCTCCTTTTCCTTTCTAGGGTTTGTAAGAATCATGAGAAAGATTTTTAGGAGGTTTTAGAGGGGCTTATATAGGCTAGAATTAGGTTTAGGAAGCCTCCTCGGATTAGGAAAGTCAATCGATTTGAAATTTGGAAAGTGGGACCCACAGAGATCCAATTCCAAATCTTGGTAGTCTGCTGCGCAGACCATACCGGTCGATCGGTACCATCGACCGGTATGAGTAAATCATACTTTTGTTGGTCCGTTTTTGGTCCGATTTCATACCTGGTTGTCATCCGCTTATCCCGTCTGGTCCGGTGATGATCGAAAGACCTGTTATGACATGAACGAAGGGTTTAGATCGTGTTCATGGAGTGCGGGTCTTACAACTCCCCCACCATTAAAAGAAATTTTGTCCCCAAAATTTGCATGTAGGTCTCACAACTCCCTCACCCTTAAAAGAAATTTCGGCCTCAAAATTTGAACGTACCTTGATCGTCGAAAAGGTTAGGGTACTCCTTTTTCATCGCGCTCTCCTCTTCCCAAGTAATTTCTTCCACATCATGGCTTTTCCAATGCACCTTCACATAATGGATGTCCTTGCTTCGAAGTTGTTGTACCTTTCGGCTTGAGAGCATTACAGGTACCACTTCAAATGTTAAGTCCTCTGTCAAATCTGGGGGGGTCTCCTGTCAGGATGTGCGATGGATCCCTGACATACTTCTTCAATAATGATACATGGAACACATCATGAACACTTGACATAGATGGTGGTAGAGCCAGTTGATATGCCACATTACCATGTCTGGTCAATATCTCGTATGGTCCCACGTACCTAGGGCATAGCTTCCCCTTCTTACCAACTGTTTCAGCCCTCGCACGGGTGATATCTACAAGAATACCTTGTCACCTACTGCAAACTCCAGATCTCGATGTCGGTTATCCGCATAGTGCTTCTGTCGAACTTGAGCTATCTTCACTCTTTCCTTGATCTGATCAATCACTCGACAAGTTTCTTCGACAAACTCTGGTCCTACAATTCTTCTTTCTCCCACCTCATTCCAAAACAGAGGTGTACGACATTTCTTCCCATAGAGTGCCTCATATGGAGCCATCTGAATTGTAGCCTGGTAGCTATTATTGTAAGCAAACTCGATGAGTGATAGTTTCTTGTCCCAAGCTCCTTTGAAATCTAGGGCACAAGCTCGGAGCATATCTTCTAAAATTTGAATAGTTCGTTCTGACTGCCCGTCCGTCTGAGGGTGAAAAGTTGTACTAAACTTTAACTTTGTTCCCATTGCTTTCTGTAATCCTTTCCAGAACTTTGATGTAAAATGGAAATCTCTGTCAGATACTATACTCTCTGGGACGCCATGAAGTCTGACTATATTATCAACATATAGATTGGCCAACTTGTCCATGGTATACTGAGGTCTGACCGCTATGAATCGAACTGTCTTGGTAAGTCGATCGACTATAACCCAAACTGCATCTACCGACCTTGGTGTCAAGGGTAGGCCAGTGACAAAATCCATTGTGATACAATCCCACTTCCATGCAGGTTCCGGTAATGGTTGTAGTAAACCTGCGGGTCTCTGCCTTTCTGCTTTAACTTGCTGGTAATTCAGACATTGGAATACAAAACGAGCTATATCTGCTTTCATACCCCTCCACCAATATAATCTTCTTAAATCATGGTACATTTTGGTGCTTCCTGGATGTACCGAGTATGGAGTGTAATGAGCTTCTGTCATAACTCGATCTCTGATATTTATGTTCTCACTCTCAGGTATACATAATAGTCCATGATACCTGAGTACCTTGTCTGAATCCAAGGTAAAGTCAAGATTGTTGTTACCCTTCTCTAGGTCTTCTTGTACCGTCTTGAGGTGTGGATCCTGTAGGATTGCTACTTTGACCTCATTTATGAGATCCGATGAGATCTTCAAGGCTGCGAACATCAATGTAAACTTATGAATTAAGCCCTGTTCCACTAGATCTCTTGCAGTCTCTATTATATACTCTTCATCATTCTCTGTTGAGCTCAAGGTTGCAGCACATAATGCAGCATTTGTACTTGGTCCTGCCTCCGGTTTCAATGCCCACTTTCTGCTTAAGGCATCAGCCACAACATTTGCCTTACCCGGATAGTACTGGATGTCACAATCATAATCTTTTAATAACTCCAACCATCTCCTCTATCTCATATTCAGGTCCTTCTGAGTGAAAAGATATGTTAAGCTCTTGTGATTTGACTTAATCTAAAACTTCTCACCGTAAAGGTAGTGTCTCCAAGTCTTGATTGCATGTATTACCACTGCTAACTCCAAATCATGTGTAGGATAATTCTTCTCATGCTCTTTCAATTGTCTTGATAAGTAGGCAATCACTTGTTCTTCTTGCATCAATACACATCCAAGTCCCAACCCTGAGGCATCCGTATATAGGGTAAACGGTGAGCCTGGTGCTGGGATGGTCAAGATAGGTGCAGAGACTAGTCTTGACTTCAAAGTCTGAAAGCATTTCTCGCACTCATCTGACTATATAAATTTCTCTCTCTTCTTGGTTAGTCTGGTAAGTGGAACGGCGATCCTTGAGTAGTCTTCGACGAATCTTCTATAATAACCAGCCAATCCAAGGAAACTATGAATCTCCACAACTGATTTTGGTGCTTCCCATCCTACTATAGCAGCTATCTTACTTGGATCTACCTTGATACCATCTTCAGATACTACGTGGCCCAAGAAAGCCACCTCCTTCAGCCAAAATTCACACTTCTTGAACTTGGAGTCTTTGGAATATCTTCGGCCTTGATCTTTAATTGGTGATATACACTGATCTGAGATCAATCTTCGAGAAAACCTTTGCATCCTGTAACTGATCGAACAGATCATCGATCCAAGGCAAAGAATATCGATTCTTGATGGTTAACTTGTTCAGCTCTCGGTAGTCGATATATAGCCATACACTACCGTCCTTCTTCTTGACGAACAATACAGGTGCTCCCCATGGCGATTTGCTAGGTCGTATGAAACCCTTATCTAGTAGTTCTTGTAATTGGGTTTTTAACTCCTTTAATTCTGTAGGGGCCTGTACGGTGCTTTAGACACTGGTGCAGAACCTGGCATTAGGTCTATCACAAACTCTGTAGCCCTGTCTGGAGGTAGACCTGGGAGATCCACTAGGAACACATCTGGAAATTCTCGTACCACATCTAGATCTTCCATCCTTGGCACCTCAGCAGTGATGTCGACCACAGACACTAGGTACCCCACTCCTCCCTTCTCGATAGTCGATACATAGGGTTGTTTGTTGTTAAATCAATACCACGCAGAGCGGGTATTGATCTAAACCCTACTTTGTCATCAAACCCTAATTTAGTCAATAAGAGTTACCCAGGAAGTGGAAGCTGATCCTCCTAAAATGAACCTTCCTCTACTCTATGAACTACTAGGGTTTGTAAGAATCATTAGAAAGGTTTCTAGGAGGTTTAGAGGGGTTTTTATAGGTTAGAATTAGGTTTAGGAAGCCTCCTAGGATTAAGAAAGTTAATCGGTTTGAAATTTGGAAAGTGGGACCCGCAGAGATCCAATTCCGGATCTTGGTAGTCTGCTGCGCAGACCATACTGGTCGACCGGTACCATCGACCGGTACTATCGACCGGTATGAGTAAATCATACTTTTGTTGGTCCGTTTTTGGTCTGATTTCATACCTGGTTATCATCCGCTCGTCCCGTCTGGTCCGGTGATGATCGAAAGACCTGTTACGACATGAACGAAGGGTTTAGATCGGGTTCATGGAGTGCAGGTCTTACAGTCGCTGGGAGATGAAAGCGATCAACCTACGTCCAGAGCCTCGGGTTTACTGTAAGATCATCCAGCACAATCTGATACCCCAGAGTGGACACTACGAGATGATCTCCCAGTTGACCCAGTATTTACTTTATTGTATCTGCACTAGGCAGCCTGTCTGCCTCCCTTATATTATTATGCAGGCGATGATCTGTGCTACGCTGCCTGGTCAGATAGACAACCTGCCCTATGGACGTCTGATCACCACCCTGCTTATCCGCCTAGGTGTTCATTTAGTGGATGAGAGGATTCAGGAGAAGACCTTCTCATCAGTTCTGGACTGTGAGGCTATCTGTAGGATGGGCATGCAGGATGCTCAAGTTTGTGATGAGGAGAGGAATGCTCTGGTGCATCCTCGTACTTGGGTGGAGGTGGCAGACGCTGAGGCAGCAGCAGCAGCCGCTGGAGCAGGGGTTCATGGCGGTGATGCTAAGGATGAGGATCATACGTACATGGATGTGGACTCCATACCTCCTCCATCACCTCTGCATTCTACTGGAGCTGGTCCCTCACAGACTCCTTCACACACGGCTGGTCCTTCACGCCCACCATCTGATGATATGATGGGATTACTTCGTGAGATTAGGGAGGCTCAGCACGCGACGGATTCGAGAGTGGGAGAGCTTCTGGATGCTCAGCGTGGGTCTGATCAGCGGATGACTGCGTTGACGGCTAGTCTCCAGATGACCCAGACTCAGGTAGCCTGGCTGACTAGAGTCTATGCTGAGGACTATGACAGAGATCACGAGGCACCGCCTCCCCCATCACCTCCAGCTTCATGATGTATTTTTCTTTTCTTTTGTATTACAGAGTAACTGTCCGGGTTGGGGACTGTACTCCGCTTTGGATATGTATATAAACTTGCTTTGGTTTGATGTATATAAAGCTTGTTTCTCCCTTTATATGTGTATTATTCTCTTTCATAATTTTGTCTCAAACAACACGGTGCTTACAGTGTGTTTTTATTACAGCTTTTAAATTTTTCCTAACTCAGTTCACAAACTTCATGGAATCATACTGGTTTAATAGACAGGGCCTGAGAGCTCTGATACCAAGTTATCACACCCTAATTTTGCACTGTTCAGAATGATGTGATGAACCGCTAATAACCAACGGTTCAACCAGGATCTCAAATAGGCTGTGTCCGTTTGTTTAAACCATACACTTCCACAATCATAATCAGAGTAAATACACAATAGCGGAAGTCTTAATATTAAATGAAATGAAAATCTAAATGTGATAATCATAAATAAAATATCCAATTATCTTGTATTGACTGAAACATAAGTAAATAAAATAAAATATCAAATTACATTTCCTCAATTATCCAAATAAAAATCTAATCGAAAACACATGAGTTGCACTTGCATGACGAGTCATGCGTCTCCACTATATCTTATGCGTTCATCGCCGCAACATGTCCGTATGCGGGATCACTCTTATAATCTTCCACAGTCATACCTGCATCATCGACTAAAATATTCGAATTCGAAAAGGGTGAGCACACATCACGGCTTAGTGAGCAAACAAAACAATGCAACAAACATATGCATGCATTCAATTCATAACTGTGGTCTAGTATATAAGTTTGCAATGTGCTATAGAAAGTTTCAGAGGCCGCCTCACCTCTATACACGAGTGTGTGGAGTCGCCCAATGAATACTGGCATTGCCATCCCACATGCACCCACCATGGACAAGTATACACCCAATGAAAATGGCATTGCTGTACCGGCTGCCCATACCAACACGTAAGCCCCTATTGGCGAGGGCTTGCAAACTGGGCTCGCAACTAACCAATCCTAATGTCAAACAATGTATCCAAGGCCTCACCCCAGTATCCCTCAATACACCCATAGAGATAGAGCTAGGGTCTGGTGACCAGGACACACCACAATGTCACGTCCCCCCCTGATGCCCTACGATGTATTAGTTATGCTAAGGTAATGACGATACGACGATGTTAGTGGACAAGACTTGAGTAGAGATAGAGCTAGAGTTTGGTGACCAGGACACACCTCGATATCACGTCCTCCCCCAGATGCCCTACTCGCATCAAATACACTAACCATACACAAACATTTAGATGTCTATTCCTAACATCACCATCATCATCATGTTATAAACATACGAAATTCTATATGCATGAACTATAATAGCAGGAATAGAAGATGACATGTTGAATGCACATTACAATCATACAATCATAAAATCATACATGGCATTGGACTCAATAAAAAAAAATAGTTTATTATTAGTCAATTAGTTTAGGTCATGTTCCCTCACCTTTGCTTGAGTGTAGATGCTCTTTCAAGCTTTAAGAATCACCTTTATATCACTAGGAAAACCTAACAAGTCGATAGATTTTAATTAGAATTAATTCCAACAGTTTTAAGCTTGTTGTAAAGCTAGGGTCACAGGATGGGTCGCCGGATGGGTCACAGGTATCTGAGACCCCAGGGTGTAGGGTCGGTTACCTATCGACCCTATGTGCGACCACAGCCTCCTTGGACTTCCCGAGAGCATGGGGTCGATCCTATAGTCTCGTTGGTTGATTCTAAGAATGTTTTATGGCTCATAGTTATGTTTTTACACACTTTCCATCGCCTATGATGATTACCTTCATGGATTCCTTCGAAACTCGTCCACAGGTAGATGATTTGGGTTTCTCCCAACCCTAACTTCTTCATAAACTATTCTTAGGGTCTTACATAGTTCATGGAGAATGTATTCATACCTTAGGGTTACTGAGATTCAGAGATTTCTCTGAATTCCTTCTCTTTAGTTGTCTTCTCAAATTCTCCTTCTTTTCCTCTTCTCCTCCTTCTCTTCTCTTTCTCTCACTATCAATTACGGTTTCAAAAGGAGTGAAAGAAGCTAAGGGATGTCCTATTTATAGAGGAAAACTTCCCAAAATCCGTCCCAACGAGTTTAGGAAAGGTTCCCTTTGAATTAGGAAAGTTTCCTAATTTCTGGTTTCTGTCAGTTTGCCTAGGGTCGATGCTAGGGTCGCAGAATCCGTCAACCCTAGGGTCTCAAGTCATCCAACCCTAGGACCTGAAAACCATGGGTTGGATTCTGTTCAGGTGGGGGTCGACCCTACCCTCTAGTTTACTATTTTTGGGTCAATTTCATACCTGGTCTTGTGATTTCCCTCACGTACTTGGTCCATGTGGCTCGACCATGATAGGTAGACCTGGTACAAGGTGGTAAGACCGGTTAGTTCGGTACGGGTCTTACACCTACTCCCACCTGTTAAATCTATGGACGAATGAATTACAGTACCATAAACTGCTACAATCGGTTCAATCTAAACTTACAGCACCTAAAGCATTCATAGCCGCACCCTCAACCTCCTTTGATCCGGTCTGGTACCCAGACTTTGGTGTAACCCATCATATAACTGTTGATTCTAAAAATATGGTCAATACTGAGCCACTGGCTCAAACCAAGTGCATGTGGGCAACGGTGCAGGTTTGAAAATTCTAAACATTGGTCAAGCTAAATTACAGTCTAAATCTACAAGCTTCCAACTCAATGATGTTTTACATGTTCCTACCATTACAAAAAATTTATTATCTGTTAGTAAATTTACTACTGATAATTAAGTAGCAATTGAGTTTCACCTACATTGTTGTTATGTAAAGGATCTCAAAACAGAGACTACCCTCCCGCAAGGATATTCTAAAGCTGGTCTCTACTATCTACCACTAGTCTTCCTCATGATCCACCTAAAGCCCATATCGGTAAAAGGGTATCCAAAAGCATCTGGCATAATATGCTTAGTCATCCGTCCACCAAATATATAGAATATATTCTTCAACACTCAACACTGCTAACCACTGCTTCCTCTTCTCTAGCACTTTGCTGCGCCTGTCAGCTCGGGAAGGCTCATAAGCTTCCATTTCATTTAAATAAATCTCGTGCATCCTCTTCATTTTACTTAGTACACTCGGACATCTGGGGCCCTTCCCCAATGCCCTATTTGCATGGCCTTAAATATTACATCGATTTCATAGATGATTTTAGCCATTTCACTTGTATTTTTTCCCATTACAAGCTGATATGAGGCATTTATGTGTTTAAGAAATTTTATTGCCAAATTCAAAATATCTTTGATTGTAAACTGAAATACTTTCAATTAGATGGTGCGATGGAGTATCAGTATTTTAACCATTTCTTTACAACAGAAGGCATCTCTCATTTGTATTCCTATCTGCACACATCCGAGCAAAATGGAAGAGTTGAACGGAAGCATTTGCACATTGTTGAAACATGACTGGCGCTACTATCTCGTTCCTCTATTCCAATGCAATTCTGGTCATTAGCCTTTTGAAACGGCTTTCTTTCTGATAAATAGACTGCCCACCACTGTTCCCCAGAATCGGTCTTCATATGAAGAATTATTTCAGCAGAAGACGAAGTACAATTTATTGCGCACATTTGGCTGTGCATGTTATCCTTGGTTGACTCCATATAACAAGAACAAACTACAGATGTAGTCCAGTTGTTGTGTTTTTCTTGGTTACTCTAGCAGTCACAGAGGCTACAAGTGCTTTGATCCAAAGGTTGGGCGCACATACATATCATGACATGTTACCTTCGATGAGTTTACATTACCCTACCAACAACATTCCTCCATTTCTAAACTCATACCGAATTCCCCATCCCCACTCATCATCACCACCGACAACATAGTCGATGGTATACCTGCCCAACCCACCCCTTGCACCGACCCTACCACTAGATCCCCTCTTACTACCACCGATCTACCTATGTCTAATACTACCCCCACCTCTATAACAATCAGTCCCGAAGGCCCACCCAATCTCGACCAAACTTAAGTGGCCCCACATCCACCTACCCCAGACCAACTTCATCGAATGGTAACTAGATCACAGGCAGGCATCCACAAACCTATCAATAAGGATTGGGATCCTTTGTAGTGAGACCAAAGTGACAGTGAGGATCCTAACAATTCAAAGTGCATTGAGATGTCCTCACTGGCACTCAAAGTGCATTGGGATGTGTCTCAATGCATTTTGAGTAGCTAAGATCCTCACTACTACTTTAGCCTCACTACAGAGGATCTTTTTCCCTGTATATAATGCCATCATCCACTAGTTTTTATGCCAAACATCTATCATCAATGTATCATTTTGAGTATACAATGGTTTACCAAAAAAAAAAAAAAACCTTAACTATACAATGCCATGGGGGCTCGCTGTCACACCCTAATTCTGCATTGTTCAAAATGGTGTCATGAACCGCTAATAAACCAACGGATCAACCAGGATCTCAAATAGGTTGTGTCCGTTTGTTTAAACCATACACATCCACAACCATAATCAGAGTAAATACACAATAGCGAAAGTCTTAAATAATAAATGAACTGAGAATCTAAATGTGATAATCATAAATAAAATACCAATTATCTGTCATTGACTGAGACATAAGTAAATAAAATAATCAATTATATTTTTTCAATAATCCAACTAAAATCTAATCGAAAACGCATGAGTTGCATTCGCATGACGAATCATGCATCTCCATTATATCTTCTGCGTCCATCGCCGCAACATGCCCGAATGCGGGAGCACTCATATAATCTTCCACGGTCATACCTACATCACTAACTAAAAATATTCGAATTCGAAAAGGGTGAGCACACATCACGGCTCAGTGAGCAAATAAAACAATACAACAAACATATGCATGCATTCAATTCATATCTGTAGTCTGGTATATAAGTTTGCAATGTGCTATAGAAAGGTTTGGTGGCTGCCTCACCTCTATACACGAGTGTGTGAATCTGTCAAATGAATATCGGCATTGCCGTCCCACATGCACCCACCATGGAAACAGTGTACTCAATGGGTATCGACATTAAAGTACCACATGCTCCCATACCAACACGTAAGCCCCTATTGGCGAGGGCTTACAAACTGGGCTCGCAACTAACCAATCCTAATGTCAAACAGTGTATCCAAGGCCTCACCCCAGCATCCCTCAATACATCCATATAGATAGAGCTAAGGCCCCCCGACAGAGTCAGAGACTACACGGTCCGAGATCACCTCCCCTGATACCCTACGACGTAATAGCTCTGCTAAGGTAATGGCGATACGACGATGTTAGTGGACAAGACTTGAGTAGAGATAGAGCTAGAGTCTGGTGACCAGGACACACCACAATGTCACATCCTCCCCCTGATGCTCCACTCGCATCAAGCATACTAACCACGCACATACATTCACATGCCTATTCCTAGCATCATCATAATCATCGTCATGTTATAAATAAACATAATTAAATATGCATGAACATTAATAGCAGGAATATTGGATGACATGTTGAATGCACATTACAAGCATACACGCATAGAATCAGTCATAGCATTAGACTCAATAAATAAAAATAGTTTATTATTAGTCAATTAGTTTAGATCTTGTTCCCTCACCTTTGATTGAGTGTAGATCCTCTTTCAAGCTTTAAGAATCACTTTTAGATCACTAGGAAAACCTAACAAGTCGATAGATTTTAATTAGAATTAATTCCAACAGTTTTAAGCTTACTGTACTGCTAGGGTTGCAGGTTGGGTCATAGGTAGGGTAGAAGTTTTCTGAGACCCCAGGGTGTAGGGTCGGTCATAGGGTCAGTTATCCATCGACCCTAGGTGCGACCACCCATAGTTTGAGTCGACCTTTCATCCTACAATCCATTCCTTCATGTTTGAATGCTTTGGCTTACTTTTATAGTCCATTCTATGATTGTTCTATGGCTCAAAACTCCAAGTTACACACTTTACTTTGTTTACAATGATTTTCTCCATGGATTCCATTGGAATCTATCAATGGATGGATGATTTGGCTTCTCCTAGATCTTACCCTCTTCATGAACTATTCTAGGGTCTTACATAACTCATGGAGAATGTATTCATACCTTAGGGTTGCTGAGATTCAGAGATTTCTCTGAATTTCTTCTCCTTAGTCTTCTTCTCCGATTCTCCTTCTCTTTTCCTTCTATTCTCTTTCTCTCATTTTCAATTAGGGTTTCAAAAGGAGTGAAACAAGCTAAGGGATGTCCTATTTATAGAGGAAAACCTCCCAAAATAAGTCCCATCGAGATTAGGTAAGCATCCCCTTAAAATTAAGAAAGTTTATTAATTACGGTTTTAGTCTGTCATCCTAGGGTCGATGCTAGGGTCACAGGATCGGTCGACCCTAGGGTCTCAAGTCATCCGACCCTAGTACTGAAAAGTCATGGGTTGGACTCTGTTGAGGTGGGGTCGACCCTACCTGTTTAGGCATGCGACCCTACCCTCAAATTTACTATTTTTGGGTCAATTTCATAATAGGTCTTTTGATTTCCTTTACGTACTTGGTCCACTTGGCTCGACCATGATAGGTAGACCTGGTACAAGGTCGTAAGACCGGTTCGTTCGATACGGGTCTTACAACTCCCCCTTCTTATTATAAATTTTGTCCTCAAAATTGGTACATACCTTCCGAGCCGAAAAGATGAGGGTATTGCTTTCGCATAACATTCTATTCTTCCCATGTGATTTCTTCTATATCTCTGCTTCTCCAGGTGACTTTAACATAATAGATGTCACGGTTGCATAGTCATTGAACCTTTCGGCTGGTGATTTCAGTTGGTGCTACTTCAAATGTCAAATCATCAGTCAAATCAGGTGGATCTACGGTCAAAACGTGCGTTGGACTCTGACGTACTTCTTCAATAATGAAACATGGAATACATCATGCACACTTGACATAGATGGTGGTAGTGCTAACTCGTAAGCCAGCTTTCCACGTTTGGCTAGAATCTCATATGGCCCAACATATCTCGGACTTAGTTTCCCTTTCTGTCCGAACCGTTTTAAACCTCGCATAGGTGATACTTTCAAAAATACCTTATCACCTATAACGAATTCAAGGTCTCGACGTCGAGTATCTACATGCCATTTCTGATGATTCTGAGCCGTTCTTACTCTTTCTTTGATAATGTCGACTACTCGACATGTCTCTTCCATAAATTATGGTCCAACAATGCTATGTTCTCCAATTTCATTCCAAAACAAAGGAGTTCGACACTTCCTACCATACAGTGCTTCATAGGGTGACATCTGTATAGCAGCCTGATAGCTATTGTTATAAGCGAACTCGATCAATGGTAATTTTTCATCCCATGATCCTTTAAAATCAATTACACAGGCTCGAATCATGTCCTCTAAAATCTGAATGGTATGCTCCGACTGTCCGTCTGTCTGAGGATGGAATGCAGTACTAAACTTCAATGTTGTACCCATAGCCTTTTGCAATCCTTCCCAAAACTTTGAAGTAAATGGTGGATCTCTATCGAACACAATGCTTTCAGGTACACCGTGTAATCTGACAATATTATCCACATACAACTTAGCTAACCTCTCCAGTGTATACTGAGGTCGTATAGCTATGAATCGAGCCGTTTTAGTCAGGCGGTTTACAATCACCCAAACCGCGTCAACTACTCGTGGAGTCAATGATAACCCGGTGACGAAGTCCATAGTGATGCAATCCCATTTCCATGCTGGTTTCGATAACGGCTGTAACAGTCCTGCAAGCCTTTGTCGTTCAGCCTTCACTCTCTGACAATTTAGGCATTGAGACACGAATTTAGCTACATTTGCTTCCATTCCTCTCTATCAATATAATTTCTTTAAATCATGATACATTTTTGTACTTCCAGGATGTATCGAATAGACGGTGGTATGGGCTTCCCTCATTAGTCAGTGTCTAATGTCCAAACTTTCTGTTTTAGGTACACATATTCTTCCTTTGTACTTCAGTACATTTTCATCGTCCAAGGCAAACTCAGGGATAGTCCTACCTTTTTTATTGTCCTCTTGTACCGTTCTTAGATAAGGGTCAGATTTAATAGTTGTTTTCACTTCATCAATTATATCAGGTACAATCTTCAATATGGCAAACATATTTAAAAACCGATGAATAAATCCTTGGTCGGTTGATTCACCCAGTGCATCTATCACAAACTGCTCATTACCGTAATTGAACACTTTTCCAGTGATACACGTTGCAATAGTTGTGTTAACCTCTCCTTGAGATTTTATCATTGCTTTTCTACTCAGCACATCAGCTATCACATTAGCTTTTGTCGGATGATACTAGATATCACAATCATTGTCTTTCAATAGTTTCAGCCATCTTCTTTGTTTCATATTCAACTCCTTCTGTTTAAAGAGATAAGTAAGACTCTTATGATCTGATTTAATCTTAAATTTCTCTCCGTACAAGTAATGTCTCCATATCTTGACAACATGTACCATTGCCGCTAATTCTAAGTCATGAGTGGGATAATTCTTCTCATGTGTCTTCAGTTGTCTTGAGGCATATGCAATTACTTGTTCTCCTTGCATAAGTACACATCCTAAACCCAATCCTGACGCATCAGTGTACAAAATAAATTGCTGTCCTGGTATAGGAATAATCAAGACCGGAGCAGATATCAATCTAGCCTTCAACGTTTGGAAACTCTTCTCACATTTATCAGTCCAAACAAACTTTTTGCCCTTCTTAGTCAAACTGGTGAGAGGTACGGCAATTCGGGAATAATCTTCCACGAATCGTCGATGATATCCAGCTAGACCTAAAAAACTTCTAATTTCTACAACGTTCTTTGGTGCTTCCCACTTCACAATGACTTCAATCTTGCTAGGGTCCACTTTAATTCCTTCTGCGGATACAACATGGCCTAGAAAAGCGACTTCATTTAGCCAATACTCACACTTTGTAAATTTGGTGTAAAACTTCTCTTTCCGTAATCACTGTAGAGCGGCGCTTAGATTCATAATATGAGTTTCCTTGTCCTTGGAGTAGACCAATATATCATCAATAAATACAATGACCGATGTATCCAACATATCATGAAATACCTGATTAATTAGTTCCATAAAAGTTACTGGTGCGTTAGTCAATCCAAAAGACATGACCAAAAATTCATAATGTCCATATCTGGTCCTGAATGCTGTCTTGGGAATATCACCGTCCTTAATCTTCAACTGATGATATCCTGACCGAAGATTGATCTTGGAGAACACCTTGGCACCTTGCAACTGATCGAATAAGTCATCGATCCGAGGCAATGGGTATTGGTTCTTAATTGTCAGCTTATTCAGTTCTCGGTAGTCTATACACAGTCGAACACTACCGTCCTTCTTTACGAATAATACTTGCGCTCCCCATGGTGATATACTAGGTCTGATGTAACCCTTGTCCAGTAGTTCTTATAACTGTACTTTTAATTCCTTCAGCTCGGTAGGAGCCATTCGATAAGGTGCTTTAGATACTGGTGCGGCTCCGGGTATCAGATCTATAACAAACTCCGTAGCTCGGTCGGGTGGTAGTCCTGGTAGTTCCTCATGAAATACATCTGGAAAGTCACGCACTACTTCAATATCCTCCATTCGTGGTGCTTCCTTTGTGAGGTCGACCACTGATACTAGATACCCAACTCCTCCTTTCTCTAGGCATTTCCTAGCCTTTAATGCAGAAAGGATGAGTTTTTGTTTACGGGAAATTTTGGTTCCCGCAAAACTGAACTCCACTCCTTCCTTGTCTTTAAATGTCAGTTTCTTCTCGGCACATAATAGGTTTGTAGAATACCGAGCTAACCAGTCCATTCCCAGGATGACCTCAAAGTCTGTCATCTAAAGTTGAATCAAGGTTGCATCCAAAGTTTTCTCGTCAATAAGAACTGGACATGGTCCATAACCTTTTTCTAATTCCACTTCTAATCCCATCGACGATCATACAAGTAGTTTATAGTCTAAATATTTGAGGGGTAGGTTCAGCTTCTTTCCAAATGACACAGATATAAAAGAATGAGTAGCTCCTGAATCAAAGAGTACTCTGGCGGGAATGCCATTAATAGGTACGATACCTGTAACCACATCAGGCGATGCGACAGCATCCTCAGATGTAACAGCATAAACTCGTCCTTGCTGTAGTTGCTTCTTGGGCTTAGGACACTCCCTTGAAATATGTCCCACTTGATTGCAGTCAAAATACCTTATTCGTTCACCATTTTGCTTTGGTTGCGATGGGGCTGCTGAAGTAGTCTTGGCTGCAGCATTGATGCCTTGAGTACGGAAGGGTTTGAATGTCCTTGTATTCCCTCCAGTATATGAAGTTCCAGTTGGCCTTTTAATACCCCTGTTTTGAGCAAAATAGCTCTCTTTCTGGCGCGACTCTATTACTCGAGCAATTTGTACCGCCTCATTGTAAATTTTCTTTTCCAAGCCCAAAACATGTTTACGAATACTTCCCTTATGTCCCATGACGAACCTTCGGGTCATCGTATCCTCCGCTTGCATACTAACTGGTGCAAAGAAGAACAGCTCCTCATAACATTGTTGATATGCATCGACAGTCATCTGTCCCTGATACAAACTCAGGAACTATTTCTCCATAGAATCTTTGAAACTTCTAGGAAAGTACTTCTTAAAGAATGCCTCCTTATATATATCTCAGGTCAGTTGGGCGTGCTTTGTTAATAGATAAGTCCATGTGGACTTCCACCAGTGGTGCGCATCGCCTTTCAGCATGAATGTTGCTCACAGTAATTTCTCCTCTTCAGTAACTGTCATCATCATGAAATTCCTCTCCATCTAATCAATCCAGTGTACTGGCTACAAAGGATTAGCTGGCTTACCATTATATTCCTTGGGCTTCATCTTCAAGAAACGCTCGACCAGCCTGGAGTGGTCCAATTGATACGGAGCGTAGGCCCCATACGTAGGTGGTTGGTACTGATAGCCACCTTGAGCTACTTCCGAGTTCTATACTTGAGCCTGCATGACCGAAGTTTGAGGTACATGGGGTACCGTGTTACTTCCCCCTGGTATTTTGCTTGCCTGTCCTGTTGGCATCGGTGTCGTCTGTGCAGCTGGGAAAGCCATGCCTATGGTAGCTTGTATAGTAGCTTGTATCTGTTGTATTTGTTGCAACTGTTGTGCCAAGTTCATTACGGATGTAGCCAAGTCTGTAGGTAGGGCTGGCAAGTTGGTAGTATTTGTCTGACCATTAACCACGGACGGTGCCATATTCAGATTCTCCTGTGTCTCAGGATGTATATGGCTGTCTTCCTCCACAGGTGGTGGTGGTGAAACAGAGTTACAGCTTTGTCTGGTCAATCTTCGCCCAGCCATTTTCTGTTCTGATGATGGTAGTGCCTGTAAACGATCATAGCACATGTGAGGCAATAAATATAATTGTTCTCTAGTCAACAATCCAATTAATCAATATCATTTTCAAAAATTTCAGATCATTCTGTCAAAAATACTGTATTTTCCCTCGTACGGTCGATGGTAGGGTCGATCATTATGCGACCCTAGGGTATGCGACCCTGAGAATCACTATCAACTTACCGAGAGCCTAGGGTCGATGGTAGGGTCGGTATATGTCCGACCCTAGGGTCGACCCCTAGTTATCTGTCAGATCACCGAGAGGCTAGGTTCGATCGGTGGGTCGGAGGTAGGGTGGTATGTCTTGGTCTAATTATGCGACCCTACGATCCAGAATCAGGTTTTTAAACCCAATTTTAGATTCATTTCCCATTCTTCCTTCTGTTTTCCAACTCAACTCGTTTCTCTGAGTTGCTACAGTAACGACCCCTACCTGTTTGGTGAATCTATCCTTCATTCGCGACTACTACTCCTTCTCTACAAATATGTTCTCTACTGTTTCATGTTTTTATTGCTTTCTAGCTAGGTTTTTGCCCATTTACATCGTTTTCTTCAAATTAAACCTTTTCCAATCGTAAAAATTTCATTTTTATTGGGGGCTTTTGCTATTGGTCACCCAATGGACGAAAGCCCTAAAAAATATTTGAGTTTCATCAGTTGGTTGTCGAGAAACTTGAAATTTTCCATTTTTGCCCTAATTTTTTATATTTTTTGAATTTATTGAAATTTCTTCAAATTCGATCTCTCAAATTTAAATTTCCTACTGTATGAGCCTTGCAGGATAGTTTAGAACCTATGTAAGTCCTCCTGCCCAAGTGTATGGATGAAAAGTGAAGCTTTTGACCAATTTATGCCATTATAATGCCAAAATTTTTGGGTTTTTCACCATTACTGATCTATTATCTATTTTTTTTCTTTGTTTTGGCAGATAACATGGTTTGTACCAAGGTTCCTAGGTCTCGAGACCCAATCCGCTTCCGCTCCAACGAGGCCGAAGCTCAGTATGCTCATTATGCTCGTAAGAAGGTAGAAAGAGGTCATCGTGTGGACTTTGCTAGTCTAGCCTTGTTCGACATAGAGAGAGCATTTGGTGACATGGGCTGGCTTCCCATGATTACCTACGATGCCTGTACCGTCCGGATCTGGTGAGATAGTTCTATTATAATCTCCAGGTGGTGGGAGATCACAATGACACTGAGAGGGGTAGAGAGCTCAGGATCACGAGCTACGTCAAAGGAGTAGAGATATCCTTTGACTGCCAGCAGTTAGCTGATCTTTTGAGCATATCACATGACGGCCCTCTAGTGTACTGTGCTCCCAAGGAGCCCCAGTTATTCCTTGGAGATGCAGGCTGAGATAGACCGTCAGCTTATCAGAGAGGATCCCTGGGAGATGAAAGCGATCAACCTACATCCAGAGCCTCGGGTATACTGTAAAATCATCCAGCTCAACCTGATACCCCAGAGTGGACATTCTGAGAGGATCTCCTAGTTGACCCAGTACTTACTTTACTGTATCTGCACTAGGCAGTCTGTCTACCTCCCTTATATTATTATGAGGACGATGATCTATGCTATGCTACCTGGTCAGATAGGAATCCTGCCCTATGGACTTCTGATCACCACCCTGCTTACCCGCCTAAGTGTTGATTTAGTGGATGAGAGGATTCTGGAGAAGACCTTCTCATCGGTTCTGGACTGGGAGGCCATCTGTAGGATGGGCATGCGGGATGCTCAGGTCAGTGATGAGGAGAGGAATGCTCTGGTGCGTCCTCGTACTCGGGTGGAGGTGGTAGACACTGAGGCAGCAGCGGTAGCAGCAGCAGCAGCGGCAGCAGTAGCAGCAAGGGTTCATGGGGGTGATGCTGAAGATGAGGATCGTATGTACATGGATGTAAACTCCATACCTCCTCCATCACCTCTACATTCTACTGGAGCTGGTCCATCTCAGACTCCTTCACGCATGGCTGGTCCTTCACGCCCACCATCTGATGATATGATGGGATTACTGCGTGAGATCAGGGAGGCTCAGCGCGCGATGGATTTGAGAGTGGGAGAGCTTCTAGATGCTTAGCATGAATCTGATTAGCGGATGGCCACGTTGACAGCTAATCTCCAGACGACCCAGACTCAGGTAGCCTGGTTGACTAGAGTCTATGCTGAGAACTATGACAGAGATCGCGAGGCACCGCCTCCTCCATCACCTCCAGCTCCATGATGTATTTTTCTTTTATTCTTCTTTTGTATTATAGAGTAACTGTCCAGGTTGTGGACTGTACTCTGCTTTGGATATGTATATAAACTTGCTTTTAGTTTGATGTATATAAAACTTGTTTCTCCCTTTATATGTGCATTATTCTCTTTCTTAATTTTGTCTCAAGCAACACAGGTGCTTACGGTGTGTTTTTATTAAAGATTTTAAATTTTATCCTAACTCAGTTCACGAACATTTGTGGAAGTATATCGGTTTAATAGACAGGGCCTGAGAGCTCTGATACCAAGTTGTCACACCCCAATTCCGTACTGTTTAGAATGGTGTGATGAACCCCTAATAAACCAACGGTTCAACCAGGATCTCAAATAGGTTGTGTCCGTTTACTTAAACCATACACATCCACAATCATAATCAGAGTAAATACACAATAGCGGAAGTCTTAAATAATAAATGAACTGAGAATCTAAATGTGATAATCATAAATAAAATATCAATTATCTGTCATTGACTAAGACATAAGTAAATAAAATAATCAATTACTTTTATTCAATAATCCAACTAAAATCTAATCGAAAACGCATGAGTTGCATTCGCATGACGAATCATGCGTCTCCATTATATCTTCTGCGTCCATCGCCACAACATGCCCGAATGCAGGAGCACTCATATAATCTTCCATGGTCATACCTGCATCATTAACTAAAAATATTCAAATTCAAAAAGGGTGAGCATACACCACGGCATAGTGAGCAAACAAAACAATGCAACAAACATAAGCATGCATTCAATTCATATCTGTGGTTTGGTATATAAGTTTGCAATGGGCTATAGAAAGGTTCGGTGGCCGTCTCACCTCTATACACGAGTGTGTGAATCCGTCCAATGAATATCGGCATTGCCGTCCCATATGCACCCACCATGGAAACAGTGTACTCAATGGGTATCGGCATTAAAGTACCACATGCTCCCATACCAACACGTAAGCCCCTATTGGCGAGGGCTTACAAACTGGACTCGTAACTAACCAATCCTAATATCAAACAGTGTATCCAAGGTCTCACCCCAGCATCCCTCAATATGTCCATAGAGATAGAGCTAAGGCCCCCCGGCAGAGTTAGAGACTACATGGTTCGAGACCACCTCCCCTGATACCCTACGACGTAATAGCTCTACTAAGGTAATGACGATACGACGATGTTAGTGGACAAGACTTGAGTAGAGATAGAGCTAGAGTCTAGTGACCAGGACACACCACAATGTCACGTCCTTCCCCTGATGCTCCACTCGCATCAAGCACACTAACCACACACAAACAATCACATGCCTATTCCTAGCATCATCATCATCATCATGTTATAAATAAATAGAATTAAATATGCATGAACATTAATAGAAGGAATATTGGATGACATGTTGAATGCACATTACAAGCATACACGCATAGAATCAGTCATAGCATTGGACTCAATAAATAAAAATAATTTATTATTAGCCAATTAGTTTAGGTCTTGTTCTTTCACCTTTGATTGAGTATAGATCCTCTTTCAAGCTTTAAGAATCACTTTTAGATCACTAGGAAAACCTAACAAGTCGATAAATTTTAATTTGAATTAATTCCAACAGTTTTAAGCTTGTTGTACTGCTAGGGTCGCAGGTTGGGTCGCAGGTAGGGTAGCAGTTTTCTGAGACCCCAGGGTGTAGGGTCGGTCATAGGGTCGGTTATCCATCGACCCTAGGTGCGATAACCCGTAGTTTGAGTCGACCTTTCATCCTACAGTCCATTCCTTCATGTTTGAATGCTTTGGCTTACTTTTATAGTCCATTCTATGATTGTTCTATGGCTCAAAACTCTAAGTTACACACTTTACTTCGTTTACAATGATTTCCTCCATGGATTCTATTGGAATCTATCCATGGATGGATGATTTGGCTTCTCCTAGATCCTACCCTCTTCATGAACTATTCTAGGGTCTTACATAACTCATGGAGAATGTAGTCATAACTTAGGGTTGCTGAGATTCAAAGATTTCTCTGAATTTCTTCTCCTTAGTCTTCTTCTCTGATTCTCCTTCTCTTTTCCTTCTTTTCTCTTTCTCTCACTTTCAATTAGGGTTTCAAAAGGAGTGAAAGAGGCTAAGTGACGTCCTATTTATAGAGGAAAACCTCCCAATATAAGTCCCATCGAGATTAGGAAAGCATCCCCTTGAAATTAGGAAAGTTTCCTAATTACGGTTTCAGTCTGTCATCCTAGGGTCGATGCTAGGGTCGCAGGATCCGTTGACCCTAGGGTCTCAAGTCATCCGACGTAGTACTGAAAAGTCATGGGTTGGACTCTGTTGAGGTGGGGTCGATCGTACCTGTTTAGGCATGCGACCCTACCCTCAAATTTACTATTTTTGGGTTAATTTCATACCTGCTCTTGTGATTTCCTTCAGGTACTTGGTCCACTTGGCTCGTCCATGATAGGTAGACCTGGTACAAGGTGGTCAGCCCGGTTAGTTCGATACGAGACTTACACTCGCAATGAAAGACACTTTGGAAGAATGATTTGATTGGAAATGTCACTAGTAACAATTTCATCACGATAAAGTTGGATTTGATTGGAAATGTCACTACTAACAATTTCATCACAATAAAGCCGTATATAAGGATTGGGATCCTCTGTAGTGAGGCCAAAGATCCCAGCCATTCAAAGTGCATCAGGATGTCCTCACTGGTCATCAAAGTGCAACGCGATGTGTCCCAATGCACTTTGAGTAGCAAGGATCCTCATTGCCACTTTGGCCTCACTACAAAGGATCTTTTTCTCTATATATAATGCCACCTTCCACTGGTTTCTTTGGAAAACATCTATCATCATTGTAACAACTTGAGTATAGAATGGTTTACCAAAAAAAAAAAAAAAAAAGACTATACAATGCCCTGGCAGCTCGCAATTAAAGACAAGTTGGAAAAATGATTCCAATGCACTTTGAGTAGTTAGGCTCCTCAGCCATTTTGGCCTCACTTCAAAGGATCTTTTTCCCTGTATATAATGCCACATTATACCAGATTCTAAGCCAAACATCTATCATCGTTGTATCATTTTACAAGTTTACCCCTATACATGTAATAGACCCAAACCCTTATACAAGTACTACCCCGATAACGATGTGGACCCTATAGAATACAAGACACCAATCCAACAAAGTGTTTAATCACTCTCTTGATAATCTATTTAGATGTCTTGCCAGTTATCATTCATAGCAATGGGATTTCATTTTACCTCAAGCTGAATATGGCTACAATAGTTAAGTGCCAATCAACACAAAGGGCACCATTTAAAGTAGTTTATGGAAGAAATATAAATCATGTTTTGAATCGAGTATCTATCTCTAATCTGAAAAAGGTTATCATGGAAGTAGAAGAATTAGTCAACCACATCAAGAACATGCAAGAGAATGTGAAGATTTAACTACAACATGCCAACAACTATTGCAAGGAAGGTTATCATTCTCGACGTCGACACCTTGAATTCAAAGAAGGTGACTTGGTTATGGCATACTTGAAGAAATGAAGGTTTCCAAAGGGGACATACAATAAGTTCAAAAATAAGAAGATGGGACCCTGTCGCATTTTCAAAAAGCTTGGGCCTAATGCATATACTATTGAGCTACCTAATGGAGTTGGAATTAGTCCCATATTCAACGTGGCCGATCTTGACCATTTCAATGGAAATCCTAATGAGCATACACCCAATGATGAGGATGTGAATCTTCCACCAATCGATCTTCCCAAGATTTTGAAGGTTCTTAATTCACATCTACTCCCACTAGAAATGGAACCTATACACAAAACCTTGTTCATTGGAAGAATAAGCCAGATTTGGAAGATACATGGATTAATGGGCATGATTTAAAAACACTCAATCATGATACTTGGATGAAGGTTGTCAACTCGAGGATGAGTTCTTTTAAAGCGAGGGAAAATGATGATGTCTCCCCACTAAAGATGGGAAATTAATGCCCATCCTCCAATGCCTCCTCCAACTCTCATCAACGGCCTTATTTTTCCCCCTTTCTCTTCATAACCTCTTTATTTCCCAACCATTTTCTCCCTCCTCCTTCCCCTATATATATGTGATTTGGATTAACAAAGGAGGTAGAATATTGCTTGTAATCTTATATTATTGGAAGTGCTTGTAAGGTCTTGAGAGAGTTTGAGGTTCTCTTACGGTGAGAGAATCCCCAAAAAACCGTTGGGTTGAGTGAACCCCGTATGACCCTTGTCACTTTGTTCTTATCTTTCCATTCCTTAAAAAGTTACTTTCAATTTCTATTTCACTTTTTTTAATTAAATTGTGAGCAACCTCACTATGGGACCTGTGGAAACTTTTGCATTGAATCTAGCGTCAAGCTGGTGGCTTGGGCCAAGAGGTGCATGGAGAAGGAGAGTGTATCCAAGTCTTCGATTGAGCCTCAAAAGATTAAGAATTCCTTCTAGTCCTTGAAAAGTCAATCGGTATTGAGTAACATAGAAGAAATTGAGAGAAGACTAAAGAGCTATTGAAAGCTGAAATCCACTTTGTTTTCTAGTTTTGTTGAGTTTTATTGTCACACCTCGATTCTAGACTAACAAGTGGTGTGATGAACCATCAATAAACCAATGGTTCAACCAGGATATCGTATACACCATACCCACCATATTAAACCAAACTCATTCTTCAGTAATAATTAGAGATAATAAATAAGTAAGAAAAAGTTTTTATAATCAATGAACTGAGGTCTAACAATGATATAATAAATATTTAATCTAGTTATCTCCAAATACCTCAAGACATAAAGTAAATAATCCATTACATGTTTCAGTGCTCAAATATAACTCCATTAATAAAAAACAAATTGGTTGCACTTGCATGATAGATTATGCGCATCTTCCACAGCTTTTATGTCCATAGCTGTCATGTGTCCATATGACAGTGAGTTCACATAGTCTTCTAAAGTAGGACCTGCATCATCAACTAAAAATATTCAACGTCGAAAGGGTGCGCACACATCATGGCTTAGTGAGCAAACAATGCAATGCACAAATATATGCATACATTCAATTCAATATCTTTGGTCTGGTTGTAAGTTTGTAATGTGCTATAGAAAGGATTGGCGGCCACCGCACCTCTATACACGAGTGTGTGAATCTGCCCAATGGATCAAATACCATTGTCGTCCCACATGCACCTATCATGGAATAGAGATAGAGCTAAATTGTCCAGATCACACACCGCCAATACTTCCCCTGATGTCCTACCCATACCAACACGTAAGCCCCTACTAATGAGGGCTTGCAAACTAAGCTCGCAACTAACCAATCCTAATTCCATCTAAATGTATCCAAGGCCTCACCTCTGCACCCCTCAATACATCTATAGAGATAGAGCTAAGGTCTCCCAGCAGAGTCAGAGACCACACAGTCTGAAACCACCTCCCCTGATGTCATACGACGTAATAGTTCCTCTTAGGTAATAGCGATACAATGACGTCAATGTGAAGTATGATTTAGGGATCAAACACCCTTCCCCACATAGCACACCAACCACATTCACAAGCACATGCCTATTCCTATCATCATCCATCAACATGGTAAAAACAAAAATGTAAATATGCATGAACAGGAATAGCAGTAATATTAGATGACATGTGAGATGCACATTACAACATAGAAGCATAGAATCATTCATGGCTCCTCTAAGTAACCTTAACATAGTAAATATCATGATTTCGAAGACATTGAACCTTTCGACTGGTGATTTCAAAAGGTACCACTTCGAACGTCAAATCTTCAGTCAAATCTAGTGGATCCGTTATTAATACGTGTGTTGGATCTCTGACATACTTCTTCAGTTGTGAGACATGGAATACATCATGTACACTAGACATCGATGGTGGTAGTGCTAGCTGATACGCTTCCTTTCTATGCCTTGCCAGAATCTCATAAAGTCTAATGTATCTCGAACACAGCTTTCCTTTCTGTTCGAACTGTTTTGAATCACGCATAGGGGATATTTTCAGAAATACTTTATCACCTATGGTGACTTTAAGGTCTCGGCGTCGATTATCTGCATACTGCTTTTGATGGATCTGAGCTATTCCGACCCTTTCCTTGATTATGTTGATTACTCGACAAGTTTCTTCGACAAACTCTGGTCCAATAATTTTCCATTCTCCAACCTTGTTCCAAAATAAAGGAGTTCGACACTTCCTATCATATAGTGCTTCATAGGGTGACATTTGTATCATAGCTTGATAACTGTTGTTATAAGCGAACTCGATCAATGGTAACTGCTCATCCCATAATCTTTTGAAATCAATCACACAAGCATAAAGCATGTCTTTTAGAATCTGGATAGTACGCTTTGATTGTCCATCGGTTTGGTGAAATGTGGTAATAAATCTTAGTGTTGTACCCATAGCCTTCTGTAATCCTTTCTAGAACTTTGAGGTAAAGCGTGGGTTTCTGTCAGACACGATGCTTTCAGGTATACCATTCAACCTGACAATATTATCTACATACAGCTTAACTAGCCTCTCCAGGGTATACTGAGGTCGTATAGCTATGAAACGAGTTGTCTTAGTCAAACGATCTACAATCACCCAGACTGCTTCAACTACTCTAGGAGTCAATGGTAACCCTGTGATGAAGTCCATAGTAATGCAGTCCCATTTCCAAGATGGTTCAGGTAGTGGTTGTAACAAGCCTGCAGGTCTTTATCTTTCTGCCTTTATCCACTGACAATTTAGGCATTGGGACACATATCTAGCTATTTCTGCTTTTATTCCTCTCTACCAATATAGTTTCTTCAGATCATGAAACATCTTTGTACTCCTAGGATGTACCGAATAAATAGTAGCATGGGCTTCCTTCATTAGTCTGTGTCTAATATCTAAGTCTTCACTTTCAGGAACACACACTCTCCCCTTGTACCTTAGTATTTTTTTAGAGTCTAGAGTGACATCAGGAGTAGTCCTACCTTTTTTTAGATCTTCTTACGCTGTCCTTAGATAAGGATCTGATTAGATAGCTACTTTCACTTCATCTAGCAGATCAAGTACAACCCTCAATGTAGCGAACATATTTGAGAATCGATGAATAAACCCTAGGTCAGTCGATCTACCAAGTTTATCGATTATGAACTACTCATTGCCATAATTGAATACTCCTCCCGTGACCACATTGTAGCATTTATGCTAGCATCTTCCTTAGATTTTATCATCGTTTTTCTGCTTAGTGCATCAACAACTAAATTAGCCTTCCCTGGATGATACTGAATATCGCAATCGTAATCCTTTAGCAACTCTAGCCATCTTCTCTATCTCATGTTAAACTCCTTCTGATTGAAAAGATGAGTAAAACTCCTATGGTCTGATTTAATCTAAAATTTCTTTCCATACAAATAATGTCTTTATATCTTGACAACATGTAACACTGCTGCTAACTCTAAATCATGAGTAGGGTAATTCTTTTTGTGTGCCTTCAGTTGTCTTGACGCATACGTAATTACTTGCTCTCCTTGCATGAGATACATCCCAAACCTAATCCAGACGCATCAGTGTACATGATAAATGGCTGTCTTGGTACCAAAATAGTCAAGATGGGAGCCGATATCAGTCCTGCCTTCAATGTTTGGAAACACTATTCACATTTGTAGGTCCAAACAAAATTTTCTCCTTTCTTAATCAGACTAGTGAGAGGTACAGAGATTCTAGAGTAATCTTCTACAAATCGTTGATAATATCAACTTAAACCCAAGAAACTTCTAATTTCTACAATGTTCTTAAGTGCTTCCCATTTCACAATAGCTTCAATCTTGTTGGGATCTACTTTAATTCATTTCGCTGATACAACATGGCCTACAAAAGTGACTTCATTTAGCCAGAACTCACACTTAGTAAATTTGGTGTAAAGCTTTTCTTTTCTTAGTCGCTGAAGAGTGGCTCTAAGATTTGTTATATGAGTCTCTTTGTCCATGGTGTAGACTAGTATGTCGTCTATAAACACAATGACCAATGTATCCAACATATCATGGAATATCCGATTCATGAGTTTCATAAACGTTGTAGGGGCGTTAGTCAATCCAAAAGACATAACTAAAAATTCATAATGTCCATAACTGGTTTTGAATGTTGTCTTCAGAATATCACCTTCCTTGATCTTCAACTGATGGTATCCTGACTAAAGATCAATCTTGGAGAACACTTTGACACCTTGCAACTGGTCAAATAAGTCATCGACCGAGGCAACGAATATCGATTCTTGATCGTGAGCTTGTTCAATTATCGATAATGTATATAAAGTCAAACGCTACCATCCTTCTTTTTCACACACAATACTGGCACTCCTCATGGTGATATACTGGGTCAGATATAACCCTTGTCCAGCAATTTCTGTAATTGAACATTCAGTTCCATCAATTCAGTAGGAGCCATTCGATAGGGTGCCTTAGATACCGGTGCTGTTTCGGGTATAAGATCTATAAAAAACTTGTTGCTCGATCTGGTGGCAATCCTGGTAATTTCTTGGGAAATACATCTGGAGATTCACGCATAAATTCAATGTCCTTTATTTGTGGTGCTTCTTTGGTGAGGTCAATCACAGATACTAGGTACCCAATTTCTCATTTCTCGAGACATTTCCTAGCCTTTAATGTAGAAAGAATGAGTTTTTGTTTATGAAAAAGTTTGGTTCTTGTAAAAGTAAATTCTGCTCCTTCCTTGTCTTTGAATGATATCTTCTTTTCAGCATAAAGCAAACTCACGAATTAGTCCATCCCTAAGATGACGTCGAAGTCTATAATCTCGAGTTGCACTAGGTTGACGTCCAAGCTTCGTCCATTTATGAGAACTGGGCATGGTCCATAACCTTGGTCTAACTCTGCTTCTAATCCCATAGGTGACCGTACTAATAGCTTGTATTCTGAAGGTCTAAGGGGTATACCTAGCTTCTTTTTGAAAGACACAGATACAAATTAGTGTATGGCTCTAGAGTCAAAAAGCACTATGGCTGGTATGTTAGTTATAGGTATGATACTTGTGATTTTACCTAAATTAGTCTATATGCTCACACAAGGTATTCCAAAACATAAGGTTGAATCATATATGTGACCACATCAGGCAATGCAGCAGCATCCTCGAAGTAACTACATAGACCATCCTTTGATGCAGCATCCTTGTCAGCAGCATCCTTCCTTGGTATGTTTGTTTCACCTTTATAGTATGTGCATTATTATCTTTCTTAATTTATGTCTCAATTCAACAAGATGTTTATGGTATGTTCTTATTACAGATTTTTAGTTTTTCTAACTCAGTTCATAACTTGCGTGTAAGTAGTTAGGTCAAATGGGTAGAACCTGAGAGCTTTGATACCAAGCTGGCACAACCCAATTCTAGACTAACCAGTGGTGTGATGAACCTTCAATAAATCAACAGTTCAATCAGGATCACACATAGGCCGTACCCATTATATTAAACCAAACTCATTCCATAGTAATAATCAGAGATAATAAATAAGTAAGCGAAAGTTTTTATAATTAATGAACTGATGTCTAATAGTGATATAATAAATATTTAATCCAGTTATCTCCAAATAACTCAAGACATAAAGTAAATAATCCATTACATATTCCAGTACTCAAATATAACTCAACTAATCAAAAACACATTGGTTGCACTTGCATGACAGATCATGCGCATCTTCTACAGCTTCTACGTCAATAGCCACCATGTGTACATACGACGACAAGTTCACTAAGTCTTCACAGTAGGACATGCATCATCAACTAAAAATATTCAACGTCAAAAGGGTGACCACACATCACGGCTCAGTGAGAAAACAAAATAATATGTAAACATATGCATGCATTCAATTCAATATCTTTGGTCTGATTTTAAGTTTACAATGTGCTATAGAAAGGATTGGCGGCTATCGCACCTCTATACACGAGTGTGTGAATTCTCCCAATGGATCAAACACCATTGCCGTCTCATATGCACCCATCATGGAATAGAGATAGAGCTAAACTGTTCGGATCACACACTGCCAACACTTCTCATAATGCCCTACCCATACCAACATATAAACCCCTATGGACAAGGGCTTGCAAACTGGGCTCGCAACTAACCAATCCTAATACCATCCAAATGTATCTAAGGCCTCACCCCAGCATCCCTCAATACGTCCATAGAGATAGAGCTAAGACCCCCCGGTAGATTCAGAGACTACAAGGTCTGAGACCACCTCCCCTGATGCCTTACGATGTAATAGTTCTGCTAAGGTAATGGTGTAAGATCCGCACTCTGTGAATCCGATCTAAACCTTTAATTCATGTCGTAACAGGTCTTCTAATCATCACCGGGCCAGACGGGACGAATGGATGACAACCAGGTACGAAAACGAACCCATGTATGATAAGTAAGTCATACCGGTCGATGGTACTGGTCGATGGTACCGGACGACCGGTATGTCTGGGCAGACAGACCACTTAGATCCAGAAACGGATCTCTGCAATGGCTAAGAAGGGAGAAGCTTTACGCCAAGTTCAAGAAATATAAATTTTGGCTCAAGGAAGTGGCCTTCTTGGGTCACGTAGTATTTGCAGACAGTATCAAGGTAGATCCAAGCAAAATCGCAACTATAGTAAGATGGAATACACCGAAATCAGTTGCAGAGATTCATAGTTTCCTTGGATTAGCTGGTTACTATAGAAGATTCATGGAAGACTACTCAAGAATTATCGTTCCACTTACCAGACTAACCAAGAAAGGAGAAAAGTTCATATGGACAGATGAGTGTGAGAAGTGCTTTCAGACTTTGAAGTCAAGACTAGTCTCTGCACCTATCTTGACTATCCCAACACCAGGCTTGTCGTTTACCCCATATATGGATGCCTCAGGGTTAGGTCTTAAATGTGTGTTGATGCAAGGAGAACAGGTGATTGCCTACGCATCAAGACAGTTGAAAGAGCATGAAAAGAACTATCCTACCCATGATCTGGAGTTAGTAGCGGTCATTCACGTAATCAAGACTTGGAAGCACTACCTTTATGGTGAAAAGTTTCAGATTAAGTCGGATCACAAGAGTTTAACTTACCTTTTTACTCAGAAGGACCTGAATATGAGACAGAGGAGATGGCTGGAGCTATTAAAAGATTATGATTGTGACATCCAGTACCATCCGAGTAAGGCAAACATTGTGGATGATGCCTTAAGCAGAAAGTGGGCATTGAAACCTGAGGCAGGACCTAGTACAAATGCTGCACTGTGTGCTGCAGCCTCGGGCTCAATAGAGAATGATAAAGAGCATATATTAGAGACTGCAACAGATCCAGTGGAACAGGGCTTAATTCATAAGTTTACATTGATGTCCGCAGCTTTGAAGATCTCATCGGATATAATAGATGAGGTCAAAGTAGCAATCCTACAGGATCCACACCTCAAGACTGTGCAAGAAGATTTAGAGAAGGGTAAAAGCAACCCTGATTTTACCTTGGATTCAGACAAGGTACTCAGGAATTGTGGACGATTATGTATACCTAAGAGTGAGAACTCAAATATCAGAGAAAGAGTTATGACAGAAGCTCATTATACCCCATACTCGGTACATCCAGGAAGCACCAAAATGTACCACGATTTAAGAAGATTATATTGGTGGAGGGGTATGAAAGTAGATGTAGCTCGATTCGTATTCCAATGTCTGAATTGCCAGCAAGTTAAAGCAAAAAGGTAGAGACTCACAGGTTTACTACAACCACTATCGGAGCCAGCATGGAAGTGGGATTGTATCACAATGGATTTCATCACTGGCCTACCCTTGACATAAAGGTCAGTGGTTGCAGTATGGGTTATAGTCGATCGACTTACCAAGACAGCTCTCTTCATCGCTGTCAGACCTCAGTATACCATGGACAAGCTGGCCAAGCTATATATGGATAATATAGTCAGACTTCATGGCGTCCCAGAAAGTATAGTATCTGACAGAGATCCTCGTTTTACATCAAAGTTCTGCGAAAGATTACGGAAGGCCATGGGAACCAAGTTGAAGTTTAGCACCGCTTTTCATCCTCAGATAGATGGGCAGTCAGAAAGAACTATTCAAATCTTAGAGGATATGCTCCGAGCGTGTGCCCTAGATTTCAAAGGAGCTTGGGACGAGAAGCTATCGCTTATCGAGTTTGCTTATAATAATAGTTACCAGTCTACGATCCAAATGACTCCATATGAGCCACTCTATGGGAAGAAATGTCGTACACCTCTGTTATGCAATGAGGTGGGAGAGAGAAGGATTGTAAAACTGGAGTTCGTTGAAGAAACTTGTCGAGTGATTGATCAAATTAAAGAAAGAGTGAAGACAGCTAAAGTTCGACAAAAGCACTATGCAAATAAGCAACGTCGAGATCTGGAGTTTGCAGTGGGTGATAAAGTGTTCTTGAAGATATCACCTGTACGAGGTCTGAAACGGTTTGGTAAGAAGGGAAAGCTATGCCCCAGGTATGTGGGACCATATGAGATTTTGACTAGACGTGGTAATGTGGCATATCAACTGGCTCTACCACAATCTATGTCAAGCGTTCATGATGTGTTCCATGTTTCTTTATTGAAGAAGTATGTCAGGGATCCATCGCACATCTTGACAGTGGACCCACCAGACTTGACTGAGGACTTGACATTTGAAGTGGTACCTGTGATACTCACAAGCCGAAAGGTACAACATCTCCAAAGCAAGGATATCCATTATGTAAAAGTACATTGGAAAAGCCAAAATGTAAAAGAAACCACTTGGGAGGAAGAGAATGTGATGCGAAAGGAATACCCTAACCTTTTCGACGAACAAGGTATGTACAAATTTTGAGGCTGAAATTTATTTTAAGGGTGGGGGAGTTGTAACATCCGTACTCTGTGAACCCGATCTAAACCTTTAATTCATGTCGTAACAGGTCTTCCAATCATCACTGGGCCAAACGGGACGAACGGATGACAACCAGGTATGAAAATGGACCCATGTATGATAAGTAAGTCATACCGGTCGATGGTACTGGTCGATGGTACCGGTCGACCGGTATGTCTACGTAGGCAGACCACTTAAAATCGGAAACGGATCTCTGCGGGACCCACTTTCTAAATTTCGAACCTAAGAATTTTCCTAATGTAAGGGGGCTTCCTAAACTCAACCATAGTCTATTTAAGGACCCCTAAACCTCCTTACATCTCTTTCATTGATCCTCACAAACCCTAGAGAGGAGAAAGAGATCGAAGAAGGAGAAGGAGCTAAGGAAGGAGAGGGAGGAGCCGCCGTTGCCGTTGGACGAAGAACACTCTACTGCGAACCAACGGTAAGTGCTTAAACTTTCCTCTAAGTTAAGCATTATAGAAGGTTAGTCATGAATGAATTAATACCATGCAAGGTGAGGTATTGATCTAAATCTGAATTTGCCGTCAAATACTAATATAGTTGGTAAACTCTTGATTTAAGTTCTAGGCTGAGGATGATCGAAACTAGGACTTGAATGGAGTTTGAAACAACTCTAACTCATTGCTCAGACCTAGAATGTATAGGAGAAACCCTAAAATTAATAGGGGGTGATCGATGGAAGAAGAGAACTGGGTGTATGGTCTTCCGGAGACATACCGGTCGACCATACCGATCGCACCCTATGCAACCGGTACTGCGACCAGTATCTCTCAGAGACTGGTCTATGGGGACCGGTCGACCATACCGGTCGCACCTTTCCCTACAGTGCAGTGACCGGTACCTGCGACCAGTACATGCAACCGATATACTCTGTGGGAGTGTTTTGACCCAGTTGGTTTTCGACCAACATAAACCCTAAGAAAAACTATTCTAATTCAACCCTAACATCGTGTAGGACCTTGTAATAGCGAGTTTGGATTCTACGACGCAGAGCAAGCTATCAGGTAAGGGAATCGAACCTAAACCCTAATAATTTAATAACAGTAAAATATTGTTAGTAATTATGATTCTATAGAATGGAGTTTGTGCATACTCGCATGTCATCTTTACTATCAGTTATTATATTGTTCATGCATACTCGCTATGCTAGGATGTGACTGTTAGGTATGTGATTGTTTTCATTGGTGTGTGGAATGGAAAGGGCCTGGGGTCTGGGATCATTCCTCACACTAGCACTTTTTCATAGCGTTTCTATCTTAGCATGCTTGGTGCGGGTAGGGTATCAGGGGGAGAAAGTGGCACTGTGGTCTCTGACCTGTCCACTAGACTCTAGCTCTATCTCTATGCCATAGGGAGCTGTGCTGGGATAGGGGCTACTATGATGACATATAGGATTGGTTAGTTGCGAGCCCAGTTTGCGAGCCTTCATCAATAGGGGCTTACGTGTTGGTATGGGTAGGGCATTAGGGGAAGTGTTGGCGGTGTTTGATCCAGACGCTTTAGCTTTATCTCTATTCCATGGTGGGTGCATGTGGGACGACAGTGGTGTTTGATCCATCGGCGGATTTTCACACTCGTGTATAGAGGTGCGGTGGCCGCCAATCCTTTCTATAGCACATTATAAACTTAAAAACCTGACCATAATGTGAATGTTACTCATGCATGTGTTTGTTGCATTGTCTGATTGTCTTACTGAGTTAAGTTGTGAGTTCACCCTTGTATATATACATGTTTTTAGATATTGATGCAGGTTATACTGTGGAGGACTACATGGACGCTCCAGTATATGGAGGTGTTGCTGCTTTAGAAGTTCAAGCAGGGGAGGACGAGCATGACGCTTCATGCGAGTGTCCTTTTTGCGTGTACCTCTAGGATGTTGGTTTTGTTTCTTTTATTTATATTCCAGTTGGATTTATAATTGGGATGTAAGAATAATTATTTATGTTTTGGTATTTTGAATAACTGGATAATTTATTTATCAATAGAAGTACTCAATTCATTTAATTTAAGACTTTCGCTGTATTTTATTATATTCTGATTATGGTTATGTGCAATGATTTGTATGAGTGGACACGGTCATATTAAGATCCTGGTGTGAACCGTTGGTTCAGTGACGGTTCACTCACACTTCTGGTTCAGCCAAAATTGGGGTGTGACAAATGGCGATACGACGATGTCAATGTAAAGCATGATTAAGGGATCAAACACCCTTCCCTACACAGCACACTAACCACACTCACAAGCACATGCCTATTCCTATCATCATCCATCAACATGGTAGAAACAATAAAGTATATATGCATGAACAGGAATAGCAGTAATATTGGATGACATGTGAGATGCACATTACAGCATACAAGCATATAATCAATCACGGCGTTGGATAAAATAAAAGAAACATAGTTTGTTATTATCCAATTAGTTTAGGTCTTGTTCGCTCACCTTTTTACGATATTCGATCCCCTTCTAAGCCTTGCAAATCACTTTGAGTCAATATAGCAACCTAGGAGTTATATGAATTTAAGTTAGGATTAATTTATGGCAAGCTATGGCAGTTAAAAATTGAGATAGATCATTGATAGGTGACTGATTGGTCCTATGGTCACATGCCTGTATCGACCAAACCACATACGGTGGACCCCCTACGCTCGCACTATATACGACCACACCTGCGACCATATGTTTCTTGAATTCTTCCCAAATGGTTGTGGTTGACTCTATCATCACCCTATGGTCGACCATAGCTTCGACCATATGAGTTTAATGTGACTTCTTCCTTCCAATAAGAATTTTTCATCTTGGCTCATCAATGGGGTTCTCCCTAATGATCATTCGAAGGCTAAAATTCTTAGTTTTACCAAGCTAATTATCCTAACTCATTCTCCATGATCCTCTTTTGAGATTTGCTTAGAAAATCTCATAGTTGAATCCTTACATTGGATTTGGTATCACAATTTATGTTAGAAACTCATATTCTTGATGTTCTAGATTTACAGAGACAATGTTCATATCTTACTTATTGTAGAGAGTCTGTATAACTCCTTTTCTCAACCTTCTTCTCCAAATCTCCCTCTACTTCTCTACCTCTTCCTTTCTCCCTTAAGTTTTAGGATTTGATAATGTTCCAAAAGAGTAAAAAAGAGTTGAGGGACGTCCTTTATATTGAGAGAAACTCTCCATATAAAGCTCTCCAACAATAGGAAAAATACCTATTTTATTTGAAAAGTTTCCAAACATTGAAATCTGATTTGGATGCGTGCGGTCAGACGTACGTTCGCAAAATCCATCGACCATACGTTTCAGAAGTATCGGCCATACGTCCCATTATCAGTGGTCTTCATTCCTCTTCGTATGGTCAACCATACCTACTCAGGTAGTCGACCATAAACTTAATTTTAAGTGTTTTTGAGTTGGTTCTCTTACCTTGTCTAGTGGTTTTCTTCACACGATTGGTCCACTCGATCCAGCAATGATGGAAAAACTTAGCACGACACAATTAGACCGAATTAATAGAGTGTGAGTCCTACATTTATAGTTCATGGGGTCACATAAGAGGATCTTTGGAGAAAAGTAGAGATACAGATAGTTAGATATATTAGGAGTGGTTTGATGCTTTTTGTTCTTAATTTATTTAGTAATATAACTTGTTATAAATGAGGGAAAAAGGCTAGATATTGGTAACCAAAAGTTGTTTCTGAGTTGGTGTAGAGTCCATGTATTTTCTTCTTTATTAAAGCAATAAATAGTGGCTATAACTTGTAACCCAAACCTAGGTTCAATAATATTTTGTGTTTTCCTATTCTATCCTATACTCTCTTTGACTGAGGATTGTATTTTCATTAAAGGCTATGTTTTCTTGCTAAGAAAAGAAAAGAAATTATGATGATTATTTTTTATTACTTTCTCTTTTTTTTTTTTTTTTTTTTTTTCTTTTCTCTTCTTTGCATTCAATTATTCAAACATATTCTAAAAATCTGTATATGAGAAATTAATTTCGGAATAGTCTTTTTTCCTCAAAAGGTTAAAAAAATAAAAAAGCTCATCTGCCATGTAAACCTAAAAGTCATACTCACGAATGGACTGGGTCAGGGTTTGGATTTTCAAGCCTTGGTTGGACCCAATTATGTTTGAGCTCAGGCCTTGGGTTGAGCCCAGCTTGATTATTTGGCTCTACCTTTTATCTATATTTCAGCCCACAAGGGAGGAGCCCTCATGGGTCCCAAACTGAGCCCTAGTATTTCAAAAATCAAACCCAGTTGGCCCAATTGAACCCCTAGGATTGATATGGTCCCAAGTTGTGGCCAAAATCAATAAGATACCTGTGTGACACAAGGCTGATATCAATAAATAAGATAAGAAAAATAAGCAAAAATAGGTATCAGATCAGGATCGGTGATAACCAAAATAGATAAGAATCCGTCAATTCAGTGGTTTCGATATCTATTACAAAAATCTGCTTGGCCAACCCTGCTGGTCTATTGTATCTTAGACCATGATGAACGAAATATGTTAGTTTCCAATCCAAGTAGTGGATTCAATGTGGCTTGATTAAAAAAATAGGCAGGGGACAATTAAAATATTGAAAACTAAATCCTATTCTATATCACAATGTTGATGTCTTATTCCTTTGCAAAACCAAATATTAACCATGTACTGAAAATCATCAGCTAGCCATCCTAGTTTGCCAAGGTTAAAGAATGTGGAATCGGAGACGGTATCAAACTTGCCGGTTGATCGAGGTTTCATGTCGGATCAGGCCGAGTGGGTGAGGATCGGGGAAGAAAATGGCTAGAATAGGCCTTATACGGAAGAAAACTTACCCTCCATCATATAGCCTCAGGGGGTTGTACGTGATCAAGGCCGAGACAATCTTCTCGCTAAAGCCATGAGTGTCACTCTCCTTTACGTTTACGTATGGAGTATTTAATCCAAAAAGTTATATTTTATCTAGTAGTTTGAAATTGATTTTTCCATTTAATGATTTTAAGCTTAAGAGCTCCAGTTTCTACACATGTATGAGAACCCACACATAACAGCACAAACCTCCTTCATTGGTTACCAGTGATTCATGATATTCATCATACATGCATCTTATTTTAAAGCCTGTACTTTGAGGAAACTAAACAGTTTTGCTGACTTCCTTACCAGGGAAGGTGGTCCGTGATGTGTCAACCTATTTAGCCATACTCCACTCATTGTATGTGTTGACACCCTGTCCAGTCAGTGCAGTCAGTGTTGTCATTGTTGGCAACCCAAGCAGAGAAAGTGATATGGAGGAGAGAGAGTATCTGTAAGACTCTCCGTCAGTCAAGCAGCCAAAGAGAATGAAGCTTAGTTGATGAGAAAGTCCAACTGAAGTGGAGAGAAAGAAGAGAGAGAAAGAAGAGAGAGAAAATGGAAGAGAGAGAATGGGTGGGGACCAGGTGGGTCCCACTTTGGGTGGCCAGGCCAGCATGGCAGCCAGCCTTGGCCAGCAGGGCCGATGCCCATGGCAACAGGCCAGCAGGGCATGCGCACAGGCCACGCACAGCAGGGCCACGCACAGCAGGGCCACGCAGCAGCAGCCCCGCGCGCAAGGCCATGCCGCGCGCAGCAGCATGCCGCGCTCAAGGCATGCCGCGCGCAAGGCTTGCTCGGCAGCACCGCGCAGCAGAGCCCGCGCGCGCAGCAAGCCAGCGCCGCGCGCATGCGCTGGGCAGAGGCATGCACGCAACCTATTCGACGAAATGCCGCAATGAAGAAAAATGTCCGAACCTTACTGGAAAAAAATCGACTTACAGGGCATTACCACTCATTCACAGGGGTATTTTGGTCATTTGGAAAAAAGCATATTCCATATGGGTGGCTTGGATCAAGCCACGACAGCGAGATTCCAAATGGAGGGCTTGCAAAAAGGCGGGATTCGGTGTAGCGTCGAATTTGCGCTAGGATTCCATCGCGCAGTCTCTCATTGGTCGGGAGCAAGTTAAAACAGTGAATTGCGAATCACGGAAGCGGATCCGTGATTCGGTGGAGCGCGCATAAAGTGCGCACGCGCAGAAGATGCGCATCTAAAGGCCGAGATGCATTCTGATCGCGCCTGACGCGATGAGGCCGATCGGACGGATCCGAGGAGATCCCGCCACTCTCTGACCTATCCAACGGTCAGATTACGAAGATTCTCTCTCCGCCAATCAACGGACGACAACGATGTACGTTGTGTCAGATGCGGCGTCGCTATGGTGCGTCGCGGCGCACCGAATCAAGGCCGGAGATTCCATTTGGAATAATCTCACTGGCCGAACTTCTTTTGGCCATATCTTGGCCGTTCGAGCTCCGATTGAGTTGATTTAAAAACTCACGGCTTTCTCTCTCCGAGTAGAATGAGTGAGAAAGAAGAAATCAAGGTTTTGGTGTGTGCTGCTTCTGGTTTTGGGGGAAATGGTGCTTTGGAGCTTTCTTTGAAGAACAAATCACTCTTCACCTTCCTCCTTCTGATACACATGGGTATTTGAGCAGTTTGGAGTGATGTGTGAGTATGAGTGACAGCTTGATGTAATTGATGGTGTGCGAGATGCGTTGGAAGAATGCCAGAGTTCCATTCTATTGACGAAGCGTATCTATCACTACTGGAGAGCTTGGAACATCCATTTGGTGAGAACTAATCTTACTATGATCACGCCGGGAAGGTCTGGGTGTACACACTTGGCAGACCAAGCCCCTGGTATGGATACCTATGGGTGGGTGGTTGTTGTGTGCACGAAATGTGTTTGACAGATTGTCTGTGAGAAGGTCTCAAGAAATCAGCTCAAGGCAGCATAGCATAGTTTGATCAACAGCTCTTGGCAGCAGTGTTCATAGCACCAGGGCAAATTGTTTAGTGGAAAATTTTTTTAGTGGCCACTGATTCACCCCCCCTCTCAATGTCAACCTGGGACTAACAAGTGGTATCAGAGCTGAGTTCCCAAGGGAAGATGTCTGACAGCTTCGGGTACAGATAAGATTGAGACTGAGATATGGCTACACATGAAGAACATCATGGGCACAACAGAATTTCAATGTTCGATGGCTCTAACTACAGCATATGGAAAGTTAGGATGGAGGCTTATCTGATTGCACAAGGATATGGGGTATGGCTGGCAGTGAAAAATGGGTACAGACACACAACTGAAGATATCAGTGATGCTGTTGAGATGAAGAAGAGAGAAAATGAAGCTAAGGCTGTCACAGCACTTCTAGCCGCACTTTCAAGTAATGAACTTACTAGAGTGATCAGTTGTCCAACATCAAAGGAGATATGGGACAAGCTACAGAGTGTACATGAAGGAGACAGAAAAATCAAGGAGGCTAAATTGCAGATACTGATATCTCAATTGAAAGTCTGAGAATGAGTGAAGGTGATACAATTGAGTTTTACCTGAACAGAGTAAACAAGATCACCAATGCAATCAGAGCATTGGGTGAAGAGCTGAAGGAGATTCATGTGGTCAAGAAGGTGTTGAGGACACTTCCAAAACTGTATAATGCCAAGGTGTCAGCCCTTGAAGAAATTTCCACTTTGGATACATTGACCATAGATGAACTGCATGGTATCTTGACTACCTATGAGATGAGAATGCTTGAGCCAGTGCCAGCTGAGAAGGAAGCGGCTTTTGAAGCCTTTAAAAAATTAAAAATGAAGGAGCCAGTGGAAAGCTCAAAAGCTGATGCGGAGGAGGACACAGATGATTCAGATGATGAGCTCATTGCTTATCTGGCTAACAAACTCAAGAAGAGATCTGAGAAGTTCAAAAACAAGTCTTCAATGAGATGTTTCAACTATGGTGGCTTAGGACACTTTGCCTCTAAGTGCCAGAAAAAGGGTAGAGTATATGACTCTGATGAAGAAGAGTCCAAAGGAAGCCAAGAAAAGAAAGGAAGGAAGAAATTCATTCCAAGAAAGAGAAGTTATCTGTCAAAGCATGATGACCTCTCTGATGAGTCTAAAGATGAAGATGATGATGATATTCTATTTATGGAAAGACTGGAAGAGACTCCTACAGGGAGTGATACAACAAAAAGGAAAGGTGATAGTATCAAGAAAAGAATTGAAGATGATGACAATCCTGACCTTGAAGCAGAGTTGCTTTCTGCACTTACTGAGCTCAGGTCAGAAAGAAAGAAGAACAAAAACTTGAATGAGCAACTCAACCAAGCAAAGGAGATAAATGCTGAAATTATGAAAACTCTCAAGAAAGAAAAATAATTGCTGATGAGCTCGACAATGATCTTACACAAAAGACTTCTGAGTATAAGAAGCTTGAGGAAGTAATTGTAAGACTTATGGCAGATCTGGCCAAGTCTACAAAAACAAAAAATTATGCTGAAGCTACTACAAAAGTCCCTCATGTAACCATTCTGAAGTCAAAAGATAAGAATGTTAGGTTACAGGAAGATAAAGAAAGCAGCAATTCTGAAGATGAAGACAAGGAGGAAGACAACATCCTTGATGAGATTCTGAGTTACCAGAGATCCTCTCATATTAAATCTGGACTTGGATATTCTGAGCAGCTATCTGAGCAGATGAAAGAAAAGGGGTCTGTAAGTAATCCCATCATGTTTGTGAAAGAAAATCAGAAGGAGCCACCAACTATGAGAGCTACTAAAGGCAAGAATGATGAAGAGAGCTTCAAGACAGTCAGGCAAGGCAGTCAGAGAAAACAAAGTCAATTTCAGAGGAATGGTCAGTTTCAGAGAAACAGGCAGGTACAGGGAGTCAGATTCAGAGGATACTGTTATGGTTGTAATGCCTATGGACATCGAGTGGCAGAATGTAGAAGACAACAAAGACCTCCAGTGTTCATTGACAGAAACAGATTTGCTCCTCTTGCTGATGAGAGAGGAACATGCTATAGATGTGAGAGACTTAGGCATATAGCCAGAAACTGCAAGGCAATCCTTCCATCTCAAAGGCAAGCTAAGAGGAAGAAAAGAGAAGATCCTCCAAGAAAACCAATTCAGAGAGAAGAAGAAAATGAAATGGTGAGAAATACAAGAAAGCCAATTACAGTGAAAGACAAGGCTACATGGGTGGAAAAACCATAGAAGAAAGGGAACAATTCTTTGTTGGTGCAAGCAGCACTTAAAGCAAACAAAGGAAAACAATCTCCATGGATTCTTGATAGTGGATGCTCAACACATATGACTGGCAACAAAGAAAAATTCACAAGCCTTGATGCTGTAGAAGGAGGAACTCTGAAGTTTGGAAACAATGAAGGTGTCAGAGTTGAAGGAAGAGGTTCAGTGAACTTTAACAATGGGAAGATAAAGTCCCACAATGTTTTGTATGTTTATGGGCTGAAACATAATCTACTCAGTGTGAGTCAGATATGTGATCAAGGACATGAGATCACTTTCAACAATGAAGGTTTTGTTGTTCACAAGGTTGGATCAGGAAAGACAGTGGCTGCTGGTGAAAGAACAGTTGGAAATCTGTATGTGTTGACAGATGCCATCGACAAGTGCATGATAACTCAAGAAGATGAAAATTGGTTGTGGCATAGAAGAATGGGACACATTCACTTCAAAAATCTGACTAAAATTAGTAAGGAGCAAGCAGTAAGAGATCTTCCCATCATAAAGACTCTAGAGAGCCATGTATTGGGTTCATGTCAGAAGGGCAAGCAGGAAAGAGCTACTTATAAATCAAAGGAGTACCATTCAAGTAAACCACTTGACTTGATACACACAGACTTGTGTGGACCAATGAGAACACAGGCCATAGGAGGTGAGAGATACTTCATCCTGTTTATAGATGAGTATTCTAGAATGACCTGGGTGATGTTTCTGAAGGACAAAACTGAAGCTCTTGACAAGTTCAAAGCATTCAAGAAGAGAGTTGAAAATGAGACAGGGAACACAATCAAGTGTTTAAGGTCTGATCAAGGCAAAGAATTTACATGGAGTGAATTCTCAAACTTCTGCAGTGAAAGTGGGATAAGAATTCAACACTCAGCAGCCAGAACACCTCAGCAAAATGGAGTGGTTGAAAGGAAGAACAGAACAGTGCAAGAAATGGCTAGAACTATGATGGCAGAGAATAACACAGCAAAGCATTTCTGGAGAGAAGGTATCTATACTGCAATGCATATCACTAACAGATGTCTTCTAAGGCCTCATGAGAACAAAACACCGTATGAATTGTGGTTTGGGAGGAAAACTACAGTGAAGTATCTCAGGGTCTTTAGTTCTAAGTGCTACATCAAGCGAAAGGAAAAAAATCTTGGCAAATTTGATGACAGAGCTGATGAGGGCATATTCCTTGGGTACTCTTTTAAAAGTAAGGCATACAGGTGCTATAACAATAGACTAGGAAGAATTGTTGAGAGCTCAGATGTGAAGATCGATGAGAATGTAGGGAATCAAAAGGGGACTGAACCAAAAGGGTTCATTCTTGAAGAACTTGATGAAGATGACACTCTGTCAGTTGACAAAGGGCAACAAGATGAAGAAGAATCTGAAGTGCAAGAGATTCATACTGAAGTACAGAGAGATGGCAGACCAAAAGATAACAAATGGTTGAGAATTCACCCTAATCATCAAGTGATAGGAGATCCAAATGCATGCATTGAAACTAGAAGGATGAAAGCTACCACTTATTCATTATTGTCTGAGATAGAGCCTAAAACTGTGCATGAGGCTAGCAATGATGAATCTTGGTTGAAAGCTATGAATGATGAGCTAGACCAAATTGAAAAGAACAACACTTGGGAGCTAGTTCCTAGACCAGTAGACAAGAATATGATTGGCACAAAGTGGGTTTTCAGGAACAAATTAAATGAAGATGGCCAGGTTGTGAGAAACAAGGCCAGACTTGTATGCAAAGGGTATGCTCAAGTAGAAGGAATTAATTTTGATGAGACTTTTGCACCTGTGGCAAGACTGGAGTCTATCAGAATGTTCTTAGCATTAGCTGTGCACAAAGGATTCAAGATTTATCAAATGGATGTGAAATCTACATTCTTGAATGGCAATTTAGAAGAGGAAGTGTACACTGAGCAACCTGAAGGGTTCCAACTCAGCAGTGATGAAGATATAGTATGTAAGTTGAAGAAGGCCCTATATGGGTTGAAGCAAGCTTCAAGAGCTTGGTATGAAAGGCTTGATACATATCTGCATAAGTTGGGTCTACGAAGAGGAGTTGTGGACAGCAACCTATATGTCATGACAGAAGACAGCAGTCAACTGGTAGTTGTGGTCTATGTGGATGACATCATCTTTGGGGTGGCACTGTGAGAAGCTTTGCAAGCAGTTTGCTGAGAGGATGAGAACAGAGTTTGAGATGTCTATGCTTGGAGAGATGTCCTACTTTATGGGGCTGCAAATTCATCAAAGAGAAAATGGCATCTTCATCTCTCAAATGAAGTATACCAAGGAGATGTTGAAGAAATTTGTGATGGAGGACTGTAAACCAGTGAGGACACCAATGACAGTGAATATCAAGTTGAGTTCAGAAGATGATTCTCCAACAGTTGATCAGACATTGTATAGGTCAATGATTGGCAGTTTACTATATTTGACAGCTTCAAGACCTGATATTCTTCAAGCAGTATGCCTAGTGGCCAGATTTCAAGCATGTCCAAAGGAGACTCATCTGATGGCAGTGAAGAGAATACTCACATATCTGAAAGGCACAACAGACTATGGTTTGTGGTATCCAAAGATTGGAAGTTTCACTTTGACAGCATTTTCAGATGCAGACTGGGCTGGTAGCATTGATGACAGAAAGAGCACTAGTGGTGGTGCATTCTTTTTGGGAGAGAGCTTAGTAGCATGGCACAACAAGAAATAGGAGTCTGTCTCCTTATCTACAGCAGAGGCAGAGTACATTGCAGAAGCAGCTACATGCACTCAGGTAATCTTGATGAAAAGGCAGATGTCAGATTTCAGTGTTATCTGTGAAGAACCAGTGGTCATCAAATGTGATAACATGAATGCCATCAACATATCCAAGAATCCTGTGCAACACTCAAGGACCAAGCATATTGACATCAGATATCATTATTTGAAGGAGAAAGTGCTTGAAGGGGAAGTGAGATTGGACTTTGTTCCTACAGCAGATCAAGTGGCAGACATCTTCACCAAGGCTCTTCCAAAAGACTCTTTTGAGAAACTCAGAGCTCAGCTAGGAGTAGTGACTTTGAGCACATTGTAGATGGCAGATATGTAGGGGAGTTGCGAACTACATAGCATCATTTTTCATCTGTAGGATTGGAAAGATGCGGTGGGCACTCCTACAGGTGAGGCTATGTAGGGGGAGTTGATATGAAGGGGGAGCTCATTCAGCCTTTGGTACTTGTTGCCAAAGGGGGAGAAGATAGCATGGATGGGGAGTTTTGAGTTTTGTTGTCAACAATTCCAAAGGGGGAGATTGTTGACACCCTGTCCAGTCAGTGCAGTCAGTGTTGTCATTGTTGGCAACCCAAGCAGAGAAAGTGATATGGAGGAGAGAGAGTATATGTAGGACTCTCCGTCAATCAAGCAGCCAAAGAGAATAAAGCTTAGTTGATGAGAAAGTCCAACTGAAGTAGAGAGAAAGAAGAGAGAGAAAGAAGAGAGAGAAAATGGAAGAGAGAGAAAGAGGAGAGAGAATGGGTGGGGACTAGGTGGGTCCCACTTTGGGTGGCCAGGCCAGCATGGCAGCCAGCCTTGGCCAGCAGGGCCGATGCCCATGGAAACAGGCCAGCAGGGCATGCGCACAGGCCACGCAGCAGCAGCCCCGCGCGCAAGGCCATGCCGCGCGCAGCAGCATGCCGCGCGCGCTCAGCAAGCCAGCGCCGCGGCAAGGCTTGCTCGGCAGCACCGCGCAGCAGAGCCCGCGCGCTCATGCACTGGGCAGAGGCATGCACGCAACCTATTCGACGAAATGCCGCAATGAAGAAAAATGTCCGAACCTTACTGGAAAAAAATCGACTTACAGGGCATTACCACTCATTCACAGGGGTATTTTGGTCATTTGGAAAAAACCATATTCCGTATGGGAGGCTTGGATCAAGCCACGACAGCGAGATTCCAAATGGAGGGCTTGCAAAAAGGCGGGATTCGGTGTAGCGTCGGATTTGCGCTAGGATTCCATCGCGTAGTCTCTCATTGGTCGGGAGCAAGTTAAAACAGTGAATTGCGAATCACGGAAGCGGATCCGTGATTCGATGGAGCGCGCATAAAGTGCGCACGCACAGAAGATGCGCATCTAAAGGCCGAGATGCATTCTGATCGCGCCTGACGCGATGAGGCCGATCGGACGGATCCGAGGAGATCCCGCCACTCTCTGACCGATCCAACGGTCAGATTACGAAGATTCTCACTCCGCCAATCAACGGACGACAACGATGTACGTTGCGTCAGATGCGGCGTCGCTATGGTGCGTCGCGGCGCACCGAATCAAGGCTGGAGATTCCATTTGGAATAATCTCACTGGCCGAACTTCTTTTGGCCATATCTTGGCCGTCCGAGCTCCGATTGAGTTGATTTAAAAACTCACGGCTTTCTCTCTCCGAGTAGAATGAATGAGAAAGAAGAAATCAAGGTTTTGGTGTGTGCTGCTGCTGGTTTTGGGGGAAATGGTGCTTTGGAGCTTTCTTTGAAGAACAAATCACTCTTCACCTTCCTCCTTCTGATACACATGGGTATTTGAGCAGTTTGGAGTGATGTGTGAGTATGAGTGACAGCTTGATGTGATTGATGGTGTGCGAGATGCGTTGGAAGAATGCCAGAGTTCCATTCTATTGACGAAGCGTATCTATCACTACTGGAGAGCTTGGAACATCCATTTGGTGATAACTAATCTTACTATGATCACGCCGGGAAGGTCTGGGTGTACACACTTGGCAGACCAAGCCCCTGGTATGGATACCTGTGGGTGGGTGGTTGGTGTGTGCACGAAATGTGTTTGACAGATTGTCTGTGAGAAGGTCTCAAAAAATCAGCTCAAGGCAGCATAGCATAGTTTGATCAACAGCTCTTGGCAGCAGTGTTCATAGCATCAGGGCAAATTGTTTAGTGGAAAAAGTTTATAGTGGCCACTGATTCACCCCCCCCCCCTCTCAGTGTCAACCTGGGACTAACAGTATGCTTGAAGCTTGTTCTTTCGAATCATTGTGTTCTCCACGTCCCTTTCAATAAACTTTTTTTTTTTTTTTTTTTTTTTTTTTTTATAAAAATGTCTTGCAGCATCCTGGGTAATTGAAAGTCTTCATAGAAGTTGAGTTCCTTCTCACTATTAATAGTGAGGAGTTGCAACAGCAAGAAGAGGAGATTTCAGGTTACTTGAAATTCCAAGAACTTCCGTAAGATCTAAAGCCTCTCCATTTTCTCCATTAGGTAATGCCCAATCAAACTTGTGTAGAAGACTAGCCAATGCAAGTCCAATTAAGCTATTGGCAAAATTGATTCCAGGGCATCCCCTTCTACCTGCTCCAAACGGGATAAATTGGAAATCATGACCATTGAAATCAATAGAACTAGCATCGTTCATGAACCTCTTTGGTTTAAACTGATCTGGATCATCCCATGATTCTGGGTCCCTTCCAATTGCCCAGGCATTGATGATCACTGTTGTCTTCGCTGGAATGTCATATTCATATATTTTGGCATCTTCAGTTGATTCACGTGGTAATAGAGGGAGTGGAGGATGCAGTCGTAGGGTTTCCTTGATAACTGCTTTCAAATAGGGCATGTGCTCTATATCATCCTCTGTAATATTTGCTTTACCAGTTGTGAATGCGACCCCTCTCACCTCCTTTTGGACTTCTTCCATGACTTCTGGGTGCTGTAAAAGCCTTGCCATTGTCCATTCTAAGAGTATAGATGAGGTTTCAGTTCCAGCAGCAAACATGTCCTACAAGATTTGATAAAGACATACAAATATCCAGTTAGAGAATATAAAGTAAAATTTTGGGTGGAGGATTTACATGTTGTATATGCATACCAAGGTGGGAATGGCAGTCCGGATCCTCTTCCGACCTGGTAACCACCCCAAGGAATTGTTCATGGGTGTAGATCCTACTTACATGCATGGACGGATCCTAAGGCTGTGGGATGTTATTTGGTTGGAAGCAAATCTGCTTTTTGAATGAGAATAATAAACGAAGAGACCATAATCGTTCCTTGGGAGGGCCCCCGATTTTTTTATGAAGAGAGAGTGAAGAAGAAAATGAGAGGGAAGTATGAACCTGCAATTGCATTCAAGCGCTAATCGCTTGTCAGTCCAATGCTTTTTATATTATTATTATTATTATTATTATTATTATTATTTTGCAAAGCACAAGTTTCATTTCAATCTGGGCTGAAACTTGATGTGTGAACAGAATCTATTGGGGTCTACTCCATAAAAGTACGGCCCAATCCGGCTGACCTTGTAGCAGAAATAGACACCCAATTAACCAAGGCTTGGTTATGTGGATTGCCAGAACAGAGACACCTTCTCTTGTATACTTGATGATATGGAAAAATAAATAAGGATGTCCTACTAATGACCTAGGGCAGCAGATTACATGACATGAACATAAAATTCATTCCTAGAAATGTATTCTTAGGATGGATAATGTATTTTTAATGAGAATGAGTTAAAAAGCAAGGCATATCCATTATAGGCTTGAATGCACAAGTAAGGAAAAAAAAAGAAAGAAATCATGATCCAAAATTGGCCACATTCACTTAATGCATAGTAAGTTCGAAAAATAAGAATGCATATTCAAGAATATGTTCTTGACTTGAAATGCATTCGATGAAAGTAATACCAAACAGAACCTAAAAGTCCAATTCAAGAATTCAGGAACGAATTCAAATTTCACACCTCATTTTGCCCGTAGAGACAGCTCAATCTAAATTTCGAATGTTAAACTCAACCGAACCAGTTGCATCTTAAAAGCCTTCTTGTATTCTTAAGGCATACTACATAACCAATTTTGGGCTGCAGGTTTTTTTTTATTCTTTATTCTTTTCTTAAATATAGTCTATGCCAACTTAAAGTGAAAAAAAAATTGAGATCTTTGGCTAAAATATATTACTTACCATTATAATGGCTTTGATGTTCTCTCTCCCAGTGATGTTTTCAGCACTTTTATCCTCTTGTATCTGAAGAAGGAAGTCCACAAAATCTTGACCAACACCATCTACATCATTGTCGTTGTCACCGTAGTCCTTTCTCCTCCTTCTAAGGATGTGGTCTTCAATTACTTGATCAAGAAAAGAATTTATCTCTTCAAAATTTTTCTCCCGCCTCTGTTCCAAACCAACTATATAATTTACCCAGCCAAGCCATGGTATGTAGTCCCCTACATTAAAAACTCCTACCAGATACATAAATTCGGCAATCATCTTTCTAAATCTTAGACCACCAGCCCCCTCCCTACCATACTTCTTCCCCAGAGCAACTCTACATGTTACATCATTTGATAGAGACATGAGTACCTTTCTTAAATCCACCAAAGCGGAAAATGAAGGTGAAGATGAGCAAGACCTTTCGATGATTTCGATCATGGCTTTCGTTTCTTCTTCCCTCACTGGTTGGAATGATTGAACCCTCTTCTTAGTTAGAAGCTGGAGGACGCAAATTTTGCGAACTTGTTTCCAGTACTCCCCATAAGGCGCGAAGGCAAGACCCTTGTAATTGTACAATAGTTTCCTACGAAAACTTGAAGCTGGTCTGCTAGAGAATATGTGATCATGGTTTTTCATGATTTCACGAGCCGCATCGGGCCCTGAAATAATGAGAGTTGGTTTGCTACAAAAGTGAAGCAGCATGAGGGGGCCATAGCGTTGAGCCAAGGTGTGGAGTGCATGGTGTGGCAAGGTGCCTAACTGATGGAAGTTTCCAAATATTGGGAGCTTCCGTGGGGAAGGCGGAAGGTTTTTTCCATTGGTTCCTACTTTTTTATTCCTAAACAAGAACACAAAGAGAAGAAGAAAGCAAAGAAGTAAGGAGAAGGGACGAAGTAACTCCTCTTGGCTTTCGGGCACTGGCCATAGCAATAGATAAGACATCTTCTCTTGTGGCAACTCTATGCAGATAGTTTTTCCAGAACTGGATTAGGTTATGAATTAATTTCCAATCAAATAGTTTTAATGATTGATCTAACTTTTAGGTTATGTGCTTTGATAATGTAGGTTTAGGAATCAGGAATGAAGATATTAAAGACCAATGGAGAGGACCAACAGACAACAAAGGGGTTCAGACTGCATGAAAATGATGGAATGTGAGTTTGGTGATAAACCTTACGTCGGGGGTGAAACTATAAGATTCGTGGATGTGAGCCTTATCCCCTGGAGCAGCTGGTTCTATGCCTATAATAGTTGTGGGAACTTTAGCATTGAAGATTCTTGCCCCAAGCTGGTGGCTTGCTTAGCCCAAGAGGTGTATGGAGAAAGAGAGTGTGTCCACGTCTCTACAGCCTCCAAAGATCCAAGAATTTGTTTCGCCTCCTCAAAAAGTAGTAGGGCATTGACTTATATAGTAGAGATTGATCCGTGCAGACTAAAGAGGAATTACAAACTGAATTAATCCACTTTGTTTTTAAGTTTTCTTGAGTTTTATGGTTCATGGGTCATGGATGAGGGTCTTTGGAAAAAGTGGAGACACATATAGAGATAGAAAATGGGAATGCCAGGTGGTCCATTCAGTAAGTGTGGTTTCCATGTTTACATTATTTAGCAATGATTGAGTAATATATAATCTCACGAGTTTAGGTCGTCCGTATTTACAAATATTTTTCATAGAATTCTATCACTGTTGATGTGATATGGTACTTATCTCTAGAGGAGACACATATAGAGATAGAACATGAGAATGACTGGTGGTCCATTCAGTAGGTGTGGTTTCCATGTCTACATTATTTAGCAATGATTGAGTAATACATAATCTCACGAGTTTGGACCGCCCTTATTTACATATATTTTTCATAGAATTCTATCACTATTGATGTGATATGGTACCTATCTCTAGGGTATGGGATCCACTGAACTTATAGAGAGTGAAGGAATTCTAAAAAAAAAACACAACTTCATATGGGTCACCACTTGAACAATCCGAGAGAAGGTAAATCCAGCAAAGAATTCAATGCCCCCCCCCCAACCCCACCCCCACAAAAAAAAAAAAAAAAAAAAAAAAATATATATATATATATATATATATATATATATATATATATATATATATATATATATATATATATATATATAACACCCACTTGAACCAACTAGTTGATGTAAAACCAGTAAAAAACTCTTCGAAACTCCAAGTATAGTACCCCCCACAAAAATAAAATAAAAAAGACAAAGTAGTGTATAAAACATGGTAATCAAAAGTAAAGAATTCAAAGTCAATTTGTTTAAAGATGGAATTTAGACTACATGAAAATGATGGAAGGGAGCTTGATGACAAACCTTACCTTAGGGGTGAAACTATAAGATTCGTGGATGTGAGCCTTATCCCCTGGAACAGCTGGTTCTATGCCTACGATATCTATGGGACCTTTAGCATTGAAGATTCTTGTCCCAAGCTAATGGCTTAGGCCAAGAGGTGAATGGAGAAAGAGAGAGTGTTGACATCTCTATAGCCTCATAAGATATATGAATTTGTTTTGCTCCTCTAAAAGATGTAGGGTATTGACTAATGTACAAGAGATTGATTAGACAAAACAAAAGAGGAATTAAAAGCTGAATTAATGCGTTTTGTTTTTATGTTTTGTTGAGTTTTAGGGTTCATGGGTCACAGATGAGGGTGTTCAGGGTCTTTGGAGAAAAGTGGAGACACAGATAGAGATAGAACAATTGGAATGACAGGTAGTCCATTAAGTAGGTGTGGTTTCCTAGTTTTTTGTTCTTTATTTAGCAAATAATTGAGTAATATATGATCTCACGAGTTTGGATCACCGGTATTTACATATATTTTTCATAGAATTCTACCACTATTAAAGTGATACGGTACCTATCTCTAGAATATGGGGTCCACTGAATATATAGAGAGTGAAGGAATTCTAAAAAAAAAAACACAAGTTCATATGGGTCACCACTTGAACAATCCGAGTGAAGGTAAATCCAGTAAAGAATTCAAAGTCAACTTGTTCACATGGTACCCCCCCCCCGCCCCCCAACCACCAAAAAAATAATAATAATAATAATAATATAACACCCACTTGAAACCATCTACTAGACGTAAAACCAGTAAATAACTCTTTGAAACTCCAAAGTAGGGTTGAAATGATAGTACCCTCGCAAAAAATTAGTATCATGGCAATCAGAAGTAAAGAATTTAAAGTCAATTTGTTCAAAGAAGGAATTCAGCCAAAATGAAAATGATAGAAGGTGAGTTTGGTGACAAACCTTACGTCAGGAGTGAAACTATAAGATTCGTGGATGTGAGCCTTATCCCCATGAACTGCTGGTTCTGTGCCTATGTATATGTGGGAACTTTAGCATTGAAGGTTCTTGTCCCATGCTGTTGGCTTAAGCCAAAGGTGTATGGAGAAAGAGGGTGTGTCCACTTCTCTATAGCTTCAGAATATCTTTGAATTTGTTTTGCTCCTCAAAAAGATATAGGGTATTGACTAATGTAGAAGAAATTGATTAGACAGGACTAAAGAGGAATTAAAAGTTGAATTAATGCACTTTATGTTTCGTTGAGTTTTACGGTTCATGGGTCACAGATGAGGGTCTTCGGTGATAAGTGGAGACACAAATAGAGATAGAACATGAGAATGACATGTGGTCTATTAGGTTGGTGTGGTTTCCATGTTTTCTGTTCTTTATTTAGCATTGATTGAATAATATTTGATCTCATGAGTTTGGATCGTCAGTATTTACATATATTTTTCATAGAATTCTATCACTAATAAAGTAATATGGTACCTATCTCTAGAGTATGGGATCCACTTAATATATAGAGAGTGAAGGAATTCTTAAAAAAAAAAATAATAATAATATAACACCCACTTGAAAGTGGATGAAAAACCAATAAATAACTCTTTGAAACTCCGAAGTATGGCTGAAATGATAGTTCCTTCCCAAATAAATAATAATAATAATAATAAAAAACGTAGTATCATGGTAATCAAAAGTAAACAATTCAAGTCAATTTGTTGAAAGAAGGAATTCAGCATACATGAAAATGATGGAAGGTGAGCGTGACAATCCTTATGTCATGGGTGAAACTATAAGATTCATGGATGTGAGTCTTATCCCTTGGAACAGTTGGTTCTATGCCTAGATATCTGTGGGAACTATAGCATTGAAGGTTCTTGTCCCAAGCTGGTGGCTATGGCCAAGAGGTGTATGAAGAAAGAGTGTGTGCACATCTCTATAGCCTCGGAAGATCCATGAATTTGTTTTTCTCCTCAAAAAGATGTCGCATATTGACTAATGTAGAAAAGATTGATTAGACAGGACTAAAGAGGAATTAAGAACCGAATTAATGCGCTTTATTTTTATATTTTGTTGAGTTTTATGGTTCATGGGTCACAGATGAGGGGTCTTCCATGATAAGTAGAGACACAGAGAGAGATAGAACATGGGAATGACAAGTGGTGCATTAAATAGGTGTGGTTTCCACGTTTTCTGTGTTTTTATTTAGTAAGGATTGAGTAATAATTGATCTCACGAGTTTGTGTCCCCCGTATTTATATATTTATTTTTCATTGAATTCTATTACTATTGAAGTGATATGGTACCAATCTCTAAAGTATGGGGTCCACTGAGAGTGAAGGAATTCTTAAAAAATAAAACACAAGTTCATATGGGTCACCACTTTAACAGTCCGAGTGATGGTAAATCGAGTAAAGAATTCAAAGTCCACTTCTTCACCTCAACCCCTGAAAATAATAATAATAATATAACACCCACTTGAAACCATCTAGTGAACGTAAAACCAGGAAATAACTCTTCGAAACTCCAAAATAGGATTGAAATGATAGTACCCTCCAAAAAAAATAAAATAAAAAGATGTAGTATCATGAAAGGGAAAAGTAAAGAATTCAAAGTCAATTTGTTGAAAGAAGGAATTCAGTCTACATGAAAGTGATGGAAGGTGAGCTTGGTGACAAACCTTACGTCTGGGACAAAACTATAAGATTTGTGGATGTGAGCTTTATCCCCTTCAACTGCTGGTCCTATGCCTCTGTTATCTGTGGGAATTTTAGCATGGAAGGTTCTTGTCCCAAGCTGGTGGCTTAGGCCAAGAGGTGCATGGAGAAAGAGAATGTATCCACATCTCTATAGCTTCCGAAGATCTTTGAATTTGTTTTGCTCTTCAAAAAGATGTAGGATATTGACTAATGTAGAAGAGATTGATTAGATAGGACTAAAGAGGAATTAAAAGCTGAATTAATGCGCTTTGTTTATATGATTTGTTGAGTTTCATGGGTCACAGATGAGGGTCTTCGGTGATAAGTGGAGACACAGTTAGAAATAGAACATAGGAATGATAGGTGGTCCATTAAGTAGGTGTGGTTTTCATGTTTATCGTTCTTTATTTAGCAATAATTGAGTTATATTTCATCTCATGAGTTTGGATTGTCAGTATTTATATATTTTTCATAGAATTCTTTCACTATTGAAGTGATATGGTACCTATCTCTAGAGGATGGGAACCATTAAATATATAGAGAGTGAAGTAAATGTTAAAAAAAAAAAAAAAAAAAAAGAAGAAAACAATGTCATATGGGTTACCACTTGAACATCCGAGTGAAGGTAAATCCAATAAGGAATTCAAATTCAACTTGTTCACATGGTAACCCCCTACCCCCCCCCTACCCCCACCCCCACCACCCCTCCACCAAAATAAATAATAATAATATAACACCCAATTGAAACCATCTAGTGGACGTAAGACCAGTAAATAACTCTTCGAAACTCCCAAGTCAGATTGAAATGATAGTAGTCCAAGGAAAAAAAAAATAGACGTAGTATCATGGCAATCAAAAGTAAAGAATTCAAAGTCAATTTGTTCGAAAAACGAATCCAGCCTACATGAAATGATGGAAGGTGAGCTCGGTGACAAATTTTACGTTACAGGTGAAACTATAAGATTTGTGGATGTGAGCCTTATCTCATGGAACAGCTGGTTCTATGCCCATGAAATCTATGGGAACTTTAGGATTGAAGATTCTTGTCCCAATCTGGTGGCTTAGGCCAAGAAATGTATGAGAGAGAGTGTGCACATCCCTACAGCCTCTGAACATCTATGAATTTGTTTTACTCTTCAAAAACAAGTAGGGTATTGATAAAGCAAGTAGGGTATTGATTAATGTAGAAGAGATTGATTAGACAAGGCTAAAGAGGAATTAAAAATTGAATTAAAGCATTAATTAAACAAGACTAAAGAGGAATTAAAAGCTGAATTAATGTGTTTTCTTTTTATGTTTTGTTGACTTCTATGGTTCATGGGTCACGTATGAAGGTATTTGGAGAAAAATGGAGACAAGATAGAGATAGAACAATTGGAATGACAGGTGGTCCATTAAGTAGGTGTGGTTTTCAAGATTTCTATTTTTTATTTATTATTTAGCAAATAATTGAGTAATATATGATCTCACGAGTTTGGATCACGAAACTTTCATATAGTTTTCATAAAATTCTATCACAATTAAAGTGATATGGTACCTATGTCTAGAGAATGGGATCCATTGAATATATATAGAGTGAAGAAATTCTTAAAAAAGAAAATAAACACAAGTTTATATCGGTCACCATTTGAATCGGTAAATCCAGTAAAGAATTTAAAGTCAACTTGTTCACATGATAGCCCCCGACCCCGCTCCAAAATAAAAAAAAATATAATAATAATAATATAACACCCACTTGAAACCACCTAGACCACCTAGTGGACGTAAAACCAGTATAAAACTCTTCGAACTCCAAAATCAGTTTGAAATGATAGTACCCAAAGAAAAAAAAAAGACGAGTATATACAGAACATGACTATCAAAAGTAAAGAATTCAAAGTAAATTTATTCAAATAAGGAATTCAGACTCCATGAAAATGACGGAAGGTGAGCTTGGTGACAAAACTTATGTTGGGGGTGAAACTATAAGATTTGTGGATGTATGCCTTATCCTAAGGGTGTCAACGGGTCGGTCCGGGCCGGTTTTGGTCCGGACTGAATCGGTGTCTGGTTTTATAAGCCCAGCCCAAAACATGTCTATTAAGAGTTCGGGCTGGGTCGGGCTGCGCTGGACACAATCACTATCGGGCTGGTCCGGTGTCGGTTTGTTATCGGATTGGGCTTATTGAGGTGATTTCAGATTGGTTCAGTCCAAACCGGACTTATCAAGCTTATCGGGCCTATTTTATATGCAAGATATATAGCCTATTTTATTATTTCTATCTATAAAATTAATATCATTCCTTCTATATGCATGTAATTCAGTAAATTGTAACAATTAACATACTCTTTTCAACTATAGATTATATAATCTTTTCGATTAAGAAGTGAACTATAACAGTGTAACATAATCTATCAAAATTTAAAATCATTAAAATTAAGAAACTGGGCCCGGATGGACCTTATTGGTGTTTGGGTTAGGTATTATTGGTTTGGGCTAGTTCGGGCTTCTTAACGGACTGGTCCGGTTTGGTTTTGGTTTGGACTAAAACGGTGTCGGGCTTTACAAGCCGAGACCGAAACCTGTCCATTAAGGTTCGGTCCGGGTTGGGTTCAGGTTATATCGAGCTGGCTCGGTCCGTGCTACCGGGCCGGGCCCATTTTTTGACACCTCTTACCTTATCACTTGGAACAGCTGTTTCTATGCCTATGTTATCTGCAGGAACTTTAGCATTGAAGATTATTACCCCAAGCTGGTGGCCTAGGCGAGGTGTATGGAGAAAGAGAGTGTGTCCACGACTCTACAAGCCCAGAAAATCTTTGAATTGGTTTCGCTCCTTAAAAAAATGTAGGGTATTGACTAATGTAAAAGAGAATGCGCTTTGTTTTTATGTTTTATTGAGTTTTAAGGTCCATGGGTCACAGATGAGGGTCTTTGGAGAAAAGTGGAGATACAATAGAGATAGAATATGGGAATGACAGGTGGTCCACAAGTAGGTGCGGTTTCCATGTTTTGTGTTCTTTATTTAAAAATGATTAATATATCGTCTCACGAGTTTGGATCGCCAGTATTTACATATATTGTTAATAGAACCCTATCACTATTGATGTGATATGGTACCTATCTTTAGAGTATGGATCCACTAAATATGTAGAGAGTGAAGAAAAATGAATATGCTTTTTGAAAAGCTATGCCAGTAAGAGGGAATTATTTTTTATTATTTTTTTAAAGAATGCCTAGCCTAAGTTTGGAAGGCAATTGCTAGTCAAATATAATGTTAGCACAAAGATTTGCGTAGTCCACATTTAATTGCTAGTAATTTTGGAAGAAAAGCTATTTTTAGAGAGATGACTAGTCCACAAAATAGGAAACTAAGTGTTAACAATGAAATCTATAAAAGAAGCAATCAAAGACACAAAAATAGACATTTTGGTAACAAAAAAAGGACTACAAGCACCCCAAAATTCCATGGAGAGGGAAGGGGGAGGGGGGGGTCAAAAAATTGGAGAAAAGCTTGAGAAGAGAGAAGGTAAAAAATAAAAATAAAATCACCTCTCTTCTTGTGCTTCTTATGTTTTTGATCTTTTCCATTCATCACCTCAAGCAAGACCCATTATCTTTGGGCAGAAACGCCATTATCTTTGGGAGTTCATTCTTTCCATTATCCATTCAAATTAGATCTCTTGGTCTTTATTATATTTTTGTACGGTTAACAATGAATGTATGCATATGCTAGCATTCTGCGTAAGAGTCATCGTATAAGAACTAGAATGTGTATTTTATAATTATATTCTTGAATGTGAATACATGTTGTTAGGGAATTTCCCACATTGCCAATAAGATGGTGACAGTTAGATTTGACCATCCACGTCAACATCTCCAAGCAAATCCAAAAAGACATTCTTATAAATCTTACCAATGGATAAGGGTAAAGCATCATTTCTTTCTTTTACAAGGTCATTTTCGTCATCATACATAGAATCAAGGGTAAAAGCGATATTCGCAGAGAAGTACTATTCATTATAAATACTACGAATCCTGAGATTTCAGGTACACAACATTTAATACTATTTTCTAGGGATTGTCGCTCTGACACCTCAGACTAAGAATCTCTCACTTACCCCATTTAAATATAATAGTAAGCTTAGACACCGAGCCCATTGACTATTCACAAAGTCCTAACTTAGGCATCGGAGTGGACCAAGGGCCAAACGCTCGCCTCCCCCTTGTCTTTTCTTGTATCTTGCAAGTCTAATCAATGTGGTGGACCCCGGATACGGATTTGGACCAAAACAGTTTGGGTGATTCAAAGTTTGAAGATAACGTTCGAAGAAAGTCTTAGAAAGGTATGAGTCCTCAAAGAACGAGGAGTCACACAGTTAACATCCATCCACCAGCACTTCAATCACCAGTTGTAAATCTATAGGAAACTAAAAGGCCGAACCCTCGGCAACTAGGGACAAAGGAAAAAGAGCTGCAGAACCGGCCGCAACCTCGAAAGCATATGTCACCTATTAGCAATTCAACGCCAGAGTACAACAATTGGAAGCCAAGACAAGGGCCTTACAAGGGATACAACCCGCTACCACGAGAGTCGCCTCTCGACCTCTCATCAGAGTTATACCACCATTCAATCCTAACGCCAGGGTGGATCCTCATCGAAAGCCCTTTCAAGCAAGGCATCTTCGGAATTGGGCAACTAGAGCTAGGGCAGAGAGAGTAGCTACCTTGCCAGAAAGTGGAACTGGTTCTACCTCATAGCAGGGGAGGATACCCATCCGAGATAGGCTTGGACCTTTACCGAGGGCTTAGGTCAGACAAAATGAAGAAATATTAGAAGAGCCCTTGATACCATGGCACATACCGCTACTAGAGGTCAACATCGGCTCAAATGACAAAGGAAAGACGCCCATGGACCTAGAGGTAGCTGCTAGAATAGAGGACCTGCTGACACTCTTATAACAAAAGGCAAGAATAGAATACCAGCTGACACTCCTACAACAAAAAGTCAATACCATGGAGAAAGCCAGCGTCTCGTTGGATGAAGAAAGAGATTATTCCACAGACAACCCTCTTACTGACATTCTCATGAGAGTTCCCTTGCCAAAACGTTTCAGCATGCCACCGGTTGACTCCTATGATGGATTGACCGACCCAGTCGAACACCTAAACAATTTTGTAGCTGCGATGGTTCTCTACGCCAATCCGGATGCAATCATGTGCAAAGCTTTCCTGCTTACCCTGAAAGGTGCAGCAAGGATTTGGTTCAACAATCTACCACCTAGATCTATCGATTCCTTTAAAATGATGAGAAAGCTATTTCGAATGCACTTCTAGGGATGCCGAGTATAACAGAAAACCACGGCACACCTTATGAATATGAAGCAAAGTATAAGACCCACACTGTATTAACCCCGTCTAATGGTGTCGTGTCAGGTTTTTCCATCATTGCTGGATCAAGTGGATCGATAGTGTGAAGAAGGACAATGAGACTAGGTATGAGAATTGACTTAAAAAACACTTAAAACCAAGTGTATGGTAGACTACCTGGGTAGGTATGGTCGACCATACGATAGGAAATAAAGACCACTGACCAATAGCAGTACGATTAATGTTTTCAAGCATATGGTCGATAGATTTTGGGACCATACGACCCAAATCAGACTCCGAGTTTAGAAACTTTTCAAATTAAGGGGAGATCTCTTTCCTTTTATTTGAGAACTCTATATGGAGAGTTTCTCTCTATATAAAAGACGTTTCTCAATCTTTTTTCACTCTTTTGAAACATTATCAAACCATAGAGGAAGAGAATGAAGAGAAGGAAAAGAAGAGAAGACTAGGAAGGCTGAGAGAAAGAGTTCTACAGACTCTCTACAACCAGTAAGGTATGAACCTTGTCTCTATAGCCTTAGAACACCAAAAGTAGGAATTTCTAACGTAAATTATAGTACCAAACCTAATGTAAGGATTCATCTATGGAATTTTCTGAGCAAACCTCAAGGGGATCATGGAGAATGAGTTAGAATAATTAGCTTGGTAAAACTAAAAAATTTGGCCTTAGAGTGATCATTAGGGAAGACCCCGTTGATGACCCAAGAGGAGAAATCCGTGTTGGAAGTAAGAAAGCACATTAAATCCGTATGGTTGCAGCTACGGTCGACCATAGGATGACCAGAGTATTGACCATAGCCATTCGGAAAGAATCCAGAAAGCGTATGGTAGCAGGTATGGTCGCATAGTGCAACCGTAGGGTATCGCCCATACATAGTATGGCCAACACAGTATGAGACCATAGGACCTATCAGACACCTATCTGTGATTTGTTTGAATTTCGGCTACTGTAATATATTACACATGAATCATAACTTAAATTCATATAACTTCTAGGTTATTAAATTGATTCAAAGAGAGTTACAAGACTTGGAAAGGGAATGCGTATTGTTAATAGATAAGGGAACAAGACCTAAACTAATTGGATAATAATAAATTATTTTATTGAGTCCAATGCCATGATTGATTTTATGATTGTATGCTTGTAATGTGAATCTCAATGTCATCTAATCTTTCTGTTATTATTGCTCATGCATATTTATTTCTCTCTATTTATAACATGATGATGATGGTGATGCTAGGAATAGGCATGTGATTGTGTATGTGGTTAAGTGTGTTGGATGCGAGTGGAGCATCAAGGGGAGGATGTGATATTGTGGTTCATCTTGGTCACCAGACTCTAGCTCTATCTCTACTTAAGTCTTGTCCACTAACATCGTTGTATCGCCATTACCTTAGTAGAACTATTACGTCGTAGGGCATCAGGGGAGGTGGTCTTAGACCGTGTGGTCCTTGACTCTGTCGGGGGGCCTTAGCTCTATCTCTATGGACGTATTGAGGGATGTTGGGGTGAGGCCTTAGATACATTTGGATGGCATTAGGATTGGTTAATTGTGAGCCCAGTTTACAAGTCCTCACTAATAAAGGCTTATGTGTGGGTATAGGTAGGGCATCAGGGGAAGTATTAGCAGTCTGTGATCCGGACACTTTAGCTCTATCTATATTCCATGGTGGGTGCATGTGGGATGACAATGGTGTTTGATCCATTGGATAGATTCAAACACTCGTGTATAGAGGTGCAGGGGCCACCAAACCTTTCTATAGTACATTACAAACTTAAAAGCCAGACCAAAGATATTGAATTGAATGCATGCATATGTTTGCATATTATTTTATTTGTTCACTGAGCCATGATGTGTGTTCACCATTTCGACGTCAAATATTTTTTTTAGTTGATGATGCAGGTACTACTACAGAAGATTACGTAAATGCGCCTTCGTATGAACACATGGTGGCTATGGACGTAGAAGCTATAAAAGATGTGCATGATCCTTCATGCGAGTACAATTAATATGTTTTTTTATTAGTTTAGTTATTTTGACACCAAATATGTAATTGATTATTTTATTTTATGTCTTGAGTTATTTGAAGATAATTGGATTAAATATTTATTTATCACTGTTAGATACTCAGTTCAGTATTTATAAATACTTTTGCATATTTGTTTATTATCTCAGATTATTACTGTAGAATGTGTGTATGGTTTGATATGGTGGGTACGACTTATACGAGATCCTGGTTAAACCGTTGGTTTATTGACGGTTCATCACACTACTCTGGTTAGTTTAGAATTGGGGTGTGACACAAAGGCTGGGTGAATCTCTCTATGCGTTCCTCACGAGGTTTAACCGAGATGTGCTCCAAGAGAAGGACATCGAAGATCCAATCCATTATGCTACTCTGAGGGCCACTGTCACTGATGAGAACCTTTGGTTCTCAATCTCAAAAAAGGAGCCGACTGACCTCCAAGAACTATTGGCTCGATGTGAAAAGTACGCAACTGCAAATGAAATGTATGAGGCTAACAAGGGCATGGCCAATGCTCCAAGTAAAAGGACGAATGAGGGAAGAGACCCAACGCACCCAGGCGAGCATAAAAGGTCCCGGAGAGAAGAAGTCAGAGCCTGAGGAGTCATGAGAAGATTTGATGATTATACCCCTTGAACCGTCCCCTTGGAGATGTTTACACCCTCATAGCAAAAGATGGATATCTCTAGAGGCCTTCGAAGATTGTGACTGAGGCCTGGAGGAGGAATCCAAACAAATTATATCGTTATCATCGCGACATAGGCTACACCACTGATGAACGCTAGAAGTTGCAAACGGAGATTGAAGATCTTATAAGGAGAGATACTAAGGTCAGTATGTCTATTGTGATGTACCTAGGATACCGGCACTCCCTCTGGAACAACAATGGATACCACCTCTACCACCTCGTGAAAGAACTCCCATAAGGGAACCCATAATAGAAGAAAGAATAGAGGATAGAAGAGAGCACAGAGGGGTGGATATAAGAGAGGAAATAAGAGATGGGAGAGAAGAGAAAGGGACCCGCATCGTTAGCGCCAACCCCAAAAAAATGAGGGGAGGAATGAAAGAGGTCCCACTCCAGCTTAAAGAGACATAGGAGTTATCCATGCTCAATTCACTTTCAAACTTGACCCAGTGCCGCTACAGGTGCATGAAAGAGGAAAACCCTGAATTCACTAGAGACCAGAGATAGATCCTTGGTAAGAACTAATCCTCGTATGGCACTGTTTTGGCCCTGATCCATCTCCGAGGTCCACCACGCTGACTAGACCTGCAAGACAAGCAAAGACAAGGGGGAGGCGGGCCAACGGCCCCAGGTCCACTTCGATGCCAAAGTTGGGGCTCTGTGAACAGTCGATGGGCTCAATGTCCGAGCCCACAAGAATATTTAAATGGGGTAAGTGAGAGATTCTCAGTCCCAAGTGTCAGAGCGAGAATCCCAAGAATGAGTAATTAATGTTATTGTACTTGAATTCTTGGGATTTGATCTATTTATAACGAATAATGCTTTTCCTTAAATGCTGCTTTTGCCCTTTACTCATGCGTTCGGATTCATGAAGATGCTCTCTTATATCCAATCGGGAACGTCCACGTGGCTTGCTGACTGAGTCCTACGTGTCGCGGTTTTATTGGTGGCGTGGCAGATTTCCCCAAAACTTGCCTCGTTGTCCTGCTGAATCTGTAGGGTTTGGCTGAGCAAAGAAGATTGGAAAATCCCCCCGAGAACTTGCCTCGTTGCTCTGTTGAATCCGTAAGGTTCGGCTGTGCATAGGTTCTATTCTTCCAATACGGATGAGCTGTTTCCACGCCGTTCGCTAGGTGGAAGACCAAGGCCGATGTGGGAGATGGGGGCGTGGCAGATGTGTTGATGGCAAGGTGGAGATGAAGGTGCCGATGTGGGCGCTGTGACCAATATACATCGGTCCATTTTGAGGAATTTTGCCGATGTGGTCACGGGGTTTGCACGGGACCTATGCGTCGGAGGTAGTCTGATGTGACGGGGCCGATGTGGACGCCGCGACCAGTACACATCGGTCCATTTGAGAAATTTCACCAATGTGGTCACGGGGTTTGCACGTGATCTATGCGTCGGAGGTAGTCCGATGTGATGGGGCCAACGTGGGTGCCTCGGCCAATACACATCGGTCCATTTGAGAAATTTCACCGCTGTGGTCACGGGGTTTGCACATGATCTATGCGTCGGAGGTAGTCCAATGTAACGGGGCCGATGTGGGCACCGCGAGCAATACACATCGGTCCATTTGAGAAATTTCACCAATGTTGTCACACCCCAATTCCACACTGTTCAGAATGGTGTGATGAACCGCTAAATAACCAATGGTTCAACCAGGATCTCTAATAGACCATCCCCGCGTTATCCAAACTTTACACACATCCACAATCATAATCAGAGTAAATACACAATAGCGGAAATATTATAAATAAATGAACTGAGAACTAAGATGATATTATTAATTTAATAGCAAATTATTCTGTATCAACCGGGACATAAGTAAATATCAATACAAGTCTTTAATAAATCCAAATAAAGAAATCTATAAAAATATCTAATCGAATACACACGAGTTGCACTCGCAAGAGGAGTCGTGTGTATCATCTTCAGCTCCAGCGTCCATTGCTGCTATATTCCCATACGCAGACGCGTTATATAATCTTCGACTGTGTAACCTGCATCATCAACTAAAAATATTCGACGTCGAGGGGTGAGCACACAACACGGCTCAGTGAGTAGCCAAAACAATGCAACAATACATATGCATGCAAAAAGTCAATTTATATCTTTGGTCCGGTTTATAGTTTGCAATGTGCAATAGAAAGGTTGGGTGGTCAAAGGTTAACGTTTATTGACACCGCCTCTATACACAGGGTGTGGAAGCCCGCCCGAAGGTTAACGTTTATCATCGTCCCCATCCACCCTACCATAACATTATACAACAAAGGCTAACGTTTATTGCTATATAATGCTATACCAACACGTAAGCCCCTGTTAGCGAGGGCTTGCAAACTGGGCTCGCTACTAACCAATCCTAATGCCGAACAGTGTATCCAAGGCCTCACCCCAGCATCCCTCATAACATCCATAGAGATAGAGCTAAGGCCCCCGGTAGAGTCGAGACTACAAGGACCGAGACCACCTCCCCGATACTCTACGACATAATAGTTCCGCTAAGGTAATGGCGATATGACGATGTCAATGCACAAGACTTGAGTTAGAGATAGAGCTAAAGTGCTTGAGACCCGCCAAAGGTTAACGTTTATGGACGTTCTCATCACACCTCCCCTGATACTCGCTCGCATCAAATACATCAACCACACACATACAAGCACATGCCTATTCCTATCATCATCATCATCATCATGTTATAACAATAAAGTAAATATGCATGAACAAGTAATAGAAATATTGGTTGACATGCTGTATGCACATTACAAACATATTCGCATAGAATCAAACATGGCATAGGACTCAAGAATAGAAAACAGTTTATTATTAATCAATTTAGTTTGGAGTTAAGGTTCCTCACCTTAGCTTGCTAAAAGATATTTTCCAAGTTTTAGAATCACCGTTATAACGTTATTATATTGCTAGCAAACCTAACAAAGTCGATAGAATTTAATTAGAATTAATTTAGAATTTAAAACCATTTCGTCAACCGAGGGTCGATGCTAGGGTCGATGGGTCTATCGACCCTCCCTCCATTCCGGACTTCCCGAATCGCGAGGGTCGATGGTCGAAACACCTAGGGTCGGATGGTCTATCGACCCTCGGTGCGACCCTCAATGCACTCTGGTCCAATTTCCACTTTTAAATCCACTCTTCATGTTTGGGGTCCTATGGCTTGCTTCCTACATTCATTCAACAATCATTCCATGGTCTAGAACCATGTATAATCCATCTAAATAGTTTTCGTGCATCATCCTATGGTTTCCCAAGAAAACCTAACCATAAATGGATGGTTTGGGTTTCTCCGAAATCCTACACTCAACCATATCTAACCTAAGGTCTGTAGAAACTCATGGAATTAGTATCCATACCTGAGAAGATTAATCTTTCTCTGTAACTCTTCTCCTTTTTGCTAAGTCTTCCTCTTTGTCTCCTTTCTTCCTCTTTTCCTTCTTCTCTCTTTCTCTCAATTCAATTAGGGTTGTGAAATGAGTAAAAGTGGCTTAGGGACGTCTTTTAAATAGACTAGGAACATCCTAAATAAGTCCCATTGAGATTTGGAAAGAATCCCAACTCGAAAATTAGGAAATTTCCTAATTTCTATATCCGTCAAAAACCGAGGGTCGATGGGAGGGTCGATGATCCCGTCGACCCTAGGGTCTTAAGCCGTCCGACCCTCCCTTCAAAACCGAGGGTCGACATTCTGTTTTGGGAGGTCCGACCCTGCTTGGCTGGGTATGCGACCCTCCCCTAAAATTAAGTGTTTTTGGGTCAATTTTATACCTGGGATCTCGATCTCCATCACGCCCTTGGTCCACTTGACTCGACCATGATGGGTAAACCTGGTTCAAGGTGGTAAGACCGGGTTAGTTTGACACGGGTCTTACAACTCCCCCCAACTTATAAAAATTTCGTCCCTCGAAATTGTACGTACCTTCTGAATCAAACAAGTGAGGGTATTGCTTTCGCATAGCATTCTCTTCTTCCCATGTAACTTCTTCCATGTCTCTACTTTTCCATGTGACCTTAACATAGTAGATATCTCTGTTACGTAGACGTTGAACCTTTCGACTAGTGATTTCCGTTGGTGTTAATTCAAATGTCAAATCATCAGTCAATTCCGGTAAATCCACTGTCAACACATGCGTCGGGTCCTTGACATACTTCTTCAATAAGAGAAATGTGAAATACGTCATGCACACTTGACATGGATGGTGGTAATGCTAACTCGATAAGCTATTTTTCCACGCTTAGCTGGAATTTTGTATGGCCCGACGTATCTTGGACTTAATTTTCCTTTCTGTCCGAACCTCTTCAATCCTCTCATAGGCGATACCTTCAAAAATACTTTATCACCTACGGCGAACTCTAGATCTCTTCGTTGAATATCCGCATATTGCTTCGATGGTTATGAGCTACTTTTACTTTCTCCTTGATGATGTCGACCACTCGACAAGTCTCTTCAACAAATTCGGTCCAACAATACTACGTTCTCCAACTTCATTCCAAAACAAAGGGAGTTCGACACTTTCTTTCATACGGTGCTTCATAAGGTGACATCCGTATAGTTGCCCGATAGATGTTATTGTAAGCTTAACCGGATCAATGGTAACTTTTCATCCCATGATCCTTTGAAATCAATCACACATGGTCGTAGCATATCTTCTAGAATCTGGATTGTACGCTCCGACTATCCGTCTGTACGTGGGTGGAATGCGATCGAACTTCAATGTTGTACCCATAGCCTTTGCAGTCCTTCCCAAAATTTGGAAGTAAATCGTGGAGCTCTATCAGACACAATGCTTTCGGTACACCATGTAACCGAACAATATTATCCACATACAGCTTTGCTAACCTTTCCAAAGGTATACTGGGGTTGTATCGATATGAAGCGAGCTGTCTTAGTCAGACGGTCCACAATCACCCAAACTGCGTCAACTACTCGAGGAGTCAATGGTAGTCCTATGACGAAGTCCATAGTGATGCAGTCCCATTTCCATGCTGGTTTCGGTAATGGCTGTAATCAGTCCTGCGGGTCTTTGTCGTTCCGCCTTTACCTTCGACAATTTAGGCATTGAGACACGAATTTAGCTACATCCGCCTTCATTCCCCTCCACCAATACAGTTTCTTTAGATCATGATACATTTTTTTGTTCTTCCGGGATGTATCGAATAAATGGTGGTATGGGCTTCCTTCATCGGTCGGTGTCTAATGTCCATATTTTCTGTTTCAGGTACACATATTCTTCCTTTATATTTCAGTACCTTCTCGTCATCCAAGGTGAACTCGAGGTTAGTCCTACCTTTCTCAATATCTTCGCGTACTGTTCTCAGATAAGGATCTGCTTTGATAGCTGTCTTCACTTCATCCACTATATCCGGTATAATCTTCAATGCCGCGAACATATTCAAAAACCGATGAATAAACCCTTGGCTAGCTGATTCATCCGTTGTATCTATCACATATTGTTCGTTGCCGTGATTAAACACCATTCCGTTGGTATACATTGCTGCAGTCGTGCTAACTTCTCCTTGAGATTTTATCATTGTTTTTTTGCTCAATGCATCTGCTACCACGTTCGCTTTTCCCGGATGATACTTGGATATCACAATCATAGTCTTTCAATAGTTCCAGGCATCTTCTTTGTCTCATATTCAACTCCTTCGATTAAATAGATAAGTAAGACTTTTATGGTCCGACTTAATCTGAAATTTCTCTCCATATAGGTAGTGTCTCCATATCTTGACACATGATGTACTACGCCGCTAACTCCAAATCATGAGTGGGGTAAATTTTTCTCATGTACCTTCAACCGTCTCGAGGCATACGCAACTACTTGCTCTCCTTGCATAAGCACACATCCTAGTCCCAATCCCGATGCATCGGTGTATAAGGTAAAAGTCTATCCCGGAATGGGAATGGTCAAAATTGGGGCGGATATCAATCTGGTCTTCAGTGTTTGAAAACTCTTTTCACACTTATCCGTCCATACAAATTTTTCTCCTTTCTTGGTCAAACTGGTGAGAGGTACGGCAATCCGAGAATAGTCTTCTACGAATCTCCGATAATATCCAGCTAGACCCAGAAAACTTCTAATTTCTAAAACGCTCTTTGGTGCTTCCCACTTTATGATAGCCTCGATCTTACTGGGGTCCACTTTGATTTCTTCCACGGATACTACATGGCTTAGAAAGGCGACTTCACTTAGCCAAAACTCACACTTCGAAAATTTGGCGTATAACTTCTCTTTCCTAAACGCTGTAGGGCTGCGTTTAGGTTCTTAACATGGGTTTCCTTGTCTTTGGAGTACACCAATATGTCATCAATAAATACTATAACCGACGTATCCAACATATCATGGAAAACTCGGTTCATAAGTTCCATGAATGTTGCCGGTGCATTAGTTAATCCGAAGGACATCACTAAGAACTCATAATGTCCATATCTTGTCCTGAAAGCTGTCTTTGGGATGTCACCTTCTTTAATCTTCCATTGATGATAGCCTGATCGAAGATCGATCTTTGAAAATACCTTCGCTCCTTGTAACTGATCGAACAAGTCATCGATCCTGGGTAGTGGATATCAATTCTTGATGGTCGGCTTATTCAACTCCCGATAGTCGATACATAGTCGAACACTACCATCCTTCTTCTTTACGAACAACACCGGTGCTCCCCATGGAGATATACTGGGTCTAATATAACCCTTATCCAGTAGTTCTTGTAATTGCACTTTTAATTCCTTCAGTTCAGTAGGAGCCATTCTATAAGGTGCTTTTGATACTAGTGCGGCTCCGGGTAGCAGGTCTATTACAAACTCTGTGGCTCGGTCGGGTGGTAATCCGGGTAGTTCCTCCGGAAATACATCAGGAAAATCTCATACGACATCAATATCTACCATTCGTGGCACGTCCTTGGTTAGGTCGACCACTGATACTAGATATCCGACCGCCCATTTCTCAAGGCACTTCTTAGCCTTTAATGCTGAGAGTATGAGCTTTCGTCTCCTGGGAAATTTGGTTCTTGAGAAACTAAATTCTGCTCCTTCTTTATCTTTAAATGTTAGCTTCTTTTCGGCGCATAACCGATTTGCAGAATGCCGAGCTAACCAGTCCATTCCCAAGATGACGTCAAAGTCTGCCATCTCAAGTTGTATCAAGGTTGCATCTAAATTCTGTTCATCCATAAGATTTGGACATTGTTTGTAACACTCATCCCCTACAACATCTAGTCCAAAGGGCTTGAACTAGCAAAATCTGGTATAAGATCTTAAGAGCTTGTCTAGTTCCTTCATCTCTTATGATTTTCAAAGACTATTGCTAACAATCTCATATCTTGAAAAGTTCATTAGCTTATATTTCCTTTATCACTTCTGTTCTATCCTGATCTCTCTTCCATATACCTCGAAAAATCATGTGATTGTTACTTCATATCCCAAGTCTATCTATAAGCATTTGGGTACATGCTTATAAATTCATTAATTCAGCCAAACTATTTGGTCTTTACTTATTCATATTCCTCAACATTGGGCATAACTCAATTATCATTGTATTAAATTGAGTACTACTTATGCCATGACTTTATCCTTGTATCCACTCTTAAATTTGCCTTTAGGAATCTTCTACCTTGTCAAAATTCATACCGATATAACCATCATTAACTCTACTTGAGTGCTATCTATTTCTTTACTGGCTACTCTTAATAGTTCCCACGTTTTCTCATGCACTCTTTTACAGACATGATTCATATCCATCCATTTAGCAATCTCAAAACAAATTCTCCATCACTTCATCTGAGTTCCATTGGCTATAGCATTTAATCTAAATCCAATCATCTTTCTTTCAATAATTCCATTATCACTAAACATTTTTATCATCAAAGGTCAGGGAGTTTATGAATCAGAATGTGCATCCAAAATAATTCTTTTCATTTTTTCAATTATCATAATGACAACCACTTGCTTTATCTAGCGAATCTAGGTTTCAAGGATCAGGAGTAAATCTGTGGTAATCCAACCGGCATCAAAAGATCATTAAATTGCACGGTGGTCCAAATATATGAAAATAGAGATTCTATAGTTCTTGACCTCATGGTTACAGGTTCTATTGAATATATAATGCCATTGGTCGAGGCACTACAGGAGTAAATCTGGAGAAAGATTTCGTACATCAATAAATCAGGTGTAAATCAGTAGATGTACGCTCAACATGGTTAAACATTTAACTGTTCATTCAGTTCATATCTCTGTTCATGTTGTTGATCATGAGAGTGGTTCAGATTGGCATAATCAGGACTAATACTAAAGAAACAATATCTGTAACTCCAGTTGACAGGTTGAATCAAGAAGGTATCCTGTCAAGACACGTGAATTTTAAATCTGGTATGTGCACCCTCTATAATCATAAGAGTAAATCAATAATGCACCGCATCCTATATAATCATATCCACTTACATGGCCATTATCCTCTTATCTCTGTTTGGATTTAGCCCGAGATCTTTTCCTTTATCTCTACAGGGGTTTTGGCATTACTAGCCATTTTCCTTCTTCCTCCGTCTTATATCGAGTTTCACATCTTGTGAGTACCAACTCGGTATTCCAATTTTCTGCTTTATAGAAGCTCCCTTCTTGCTACTGTACTATATCCTTGTATACTTGGATAACTACCCAACTTATAGATAATACCCAAAATTATTTGTTTATTCAGATAATTCTTGGTCTCCTCTTTCTGTGTGAGTGTATATTTATGGTTCCACCTTTTATATGTACATTATCATCTTGTTTAATTTCTGTCTCAACCAGCACTTGTGCTTATAATGTGTTAATATTACTGTTTTTATTTTATCCTATCTCAGTTCACTATATCTGTGAATGTATGATAGTTCAGCGGGCAAGGCCTGAGAAGCTCTGATACCAAGTTGTCACACCCCAATTCCGCACATTTCAGAATGGTGTGATGAACCGCTAAATAACCAACGGTTCAACCAGGATCTCAAATAGGCTATCCCCGCGTTACCTGAACCTTCATATACTCACCATCATAATCAGAGTAAATACACAATAGCTGAAGTCTTATAAATAAATGAACTGAGAACTAAAATGATATCCATAAATAATAGCAAATTATTCTGTGTTTAACTGAGACATAAATATTTAAGTACCAAATATATGTCTTATAAATCCAATAAAGAAACCTATAAAAATATCTAGTCAAATACACACGAGTTGCACTCGCAAGAGGAGTTGTGTATATCGTCTTCAACTTCAACTTCCATAGCTGCTACATTCCCATACGCTGACGCGCTCATAAAATCTTCAACAGTATAACCTGCATCATCAACTAAAAATATTCGACGTCGAGGGGTGAGTACACAACACGGCTCAGTGAGTAGCCAAAACAATGCAACATTACATATGCATGCAAAAAAAGTCAATTTATATCTTTGGTCTTGGTTTATAGTTTGCAATGTGCAATAGAAAGGTTGGGTGGTCAAAGGTTAACGTTTATTGACACCGCCTCTATACACAGGGTGTGGAAGCCCGCCCGAAGGTTAACGTTTATCGTCGTCCCCATCCACCCTACCATAACATTATACAACAAAGGTTAACGTTTATTGCTATATAATGCTATACCAACACATAAGCCCCTGTTAGCGAGGGCTTGCAAACTGGGCTCGCTGCTAACCAATCCTAATGCCAAACATTGTATCCAAGGCCTCACCCCAGCATCCCTCAGAACATCCATAGAGATAGAGCTAAGGCCCCCCGGTAGAGTCAGAGACTACAAGGACCGAGACCACCTCCCCTGATACTTTACGACATAATAGTTCTGCTAAGGTAATGACGATACGACGATGTCAATGCACAAGACTTGATTTAGAGATAGAGCTAAAGTACTGAGACCCGCTAAAGGTTAACGTTTATTGACGTTCTCATCACACCTCCCCTGATACTCGCTCGCATAAAGTACATCAACCACACACATACAAGCACATGCCTATTCCTATCATCATCATCATCATCATGTTATAAACAATAAAGTAAATATGCATGAACAAGTAATAGAAATATTAGATGGCATGCTGTATGCACATTACAAACATATTCGCATAGAATCAAACATGGCATAGGACTCAAGAAATAGAAAACAGTTTATTATTAACCAATTTATTTGGGGTTAAGGTTCCTCACCTTAGCTTGCTAATAGATATTTTCCAAGCTTTAAAATCACCGTTAAAATGTTATTAGATTACTAGCAGACCTAACATAGTCGATAGAATTTAATTAGAATTAATTCAGAATTTAAAACCATTCCATCAGCGAGGGTTGATGCTAGGGTCGATGCTAGGGTCGATGGGTCTATCGACCCTCCCCTCCATTCCCGGACTTCCCGAATGTTGAGGGTCGATGGTCGAAACACCTATGGTCGGATGGTCTATCGACCCTCGGTGCGACCCTCGTTGCACTCGGTCCAATTCCCACTTTTTAATCCATTCTTCGTGTTTGGGGTCCTATGGCTTGCTTCCTACATTCATTCAACAGTCATTCCATGGTCTAGAACCATGTATAATCCATCTAAATAGTTTTCGTGCATCCTCCTATGGTTTCCCAAGAAAACCTAACCATAAATGGATGGTTTGGGTTTCTCCAAAATCCTACACTCAACCATATCTAACCTAAGGTCTGTAGAGACTCATGGAATTAGTATCCATACCTGAGAAGATTACTTTTTTCTGCAAATTCTTCTCCTTTTTGCTAAGTCTTCTTCCTCCTTGTGTCCTTTCTTCCTCTTTTCCTTCTTCTCTCTTTCTCTCAATTCAATTAGGGTTGTGAAAGGAGTGAAAGTGGCTTAGGGACGTCCTTTAAATAGACTAGGAACATCCTAAATAAGTCCCATTGAGATTTGGAAAGAATCCCACTCAAAAATTAGGAAATTTCCTAATTTCTATATCTGTCAAAAATCGAGGGTTGATGGGAGGGTCGATGATCCCGTCGACCCTAGGGTCTTAAGCTGTTCGACCCTCCCTTAAAATCTGAGGGTCTGACATTCTATTTTGGGAGGTCCGACACTACTTGGCTGGGTATGCGACCCTCCCCTAAAATTAAGTGTTTTTGGGTCAATTTTATACGTGGGATCTCGATCTCCATCACGCCCTTGGTCCACTTGACTTGACCATGATGGGTAAACCTGGTTCAAGGTGGTAAGACCGGGTTAGTTTGACACGGGTCTTACAAATGTGGTCATGGGGTTTGCATGTGACCTATGCGTCAGAGGTAGTCCGATGTGATATGGCCGATGTAGGCGCCCCGACCATTACACATCGATCTATTTTGAGAAATTTCACCGATGTGGTCACGGGGTTTGCACGTGACCTATGCGTCGGAGGCATGCCGATGTGATGGGGCCGATGTGGGCACCGCAGCCAATACACATCGGTCCCTCTTGAAAAGTTTTACCATTGTGGTCATGGGGTTTGCACTTAAACAATGTGTCGAAGGTATGCCGATGTGATGGGGCCGATGTGGGCGATGCGGCCAATACACATCGAGATGATGAGAGATCAGTCGAAGTGATGGCTCGGTGATCAAGATCCGGGTCTGGATATAGGTCTGATATATGGATACTGCAAAGCAGGACCTGGTGAACGGACCCGGGAGACGTCGTCGGTAATAAATGCCACCGCTTTGACATTCCTATCATTATGTGCCACGTAGATTTGTCTGTTTCGAGCTGGCTGTCTTTCACTTAGATTGTATATTTAAAGGAGTGGTGGGGGGAGGTCCATCACTCTGGATAACTATTCCTCAGGTCGCAAACGGAAGCCTCGGCGTCGGGTTTGCTCTTTGACATCGGCTCACCTCAAGAGTTTTCTTGCTTTTTTTTTCAGTAAGTCTTGCTTTCTTTAAACTGGTTTATCAGTCCATTGTGTAGATTTTCGTAGCCAATGGTTGGTAGTGGGGGAGATACCGACATAGAGGTAGATATCGAGACCTTGGGGACGTCTTTGTCCAGTAGTAGTAGTTTCACTTCGTCTAGCAGCGGGTCTACTGCTAGCACATTGTCGGAAGAAGGTTCTACAGAGCGGGTATCTGAGGGCGGTGCCGAGACGGAGTTGAGGACAGAGGAATCGAGTAAACAAACCCGAAGCCCGTCTTGGAAAATCAGCAAGGCAGGTACTTCTTCCGACTTATCTCGGCATGAACTAGCAGTTGGGGACTCTACTCACGAATTAGGTGCCGAGGTGATTCACGAGGCCCGTGAGGAGGCTGATCCCCCTCCTGAATTTGATGCGAGGGAGGAAGTTTGCCTGCTTACCAAGGCCGAATTTTCCAGCCTTTGGGAATGGTATCAAGTACCCGCTGATGTGGAGATCCGGATGCCCGACCGAGGAGATAGGGCCTGCTAGAATCGTCGGTCAGAGCTCTGTGTGAATCTGGAGATGTTCAAGGCTGGTTTTCGTGTGCCTATACCGCGGCTAGTGGTCGATATCCTGAGGTATTATAAGGTTGCCCTGATCCAGTTGATGCCGAATTCGTGGAAGAACATGATGGCTTTCATATTATACTTTAGGAATCTGGGGCAGAGGCCGACCCTTAACATGTTTCGGGCCATTTAAAATTCAACGATTATTGTAAGTCAGAGTGGTACTATTTCACGAAGAAACTGGACTTTGGTGACATTCTGGAGGATAAGCCCATATCCATCAAACTTTGGAAGAACAAATTCTTCTACATCCGGGGCAAGACCGTGGTGCTGGAGAATGTATGGGTAAAATTAGACGCTGAAACGCTAAATACCGATGTGCCACTACAGTCATTCGAGTCCGAGCTTCTGCGGCGAGCTTGTATATCTGAGGGGACTCCCTTTCGTATCGCCAATCTGAGAAACCCCTTATTTTTATATGAGAACAAGCTGCATGAGTATTTTCTTTGACGTAGCGCTTGTTGATATCGGCCGACTAACTCCTGGCTAATTCTATTTGTGTACGTTGCAGTGATGTTGTTGAAAGAGTATCTGATGGAGCTGCGGAGGAAGGAAGCTGCCAAAGAACGGGAGGCCAAGGAAAAGAGGTCAAGGGCCGACCAGAACAAACGGACAGCGCCGGAGAGACGCAGTGGCGAGAGGGAGGTGGCACATAAAACGTTAAAGAGATCACATAAGACATCCCCTGATTCTGCTATGGCCGATGCAGCTCGTATCTATGCCATGCTCCTGACTCCTCGGTATCGTGTTCTTGATTTTTTAGGGAAGGGGGCCGCCGTCACCACTACTGAGGCGGTCCTGGCACTTACAGAATCGACTGGGATAGGAGGGGAAAGGCATGCTACTCCTCAACGCTCTCAACAGTAGTCTGCTCCCCCATCCACCAGACCGAGGGAGTACCAGGGACAAGGTGGGGATATGAGCGAGTTCCGTTGTATCCCCCTCATCGGCTCCTTACCCAAGAGAAAGATGGGTGACGAGCAGATCTTTCATCCTGATTGGCCCTGATCGATGATGATACGGCCATGGGCGATATCTGTGCTGCCAACAAACTGATGAAGGGGGCCATTCTCCCTCGAGACTAGGAGTTGGTGCAGGATGTACCAACCCCATCCGTGATATTGGGAGCTGATACCCTCGCCACGTTGGTAAGCTATTGGCCTTACCACTTTGGCCTTTCTTAGGTGACATATGACAATAAATCACTAGTTGTTGCCTTGTTTAAATTCCTTCTTTTTTGTTTCTTGTTGTAGCTTGGGGTGTATATGGAGATCTTGAAGCAGCATGCCAAGAAGACGACGAAGGACTTGAGCGAGACGGATCGCAAGTTGCATCTGGCTGAGGAGCAAACGGAAAATGCCAGGACGCAGCTTCATTCCAAAGAACAGGAGGTCACATCTGTGACTGCTGAGAACGCACAACTACGAGTCGAGGTGGAGGCGTTGCGGAAGGAGAGAGTCAGCCACCGGGAGGTGGAGAAGTCGAATAAGGTGCGCATTGCCAAGCTGAAGTCTATTGCTGAAGTTTCCAAAAATCGAGCGATGAAGTTCAAGGAGGCATTCTTCAAAGCTCAATCCATCGCTACCAGGGCTGTCCGATTATATCAGAAGTCGGAGGCATTCAAGGAGTTGGTGGGAAGAAATTCTCTCCACAGCTTTACCCAAGGGGCCGAGGCCTTGAAGGACTATGTGAATGAACGGGTGCCTGGGGTGGACTATATTGAGGCCGAATGTCTGAAGCCTGTCAAAGTTTCGACAGAGATAGTGGAAGAAGACGATCCAGAGATTTTTTAATAGCTCGCAGAGGTATTCGAGGGGGAGGAGCCCCCCCTTCTCCTGATAATGAAGACGAGCCACCGTCCACGCCACGGGTCGGCATTTCTCTTGTCACCGGCCTTCCTCTTACCCCAGGCGGCTCTCCCTCCTCAGAATGTTGGCGAATCCGGCAGTGACGGGATGGTTCACCGAGGAGATAGTAGCTAGGGATCTTGTTATGTAATTAGTATTCTTTTCTCGGCTAGGTGGTACTGTTGGGGTGCGTCGGTATTGTTTCTGTAAGGGGAGCCCCTATTTATAAATTTGAAAATGTTGTTTTGTTATCCGTTGAGTATGGACTGATGTAGTTTTCTTTTACTGACTTCAAATTGTCATGTCTTTACTTCCTTGGAACTGAATTGTGCAATGCCCAAAATGGTTTATTTGACTGGATTTTGCAATGTGTGGGTCAACACCTAAGGTTGAAGGTCTGTTCTACCCTCCTCGGCTAAATGTGTTCAAAAAATTAATGAACTCTTTTGGCCATATGGGTCACAAATGTGGATGGAGCTCCGTCTACCCTTATCGGCCAAATGTGTCAAAAAATTAATGAACTCTTTTGGTTGTATGGGTCACAATCTAAGTTGGAGCTTTGTCTACCCTCCTCGGCTAAATGTGTCCATAAATTAAATGAACTCTTTTTTCCATATGGGTCACAAATGAGGTTGGAGCTCCGTCTACCCTCCTCGGCCAAATGTGTCCAAAAAGTAATGAACTCTTTTGGCCGTATGGGTCACAATCTAGGTTGGAGCTCCGTCTACCCTCCTCGGCCAAATGTGTCCAAAAAGTAATGAACTATTTTGGCCGTATGGGTCACAATCTAGGTTGGAGCTTTGTCTACCCTCTCGGCCAAATGTGTCCACAAGTTAAATGAACTATTTTGGCCGTATGGGTCACAATCTAGGTTGGAGCTTTGTCCACCTTCCTTAATTTTTTGCATTGTGATGTCAATATTGAAATAATATTGGAAACCCAGATGACACTTTCCTTGATTTGAAATTATGGCCGTCAACGTCAGGGTACATCATGGGGAAAAACTATTGGTAAAATGGACGGAGATGTTCTGTATTCTATGCTCGAGGTATTGCCTTGCCGTCTATGTCGACGAGATGATAAGCGCCGCTCCGAAGGGCTTGAGTGACTTGATATGATCCTGCCCAGTTTGGAACCAACTTCGCTTGATTGGTTGGGTCAGAGGCGGTTATGCTTCGGAGAACAAGGTCCCCAACCCTGAATGATTGCTCATGGACCCTCTTGTTGTAATGCTTGGCAACTTGTTGCTGGTAAGCAGCTATCCGGATTTGGGCCTGATCTCTGGTCTCCTCTAGGAGGTCCAAATTTGTTTGCAACCCTTCTTCATTGGAAGTAGGGTCATAATTGGTGATCCTGTGTAAGGGGATCCGTACCTCCAAGGGGAGAACTGCCTTAGTGCCGAAGGCCAACATAAATGGTGATTCTCTTGTGGCTGTCTTGGGGGTTATTCGATCTTGTCCACAAAATGTGCGGTAGTTCATCTAAGCACCGACCTTTTGCGCCCTCTAATCTAGACTTGATCCCTTTAAGCACAATCTTGTTGGTGGACTCTGTTTGTTCGCTAGTCTGGGGGTGCTTCACCGTCCCGCAGCGATGGTGAATCTAGTTTTCTTCATAGAACGTGAAGAAGGCCCTGTTGTCAAACTGCTTGCCATTGTCGGTGATGAGCATCCGTGGAACACCATAGCGATAGACAACAGATTTTTTTAAAAAAATCACAGATTATGCTCTCTGGGATGTTGGATACCGCCTCGGCCTTAGCCCACTTGGAAAAAAAGGCAACTGCGACTATGAAGAATTTTCTCTGATAGCGAGCAGGGGGAAATGGACCCATGATGTCCATTCCCCAGGTAGCAAAGGGAATTGGGGCTGCTTCAATTGACCTCAGGGGGGCTGCTGGGAGATGGGGGACTGGGGCATACATTTGGCATTCTCCACATCTTTTGACGTAGTCTATGCATTCCTTTCACATTTTTGGCCAGTAGTAGCCTTGTCGTAAGATTTTATGAGCAAGGACTCTCCCCCCTTGATGGGCTCCGCAAATGCCTTTGTGTACCTCCTTGATTGCCAAAGCTGCTTCTGATGGGTGCAAACACCACAAGAGGGGGAACGTAAAGGTTTTTTTGTACAAAGTGTCGGCCTCCACTATGTAATGGTGGCTTTGGATTGAATCCGCCGAGCCTCCTTTCTCTCTCCTAGAAGGATGCCATCTCGGAGTAATGAATAAATCGGATCAATCCATGACGGTTCTGCTGTGGCTGGTAGTATCATTTTGGAATTGCGATCCACTGTTGAGTGTAACAAGGTTTCGGTATACACTGAGTGATCAAGATCTAATAAATCCGAGGTGGCCAGTTTGGAAAGGGCATTTTCCTATGTGTTTTGATCCCTAAGTATGTGGCGTAGGGTGAAACTATCAAAAACTGAGGCTACCTCTTGTACCTTTCGCAAGTATGCGGCCATGCTGACTTTCTTTGCCTCGTACTCCTCATTTACCTATCGCACTACCAACTGAGAGTCGTTGGATGCCTCGATCCGTTTATCCATTACTGCCTTGGCCAAGCGTAGTCTGGCGATCAAGGCTTCATATTCGGCTGCATTGTTTGATGCCTGAAACTTGAACCAAAGGGCGTATCGAATCTGAAAGCCTTCAGGGCTAGTGAATATGAAACCAGCACTGCATTGGGTCTTGTTCGAGGCTCCATCGATAAATAAGGTCCAAGGATGCAAAGTGCTTTCCTTCCTTTGTCTTTCCGCTGCCTCCTCCGCCTCGCCGGGAAGAGACGATTCAATGAGAAAATCGGCCAAGGTTTGAGCCTTAATGGCCGTCCGGGGCTTGTAATTGATATCGAATTCTCTTAATTCGATAGCCCCAATTAATTACCTTGCCAGAGACGTCTGGCCTCATTAGAATTTTCTTTAGAGGCTCATCAATTAGGACGATAATGGAGTGTGCTTGGAAGTATGGCCAGAGCTTTCTTGCTGACATTACCAATGCAAAAGCAACCTTCTCGATGAACTTGTATCGAGTTTCAGCTTCCAGTGAAATCCTACTGATATAGTAAATTGGACGTTGTATGCCATCCACCTCCTTGATAAGCACGGTGCTTATCGCCTTCGAGGACACTGCCAAGTATAGTTTCAATATGTCCCCTACCTCGGGCTTAACCAAAAGCGGAGGAGATGCTAAGTAAGCCTTTAGTGCCTCGAATGCCTGTTGGCATTCGTCAGTCCATTCAAAGGTCTTGTTGCCCTTGAGAGTTTGGAAAAAGGGGAGACACTTGTCTGCTAAACGAGACATGAATCTGCTTAGTGCGGCTACTCTTCCGGTAAGTTCTTGTACTTGCTTTACTCTAGTCGGCGCTGGCATACTGAGAATGGTTGTAATCTTTGATGGGTTGGCCTCAATACTGCGGCTGGATACCATGAATCCGAGGAACTTTCCAGAAATGACTCCGAATGCACATTTGGCAGGGTTGAGGCGCATTATGTGCTGTCATAGCACTCCGAATGCTTCCTCCAGGTCCTTAACATGATCCCCCCACCACGCTTTTCACAAGCATGTCGTCAACGTACACTTCTTTCGAATATCTTATTCACCAGTCTTTGATACATGGCCCCCGCATTCTTGAGGCCAAATGGCATGAGATTGTAGCAGAAGAGACCTGGATTGGTGACGAAGGCAGCCTTGTCTGAGTCGGCTGGGTGCATTCGGATCTGATTGTAACCAGAGTAGGCATCCATGAAACTTAACTACGCATGTCCAGCGGTAGCATCGATTAGTTGATCGATCCGAGGGAGGGGGAAACTGTCCTTCGGGCACGCTTTGTTCAAGTATATGAAATCAATGCATATTAGCCATTTGTCTCTCGCCTTGGGAACCATGACGACGTTTGCAAGCCATTCAGGGTAATGGATTTCTCTGATAAATCTAGCCTGTAATAATTTTTCGACTTCATCATCGATGAGACATTGTCGAGACGCAGCAAACATCTGCTTCTTCTGGCATACCGGACGGTGTCGGGGATCAATATTCAAGCAATGTTGTGCAATGTTGTGCAATGTCTCGCGGTATTCCTGGCATATCGACTACGAACCAGGCAAAAATGTCTGCATTCGCCCTTAAGAAATTTATCAACTCTATTCTCCGTGGTTTCGTGAGCGACGACCCGATCTTGATCATTCTTTCTGGATTTTCCTCCACCAGAGGGACTTGGATTAGGTCTTCGGCGGGGGTCCCTCTCTGTTGCTTGGGATCGTCCTATAAATCTTCAACGTGAACCTGCTATGCTTGGGCTGGTTTTTTATAATCGGTGAGCTCGACGGAGTAACACTTTAGTGAGACGAGCTGGTCTACCCGAAATTCCCCGGCTCCTCTTGGAGTGGGGAATTTGATTACCAAATGGTATGGAAAAGGGACCAACCTGAGGGCAGTCATACTAGGTCTCCCCAGCAAAGCATTGTAAGAAGATGGGACGTCGACTACTAGGAAGTTCATCATGACCCTAGATTCTCTAGGGTAACTGCAGGCCCTGACAGGCAACCGGATGGTTCCCTTTACTGTAACGAGATCACCCGAAAAATTGACCAAGGGGTAATTTACAGGCAATAGATGCTTGGGGGGAATTTCCATGCACTGAAAGGCTTGCCAATTTATGATGTCAGCAGAACTGCCCGTATCGACCATTATCTTATGGACATCGCTGTCTTCTATCCTCAGGGTGATAACAATGGCATCTTCATGAGGCAGTTCTAGACCGCACAGATCCTCGTCGCTGAATGTCAGGAAGTCTCCTGTGCGAGCCCTCTTACCGGGCCACTCTGTAGATTCAACACTCCTCGCATAGGCCTTTCGAGCCTTTACGGATGTATTGCTAGCTGCGGGTCCCCCAGTGATAGTCATTGCTTTCCACCCTTGCCTAGAGGGGTCATACGTTAAATTGTCGACCATGGCTGAGGTGGCCGCCTCGGCCGAGGAGGGTCAGTCAATTGTTGTATCCTCTTCTTGTACCGACCTAATCTCTGGTATTCTCGATGCATCCTTTCCACTTAATGGGTCATACCTCAGTCCCGCAGTTCTGATGGTACCCACATGATCACAGGGCAAGTCTACTATTAGAGGTGGATCAAGGACAAACAACGGTAGCGGCGGACGAGTCTGGTCCTGGCATCGCTGTGGTAGCCTAGGGTCGACCCTGAGTCGAGTCCTCCCCCTTGTTTCTAAAGAATTCAATACCCTTCCCTGTTCATGCACTTGTTGAGGGGTTGGGCTAAGGGTATGGGCGAACTGACAACGGAGGACTTCGACGTCCCTATTTGTCGGGGTCTGTCCTCTTTCTCGCCTCTCTCCCTATTGACGAGGTTGCTGCTCAGAACGCCTGTCTGGATACTAAGGCTCGACTGCCCTGTTTCTTCTTCTTTCCACTCTTGGAGGATCTCTTCGATCTTTTCTTCTATCTACCCTCCTGGGTTCTCTTCCTTCCATCCTTCTTGGCTTCCTTTCGGGAGTTCTCTCTCATGGTGGGAGGGGTGGTCTCCTCCGATCCTCCCCCTTGGTGTTGTGGGTACCCTTGGGGCATTATGATCCACATACTGCTTATAATACCCCCTTCTAATGAGGTCTTCGATCTCTGCCTGCAAGTTCCAACACTCATCGGTGGTATGACCAATGTCACGATGGTATTGGAAATACTTGTTTGGATTTCTTCGTTGTGCTTTGGTTAAAATCTTCTGGGGCCTTTGGAGATGTCCGTCATTAGCAATGAGTGTATAGACGTCTCTAAGGGGCCTATTGAGCGGGGTGTAATCATTGAACTTCTTCTGGATTATGCCTCGAGCTCTAGCTTCCTCTCTTCTCGACCTCTTATGTTCCCCTGGTTGTGTAAGGTCTTGTCTTTTGTCTGTTTGTTTGCTTGGAACATCGACTAAGCCCTGTTGGCTTCGTAGATCTCATTAGCTGTGGCAAACTTCTCACATCGAGCCAAGATCTCTTGAGTATGTCGGCTCCTTTTTGGCGATGGAGAATCTGAGCTTTGGATCAATGACAGCTGCTCTCAAAGTAGCGAAGTGAACTGACTCTTCTATGTCTTTTACTTGGAGCACCTCCAAGTTGAATCTGGCCAAGAAAACCTGCAGGGTCTCATCAGACATTTGCCTCATGTTCATGAGATGCACGCTTGTCTTCCGCTGCACCCCACTTCCTTGAAAATGCATTCTGAACAGTTTTCCCATGGTTTTGAAAGAGTCAATAGATCTCGGAAGCAGGTTGTTAAACCACATACGGGCCGCACCTTTTAGAGTAAGGGGAAAGGCTCTACACATGATCGCATATGGCTTTGCGTGGAGGACCATCGCCCCCATAAAATTGTTCAAATAGTTGACTGGATCGGTGGGTCCGTCGTAAGAATCCATGGGCGGCATGCTGAACCGCTTTGGCAAGGGGACCCTCATAATAATATCGATCAGAGGGTTGTCCGTAGAGTAATCCCTGTCTTCATCTGGAGTCACACCTGCCTTTTCCATTGTCTCGACCTTTCGGTGCAAGATTGCTAACTAGTCCACTATCTTTGTGGCTACCTCCGGATCCATGGGCGCACTCTGTTTGTCTGCTCCCATGACGACCTCTGGTAGCGGCGCATGTCGCGGGACCAAAAGTTCTTCCAAGGCATCTTCGCCTCGCCCTAGTGCTGCTCTCGGCAGTGAGCCTAACCTCTCTCGAACCGGTATCCTCCCATGCTATGAGGTTGATCCCGTTCCACTTATTTCTGGACATGGGTGCACTGTGGTCCCATTTCTGATGGATCTACCTCCGTTTTGTCCAAGACAGTCCTGAGGAGGATCCCTAGGGGGATCAGCCTCTTTATGCGGGTCAATCGGGGGAATGACTCGTACTGGTGGCTGGGAAGTAGCCTCACCGACTGGGGGCTACAGTCCTTGGACAAATCTAGTTAACACCTCAAGCTACTGAGCCATGGTCTTGAATTGTTCATAGGTGACGAACGCCTCAAGTAAGGGCACTTGATTGGCCGCTCGCTTCTCTCTCTCCCTCTGCGGTCTGGGTTCTGACCTATCTCCATCTTCGGGGTTGGTCGATGGCTGTTCAATTAGAGGGGGGTCGGGATTGACCATATGACTTCTTGTTCTCCTTAGGCTCATACCTCAGGATTTCTCTCTGGCCTTTATCTTTTGACGTCAAATCTCTCGAGGTCCCACGGTGGGCGCCAAACTGTTTCGATCCCGATCCGTCTCTGAGGTCCACCACGCTGACTAGACTTGCAAGACAAGCAAAGACAAGGGGGGGAGGCGGGCCAATGGCCCCTGGTCCACTCCAATGCCAAAAGTTAGGGCTCTGTGAACAGTCGATGGGCTCGGTGTCCTAGCTCACAATAATATTTAAATGGGGTAAGTGAGAGATTCTCAGTCCCAAGTGTCAGAGCGAGAATCCCAAGAATGAGTAATTAATGTTCTTGTACCTGAATTCTCGAGATTTGGTCTATTTATAGTGAATAGTGCTTTTTCCTTAAATGCCGCTTTTGCCTTTTACTCATGCGTTCGGATTTATGTAGATGCTCTCTTATATCCAATCGAGAACGTTTACGTGTTATGATTTTATTGGTGGCATGGCAGATTTCCCCAACAGGCGCAAAAGCGGCAAGACCAGAACAGGCCTCCTCTCCCTTATTTGATCTTAGATCCCCTTGAGCAACTCCTCAACTATCCCTTCAACCGCATAAACACCATTAGGATCATGGAGCGTCCCTCCCATAAAGGCACAAGATCCAGGAAGGTTAGTCATCAGGTTGGAGAAGAAAAGTTGGTTAGGAAAGGACCGAACCCTGTTGGTAGAGGTGGCCACCTCGGCCTTGGTTGAAAATCTAGAATACGACCCCTCCAAGGAGGGAAGAAAAGCCATGACCATCGCAAGAGGACCCACAGTAGGCAATGTAAGACCCGCATTTCACTAACCGTGTCGTACCAGGTCTTCCCATCATTTCTGGACCAAGTGGATCGATCGTTTGAAGATGGATCACAAACCAGGTATGAGAATCAAGTTAAAAACACTGAAAACATACCTATGGTCGAATACCTGGGTAGGTATGGTCGATCATAAGGAAGAAAACAAAAATCTTAGACCATGAACCCCACGGTCGATGATTTCGACCTTACGGTCAATAGGTTCTGAGACCATAACCATCGACCGTGAGACCCCAGATCAGACTCAGAGTTTTAAAATTTTTTCTAAACTAAGGGATTTCTTTCCTAATTGAAAGAGGACTCTATATGGAGAGTTTTCCTCTATATAAAGGACATCCCTTAGCCCTTTTTTACTCTTTTAGAACATTAGTAAACCCTAGAGAAAGAGAAGGAAGAAAAGGAGAAGAAAAAAAGGCTGAGGAGAGGATTTGCTGAGAAGAGATTGGCTCTCTATCACAGGCAAAGGTATGAACCTAATCTCTAAAGATGTTAATTCTATGGACTAAGGATTCTATGGAGGATTAGGGATGTCAACCTACCATGATCTATGTGATTCCTTGAGTAATTTCCAAGGATAACCATGGGGGATGAGTTTGATGGTTTGGGTTGATAAGAAACTACTAATGATGGCCATAGGATGACGTTCGAATAAATCCAATTGAAGACAAGAGGATTTGACCCAGGAAGAACTCGAATTACATGTAGTCTGTGATCAGAAATCTCGAGGTTGCAGCTATGGTCGACTATAGCATGACTAGAGGATCGACCATAGGCATTTGGAAAGATCCAGAAACCATATGGTCGCAGCTACGGTCGCACCATATGCTACTGTAGGGGATTGACCGTAGGTAGTAAGGTCGATACAGTATGAGACCATAAGACCAATCAGACACCTATCAGTGTTTTGTTTCGATTTTCTACTACTGTAACATGTTATATATGAATCTTAACTTAAATTCATATAACTTTTAAGTTGTTAAATTGATTGAAAGAGAATTTCAAGACTTGGAAGGAGATCAAGTATTGCTAAGAGGTGATGAAACAAGACCTAAACTAATTGGTTAATAATAAACTGTTTATTTTTATTGAGTCCAATACCATGATTGATTCTATGCTTGTATGCTTGTAGTGTGCATCTCACATGTCATCCAATATTTATGCTATTACTATTCATGCATATTTAATTTCGTTTATTTATAACATGATCACGATGATGCTAGGATTAGGCATGTAAATGTATGTGTGTGGTTGGTGTGTTGGATGTGAGTGGAGCATTAGGGGAAGGACATGGCATGGTGGTCTTTGACCTCGTCACCAGACTAGCTCTATCACTACTTAAGTCTTTCCCACTAACATCGTCGTATCGCCATTACCTTAGTAGAACTATTACGTCATAGGTCATCAGGGGAGGTGGTCTCGGACCGTGTGGTCTCTGACTCTGTCGGGGGGCCTTAGCTCTATCTCTATGGACGTATTGAGGGATGTTGGGGTGAGGCCTTAGATACAATGTCTGGCATTAGGATTGGTTAGTCGCGAGCCCAGTTTGCAAACCCTCGCCAATAGGGGCTTACATATTGGTATGGATAGGGCATCAGGGGAAATGTTGGCGGTGTTTGATCCGGACACTTTAGCTCTATCTCTATTCCATGGTGGGTGCATGTGGGACAGCAATGGTGTTTGATCCATTGGGTGGATTCACACACTCGAGTATAGAGGTGCAGGGGCCTCCAAACCTTTCTATAGCACATTCCAAACTTAAAAATTAGACCAAAGATATGAATTGAATGCATGCATATGTTTGTTGTATTATTTTGTTTGCTTACTAAGCTGTGAAGTGTGCTCACCCTTTTGACTTCAAATATTTTTAATTGATGATGCAGGTCCTACTGTTGAAGAATATATGAATGCACTGACGTATGGACACGTTGCTGCGATGGACGTAGAAGCTGAAGAGATACGCATGATTCATCATGTGAGTACAAACAATGTGTTTTTGCTTAAGTTTAGTTATAATTTGATCATCAGATATGTAATTGATTATTTATTTTTATGTCTTGTGGTTTGGAATTGGATTAAATATTTATTTATACTATTAGACTCTCAGTTCATTATCTATAAGACTTCTGCTTATTTGATTATTACCTCTGATTATTACTGTAGAATGTGTGTGTGGCTTGATATGGTGGGTATGACCTATACGAGATCCTGGTTGAACCATTGGTTTATTGGCAGTTCATCACACTAATCTGGTTAGACCAGAATTGAGGTTTGACAATTTGGTATCAGAGCTATCTCTACCCATTGACCTAACTACTTCCACATGAGTCATGAACTGAGTTGGGATAAAAAATTAGAAGTTATAATAAGAACACACCATAAGCACCTATGTTGTTTGAGACATAAACTGAAGGAGAATAATGCTCATATGTAAGGGCGAAAAAATTTAATATATATTGATACCACAATGAGAAAAATGTATATTCGAACCAGAGTACAGCCCATAATCTGGTCAGTTACTCTATATTATAAAAAGGAAAAAAAATAAATGATATCATAGAGCTGGAGGTGCTAGAGGAGGAGGTGTCTCACGATTTCTATCATAGTTCTTAGCATATACTCTCACGAGCCAGGCCACCTGAGTCTAAGTCACTCAGAGACTAGTTGTTAGATCTACTACTCGCTGGTCTTTAGAGCGCTGGGCATCTAGAAGCTCTCCTACTTTCTAATCAGTCATGTGCTGATCCTCCCGAATCTCAGGTAACAACCCCATCATGTCATCTGGTGGTGGGCATGAAGGGCCAGCTGAATGAGAAGCTCGAGAAGGGCCAGCACCAGTAGAATGCTGTGGTGATGGAGGAGGGATGGCATCTACATCCATGTACATCTGATCATCATCCTCCTCATCATCACTCTCATGTGCCTCTGTTGCTACCTCTGTTGCTGCTGCTGCTGCCGCCTCTGTATCTGCTGCCGCTACTCGAGTGAGAGGACGTATCATAGCATTCCTCTCATCATCACTGACCTATATCTCTCTCATGCCCATCCTGCTGATGGCCTCCCAATCAATGTTAGCTGAGAAGGTGTCCTTAAAGATCCTCTTATCTACTAGACCCACCTGTAGACGAGCGAATAGGGTGGAGATCACCCGCCCATAAGGCAAGTTACCTCTCGAATCAGGCAACGTAGCTCTGTGCATAGTCCGAAGAATAATATATGGGAGGCAGACAGGCTACTAGTACAAATACAGTACAACATGTACTGGGTCATCTGTGAGACCATCTCGTAATGTCTGCCCTGGGGAATAAGGTTATGCTAGATAATCTTATAGTAGACCCGTGGATCTGGACGTAGGTTGACTGCTTTCATCTCCCAGTGGTCATCCTGAAGAATTTGGTTATCTATTTCTATACGCACTTATGTAGACTGAAACTGTTGCTCCCTAGGTGCATAGTAAACCAACTGGCCATCATTTGAGATACCTAGGAGATCAGCCAACTCATAATAGTTGAAAGAGATTGGAACCTCTTTCACCCAGCTGGTGATCCAAAGCTCTCTACCCTTATCAACATCCTCTAGGTCACCCTTTACCTGTAGGTGATAGTAGAACTGCTTGACCAAGTCCGAGCAAGTGCAAGCCTCGTACAGAATAACTGGAAGCTAGCCCATATCACCAAACGCCCTTTCCACATTAAACAAGGCTAAATGGGCTAAGTTAACACATCTACCCCCTTCTACCTTCTTTTGATTAAACCAAGGGTATTATGTTTCTGCTTCCACAGACCTAAAGCGAAGTAGGTCATGAACTCGAGGAACTTTAGTGCGAACCACGATAACTGCAAGAGAAAAAAAATAAGTTAGATAAATTTGAAAATTTGACAGGATAACGACGTAAAGTGGGCAAAATCCCCACTTTTCACTCAAACATTTGGGCAGGAGGACTTACATAGGTCCCAAACCATCCTGCAAGGCATATTCAATCGGAAATTTTAACTAGGTAGGTTGAATTTGAAGAAATTTTGACAATTGGGAAAAACCCCCAAAAATTAAGGGAAAAATGGAAATTTCAAAATTTTTACCAAATCAATCGATGAAACTCAAATTTTCTTGAGGGCTTTCATCCATTAGGTGGCCAATAGCAAAAGCCCCCAATAAAAATCAAATTTTTACGGTCAGAAAAATATTAATTAGAAAAAACCCTACAAATGGCAAAAACCCTAGGTATGAAAGCTTAAAAATGAAGAAAAGTAGAGAACATACCTCAAGGAATGGAATGGAGATAATGAATCGATGAAAAAATCACCAAGTTCGTATAGTAGACACTGTAACAACTCAGTGGTGGCGAGTTGAGTTGTGACCGTAGGAAAGGAAAGGAGAATGAGAGGAAAAAAAATCTCGAAAACAGGTTTAAAAACCTGATTTTGAACCATACGGTCACACAATTCGACCAAAACCATCGACTGTATGATCGACCATAGGGTCTCGATAAGTTGTCAGGATTTTGAAGGTTACACCTATGGTCGCACAACATGCAACCGTAGGCCATCGACCGTATGACTGACTGTTGTCTACATTTTGATTCTGTCTGAACTTTTGCCTATTAATTTTGTTCTTCTCTCGCTTTCCATTGTGAGACTAACCCAATACTACCATTCTATTTTGTCTCACATGTGTAGCTTTGCCAATAACATACCACCCAAGAGTTTAAATGGCTGGGTACAGAGTAAGCAAAAGGAGAATGCAAACCCATCTCCACCACCTATGGAGACTAATGACAATGAAGGTCAGCAAGGACAGGAAGGAAATATTAGAGCTCAAAATTCTACACCTCAGAATGTTCACACCCAAGCTAACCCAACCAACTTACCTGCACCACCTACAGATTTGGCTACTGTGGTGTTGAATTTGGCACAACAAATGCAGCATATACAATAAATGCAAGCCAACATGCAAGCTGCTATGGGAATTTCTTTTTCAGTTGCAAACACAACATCTCTACCTGTAGGACAAGCTAGTAATGCACCTGGCGGTAGCAACATTGTACCCCAAGCATCGCAAACACCAGCAATACAAGGCCAAGTACAAAACCCTGAAGCACCGCAATGCGGGTATAACCAAGGTAACCATCAGTACCAGCCGCCTATGTATGGAGCTTATGCACAATATCAACTTGATCATTCTTGATTGATTGAGCATTTCCTAAAGATGAAGCTGAAGGAATTCAATGGCAAGCCGTCGGATCCTTTGTGGCCAGTTCACTGGATCGATGAGATGGAAAGAAATTTTATGATGATGACTATAAATGAGGAGGAGAAAGTATTATGTGCCACTTTTATGCTGAAAGGTGATGCACACCATTGGTGAAAATCTACTCAGAGTTATCTGTTGACGAAGCACGCCCAATTAACCTATACTATCTTTAAAGAAGCGTTCTTCGAGAAGTATTTTTTCAGGAGTTTCATAGACCAAATGGAAAAGGAGTTCTTGAGTTTGTATCAAGGGCAAATGTCAGTAGACACTAATTAGCAGTGTTATGAAGAACTGGTCTTCTTTGCTCCCTCTAGCATACAGGAGGAAAATACCAAAATCTGAAGGTTCGTCATGGGACTTAGGGAAGTATCCGTGAGCATGTATTGGGATTGAAAAAGAAGATTCATAATGAAACTATACAGATTGCTCGAGTACTGAAGCGAGCCAGAGGGAAAGTTATTTTGCTCATAACAGAGGTATAAAGAGGCCCAATAGAAACTCATACAATGGAGGGAACCCTAAGACATTTAAACCCTTCCGTACTCAAGGCTTCAATGTTGCAGCCAAGACTACTCCGACAGACCAACTTCAACAAAAGCAAAGTAATGCTGGAGTCAAATGCTTCAATTGCGATCAAGTAGGACATTATTCAAGAGAGTGTCTTAAGCAAGGAAGCAGCTACAGCAAGGAAAGGTTTATGCCGTTACTTCTGAGGATGCTACCGCATCGCTTGATGTGGTCACAGGTACGAAATGAAATTTTCATTTTGTACTACCTTTTGTGAGCATGTAGACTAAATTAAATCAAATCATAGGTATCGTACCTATTAAAGGCTTACCCACAAGAGTACTCTTTGACTCTGGAGCTACTCATTCTTTTATATCTGTGTCGTTTAAAAAAAAGTTAAATCTACCCCTCAGATCTTTAGACTGCAAATTGCTTGTACGATCACCTATGGGATTAGAAGTGGAACTAGACAAAGGTTATGGACCATGTCTAGTTCTTATCGACGAGAAGATTTTGGATGCAACCTTAATCCAACTCGAGATGGCAAACTTTGACGTTATCTTGGGAATGGATTGGTTAGCTCGGCACTTCGCAAACCTATTATGTGCGGAAAAAAATTGACATTTAAAGACAAGGAAGGAGCAGAGTTTAGTTTTGTGGGTACCAAACTTTCCCGTAAACGAAAATTCATTCTCTTTACATTAAAGGCTAGAAAATGCCTCGAGAAAGGAGGAATTGGGTATATAGTATCTGTGGTCAACCTCATCAAGGAAGCACTATGAATGGAGGATATTGAAGTTGTACGTGAATTTTTTGATGTATTTCCTGAGGAACTACCAAGACTACCACCTGACCGAGCGACAGAGTTCGTTATAGATCTTATACCCGGAGCCGCACCAGTATCAAAAACACCCTATTGAATGGCTCCTACTGAACTAAATGAATTAAAGGTACAATTACAGGAGTTACTGGACAAGGGTCATATTAGACCCAGCATATCACCATGGGGAGCGCCAGTATTGTTCATGAAAAAGAAGGACAATAGCGTTCGACTGTGTATAGATTATCGAGAATTAAATAAGCTTACAATAAAAAATTGGTATCAAGAATCGATACAGTTGCCTCGGATCGATGACTTGTTCAATCAGTTGCAAGGTGCAAAAGTGTTCTCCAAAATTCATCTTCGGTCAAGATATCATCAGTTGAAGATTAAGGAAGGTGATATTCCAAAGACACCATTCAGAACCAGATATGGACATTATGAATTTTTAGTCATGTCTTTTGGATTGACTAATGCACCCATAATTTTTATGAAACTTATGAATCGAGTATTCCATGATATGTTGGATACGTCAGTCATTGTATTTATTAACAACATACTAGTCTACTCAAAGGACAAAGAAACTCATATCACAAATCTAAGAGCCGCTCTGCAGCGACTAAGAAAGAAGAAGCTTTACGTTAAATTTACCAAGTGTGAGTTCTGGATAAATAAAGTCGCTTTCTTAGGCCATGTTGTATCAGCTAAAGGGATTAAAGTAGATCCTAGCAAGATTGAAGCCATTCTGAAATGGGAAGCACCTAAGAATGTTGCAAAAATTAGAAGTTTCTTAGGTTTGGCTGGTTACTATCAACGATTCTTGGAAGATTACTCTAGAATCGCCGTACCTCTCACCACTCTGATTAAGAAAGGAGAAAAATTTGTTTGGACAGACAAATGTGAAGAGTGTTTCCAAACATTGAAGGCTAGATTGATATCAGCTCTCATCTTGACTATTTCGATCCTAGAACAACCATTTACCTTGTACACTGATGCATCTAGGTTAGGTTTGGGATGTGTGCTTATGCAAGGAGAACAAGTAATTGTGTATGTCTCAAGACAACTGAAGACACATGAGAATAACTATCCCACTCATGACTTGGAATTAGGAGCGGTGGTACATGCTGTCAAGATATGGAGACATTATTTGTATGGTGAGAAATTTCAGATTAAATCAGATCATAAGAGTCTCACACACCTTTTTAATCAAAAGGAGTTGAACATGAGACAGAGAAGATAGCTGGAGTTATTGAAGGATTATGATTGTGATATCCAGTATCATCCAGGGAAAGCTAATGCAATTGCTCACGCACTAACCAGGAAAGCAATGACAAAATCTCAGGAAGAAGCTAGTACAAATGCTGTAGCGTGTGCCACAGGAAGAGTATTTAATTACGATAACGAGTAGTTCGTGATTGATATTCCGAATGAATCAACTGACCAAGGATTTATTCATCTATTCTCAAACATGTTTGCTACATTGAAGATTGTACCTGATTTGCTAGATGAAGTAAAAGTAGTCATTAAATCAGACCCTTATCTGAGAATGGTGCAAGAAGACCTTGAAAAAAGTAGGACTACCCTGACTTAACTTTGGATCCTGAGAAAGTAATAAGATAAAAGGGGAGATTATGTATTCCTAAAAATGAAGACTTGGATATTAGACACAGACTAATGAAGGAAGCCCACGCCACCACTTATTCGATACATCCTGGAAGTACAAAGATATATCATGATCTGAAGAAACTATATTAGTGGAGAGGAATGAAAGAGGCTGTAGCTAAATTTGTGTCTCAATGCTTGAATTGTCAGTAGGTAAAGGCTGAAAGGCAAAGACCTGCAGGATTGTTGCAGCCACTACCAAAACCAACATAGAAATGGGACTGCGTCACTATGGACTTTGTTATCGGGTTACCATTGACTCCCCGAGTAGTTGACGCGGTCTGGGTGATTGTAGATCGTTTGACTAAGACAGCTCAGTTTATAGCTATACGACCTCAGTATACCCTAGAGAGGTTAGCTAAGCTATATGTGGATAATATTGTCAGATTCATGGTGTGCCTGAAAGCATCGTGTCTGACGGAGACTCACACTTTACCTCAAAATTTTAGAAAGGATTACAGAAGGTTATGGGTACAACGTTGAAGTTTAGTACTGCATTCCATCCTCAGACCGATGGATAGTCAGAGCGCACCATTCAAATTTTAGAAGACATGCTTCGAGCTTGTGTCATTGATTTCAAGGGATCATGGGATGAGAAGTTACCATTGATCGAGTTCGCTTATAATAACAGTTATCGAGCTACAATACAGATGTCGCCCTATGAAGCACTGTATGGTAGGAAATGTCGAACTCCTTTATTTTGGAACGAAGTTGGAGAACGGAGTATTGTTGGACCATTGTTTGTTGAAGAGACTTTTCGAGTGGTCGACATTATCAAGGAAAGGGTCCAAGTGGCTCAGAACCGTCAGAAGCAATATGCGGATAATTGACGCAGAGATCTTGTATTCACTATAGGTGATAAGGTATTTCTGAAAAGATATCCTATGCGTGGTTTGAAAAGGTTCGAACAGAAGGAAAAATTGTGTCCCAGATATATTAAACTTTATGAAATTCTAGCTAGACGTGGAAAGGTAGCATATCAGTTAGCACTACCACCATCAATGTCTAGTGTACATGATGTATTTCATGTCTCATAATTGAAGAAGTACGTCAGAGATCCAACACAAGTGTTAACAATGGATCCACAGGATTTGACTGAAGATTTGACGTTCGAAGTAGTACCTTTTGAGATCACTAGTCGAAAGGTACAACGTCTTCGCAACCGCAACATTTACTACGTTAAGGTTACTTGGAGAAGTCAAAATGTGGAAGAAATTACATGGGAAGAAGAGAATGCTATGCGAAAGCAATATCCTCACTTATTCGACTCGAAAGATATGTGTAAATTTTGAGTACAAAATTTATATAAGATTAGGGGAATTGTAAGACCCGCACTCCACTAACCCGATCTAACCATGTCGTGCCAGGTCTTTCCATCATTTTTAGACCAAGTGGACCGATCGTTTGAAGATGGATCACAAACCAGGTATGAGAATCAAGTTAAAAACACTGAAAACATACTTATGGTCGAATACCTGGATAGGTATGGTCGACCATAAGGAATGAAATAAAAATCTTAGATCATGAACCCTACGGTCGATGATTTCGACCCTACGGTCGACGGGTTCTGCAACTGTAGCCATCGACCGTGAGATCCCAGATCAGACTCCGAGTTTTGGAAACTTTCCTAAACTAAGGGATTTCTTTCCTAATTGAAAGAGGAATTTATATGGAGAGTTTTTCTCTATATAAAGGACGTCCCTGAGCCCTTTTTTACTCTTTTAGAACATTAGTAAACCCTAGAGAAAGAGAAGGAAGAGAAGGAGAAAAAGAAAAGGCTCAGGAGAGGATTTACTAAGAAGAGATTGGCTCTCTATCACAGGCAAAGGTATGAACCTAATCTCTAAAGATGTTAATTCTATGGACTAAGGATTCTATAGAGGATTAGGGATGTCAACCTTCCATGATCTATGTGATTCCTTGAGTAATTTCCAAGGATAACCATGGGGGATGAGTTTGATGGTTCGGGTTAATAAGAAACTACTAATGATGGCCATAGGATGACCTTAGAATAAATCCAATTGAAGAGTAGAGGATTTGACCCAGGAAAAACTCAAATTGCATGTAGTCTGGGGCCAAAAATCTCAAGGTCGCAGCTACGGTCGACCATAGCATGACCAGCACGACCAGAGGATCGACCATAGGCATTCGAAAAGATCTAGAAACCATATGATCACAGCTACGATCACATCATATGTGACCATAGGGGATCAACTGTAGGCAGTAAGGTCGATACAGTATGAGACCATAGGACCAATCAGACACCTGTCAGTGCTCTGCTTCGATTTCCCACTACTGTAACATGTTATATAAGAACCCTAACTTAAATTCATATAACTTTAGGTTGTTAAATTGATTGAAAGAGAATTTCAAAACTTAGAAGGAGATCGAGTATTGCTAACAGGTGAGGGAACAAGACCTAAACTAATTGGTTAATAACAAACTGTTTATTTTTATTGAGTCCAATGCCATGATTGATTCTATGCTTGTATGCTTGTAATATGCATCTCACAAGTCATCCAATATTCCTGCTATTACTGTTTATGCATATTTAATTCTGTTATTTATAACATGCTAATGATGATGATGTTAGGAATAGGCATGTGAATGTATGTGTGTGGTTGGTATGTTGGATGCGAGTGGAGCATCAGGGGGAGGATGTGGCATGGTGATCTTTAACCTTGTCACCAGACTCTAGCTCTATCTCTACTAAAGTCTTGCCCACTAACATCGTCGTATCGCCATTACCTTAGCAGAACTATTACTTCGTAGGGCATCAAAGGAGGTGGTCTCGGACCCTGTGATCTCTGATTCTATGCCCATTGAGTTGGATCATACCAACTATTTATTGTAGAAGTTCGAGTTCATGCCATTGTTGCATGCCCATGACCTTTATGGCTTTATCGATGGTACAAACTGTAGTCCCCCAAAGGTATTGCCTCCATCCTCTTCCTCTCCTACAACTGAATGTACTACCCCTAATCTAGCTTACTTTCTCTGGCGAAAACAAGATCAAATATTATTAAGTTGGATTATCTCCTCCCTAACTGAAGGGGCCCTCGCTCAAATAGTCGGCCTCACCTCATCACATACTGCATGGGAAGCGCTGACCAAAGTTTATGCTTCCCAATCTCATGGATGGGTTATGCAACTGAAGCACCAGTTATTCCAGTTGTGCAAAGGTACACAAACCATGCCCTAGTATCTCCAACGAATTAAGAATCTCGTTGATAATCTTGCAGTAGCAGCTCACCCTGTATCTGAGCCGAATGTCATCCTCAACATCCTCCGAGGTCTCCCTTCAGACTATGACTCATTTGCAACCTCAATCACTACCTGCTTGGATCCGTTTCCCTTAGATGATTTCACTGGCTTACTACTTAGCCAAGAAATTCTCAAAAAACAGAGATCAACTCATATAGATCTCCCTATAATTGAGGTCACACCACAACAAAATCATTCGGTAATTCCTCTTGTCCTCATGCTTTTACTACAAGAGGTCGTGGAAACCACGGAGGCCGTGGCTGGTTTCGACAACGTAGTTTGGGTTCCACCTCATACCACAATCAAAATCAACCACTGCTTCCTACACCTACTGTCACACCCCAATTCCACACTGTTCAGAATGGTGTGATGAACCGCTAATAACCAATGGTTCAACCAGGATCTCGAATAGACTGTGTCCGTTTGTTTAAACCATACACTTCCACAATATTTAAAGACTTCCACTGTATTTATTATATTCTGATTGTGGTTATGTGCAATGGTTTGTATGAGTGGACACGATCTTATTGAGATCCTGGTGTGAACTGTTGGTTCAGTGACGGTTCACTCACACCATTCTGGTTGGTTCAGAATTGGGGTGTGACAACCGGGGGGCCTTAGCTCTATCTCTATGGACGTATTGAGGGATGCTGGGGTGAGGCCTTGGATACATTGTTTGGCATTAGGATTGGTTAGTTGCTAGTCCAGTTTGCAAGCCCTCACCAATAGGGGTTTACGTGTTGATATGGGTAGGGCATCAGGGGAAGTGTTATGCGGTGTTTGATCCGGGCACTTTAGCTCTATCTCTATTCCATGATGGGTGCATGTGGGATGACAATGGTGTTTGATCCATTGGATGACTTCACACACTCGTGTATAGAGGTGCGACGGCCACCAATCCTTTCTATTGTACATTGCAAATTTATAAACTAGACCAAAGACATGAATTGAATGCATGCATATGTTTGTTGCATTGTTTTGTTTGCTCATTGAGCCATGATGTATGCTCATCCTTTGGACGTCAAATATTTTTAGTTGATGATGCAGGTCCTACTGTGGAAGATTATATGAATGCACCAACGTACGAGCATGTTACTGCGATGGATATGGAAGCTATGGTGGAGTCGCATGATTCGTCGTGCTAGTGCAACTCATGTGTTTTCAATTTGATTTAGTTGTTGGATTATCGAAACATGTAATTGATAAATTTATTTTATTTTATGTCTTTAGTCATTTGAAGATAATTAGATAATTAATTATGTTATCATTGTTGAATACTCAGTTCATTAATATTAAAGACTTCCGCTATTGTTTATTTACTCTGATTATGGTTCTGGATGTATCTGGTTTCATCAAATGGACACGGCCTATACGAGATCCTGGTTGAACCGTTGGATCATAGACGGTTCATCACACCATTCTGGTTGGTTCAGAATTGGGGTGTGACAGTATCAAACCATTTGTCCCTTTGAGAGTATTTGTCCCTCTTTGCTGCTTGAGAGTATCAACCCAAAAACAACGAACTACATTGTAGCTGATTTTCAGGACCTCCCGTAGGCAACTTGGAGGACCTCTCCAAGTACAGTACCACAACTTAGTATCCTTAGGTTCTCCATACCCATATCCATATCATATCCATTTTCATTATCCATATTCACTTCGATCCACATAGGCTATCGCTAGATTCAATCTCAATCATCATCAAGCATAAACTTTAACTTGAACAATTGAATCTAAGGAAGCTTAAGTATAAACTATATCCATAAACCTTAATCACATTCCGTTCGAACTATGTTATGGACTTGATTTTCAGGATTGGAATACATAGGCAATTTGAGATGTCTTGGACGTCTCAGATTCAGTCCATCACCGAACCATCTTTGGTTTGATTCACTGTACATTATTTTCTTGTTTATTTATTTTTGAGAACATGTTTAGCTGAATCTATGTTAGAAGAATTTAGCAACTTGGCATATGATCCTCCATGAGCCCTAGTCATCATCCATTAACCATGAATAGTCAGAACCATAGAGTCTAAGGAAAGTAGAATCACATAGGAGGTCAATTTTCATATCAGATAGTTTTGGGTGCCTAACACCTTCCCAAACTGTACCTTGAACGCTTACCCGTTCTCTGATAGATCAAAGCCAATATATTTGGTCTAATAAGTCAATAGAAGTCTTTTGTTATTGATGAGACTGTATTTTATAGGTCCTAGACCTTAATCTAGGTGGTGACTCCATATCATTTACCATCCATCAAAGATGGGTGGATATTCATTTGTCCTTACACTATTATATGTATGAGGAGGATATGAAAATGAAATTAGTTTATGAAGATTGTATTAGCTGGATAGACATAGTCTATACTTCTTATTATACAGTTCTGAGAACCATTCCAAATGGAAGATCTGTAAGCTTTTCAGTTAGGGCAAAGATGCCCAATGGTGGATACTACGAGGTCAAGTGTGATGATGATGTCTTGAAAATTGTAAAATTTTTTGAAGTAGAGGGTAGAGCTATTCTCTTGGAAATATATGGAGTAAATATGGGTGAGGCCACATTGGAGAGTTACAAAATCAATGGATATGATTCAGCAATGATAGGTAGACCAAAGCCATCACGGAGGCAATATAAAAAAAAATTATAAAGAGGCCTGTGAAAAGTAGAGAGTCCATAAGTACAACTGCACGTGCTACTATGCCTATGGAGGAAAGAGTAATAGTGTCTACAACAACAAGTTCACCTATCACTATGCCTATGATGGAAAGAGTGTCTATAAGTACAAGTGCACCTGCCACTACTGAAACTATGACACCCCAATTTCGGCTGAACCAGAAGTGTGAGTAAACCGCTACTAAACCAACGGTTCACACCAGGATCTCAATAAGACTGTATCCACTAATATAAACCATTGCACATAACCATAATCAGAATATAAATAAATACAACAGAAGTCTTAAATTAAATGAACTGAGTTCTACATTGTAAGTATAGTAACCAATTATTCCCCACACCAAAACATAAATAAAATATCTTTATACAATTTATGAATCCAACTGAAATAAAATAAAATAAAATAAATCATCCTAGAGGTACACGTAGAAAGAGCACTCACATGAAGCGTCATGCTCGTCCTCCCCTGCTTGCACTTCTAAAGTAGCAACACCTCCATATACTGGAGCGCCCACATAGTCCTCCACAGTATAACCTGCAATAACATCTAAAAACATGAATATATATAAGGGTGAGCTCACAACTTAGCTCAATAAGAAAATCAGATAATGCAATAAGCAACATGCATGAGTAACATTCACATTATGGTCTGGTTTTAAGTTTGCAATGTGTTATAGAAAGGATTGGCGACCACCGCAACTCTATACACGATTGTGTGAATCCACCCAATGGATCAAACATCACTTCCATCCCACATGCACCCACCATGGAATAGGGATAGAGCTAAAGTGTCTAGATCACACACCGCCAACACTTCCCATGATGCCCTACCCATACCAACACGTAAGCCCCTATTGACAAAGACTTGCAAACTGGGCTCGCAACTAACCAATCCTATATGTCACCATAATAGGCCCTATCCCAGCACAGCTTCCTACGGCATAGAGATAGGGCTAGAGTGTGATGACTAAGCCGGAGACTATAGTTCCACGTTCTCCCCCTGATACCTACCCATACCAAGCATGCTAAGATAGAAGCGATACGAAAAGGTGCTAGTGTAAGGAATGATCCTAGACCCTAGGCCCTTTTCATTTCATACACCAACGAAAACAATCACATGCCTAACAATCACAACCTACCATAGCGAGTATGCATGAATAATATAATAACTGAAAGTAAAGATGACATGTAAATATGCACAAGCAACTCCATAGACAATAGTTATTAACAACGTTTTACTGTTATTAGTTAATTAGGGTTTGGGTCCGATTCCCTTACCTGATGCTTGGTTGCTTACTTGCTTCGCATCACAACATCCAATCTTGCTATCACAGGGTCCTACATTATTTTAGGGTTTAATTAGAATTAGTTCCTTAGGGTTTTACGTTGGTCGGAAACCAACTAGGTTAAAATATATCTAAAATAGTGCATAGTGGTCGCAAGTACCGGTCGCTGCACTGGGGGGAAATGGTGCTTACTGATATGGTCGATCGGTCCCTCCTTGACCAGCTCCGGAGAGGTATCGGTCGCTGTACCGATCGCATATAGTGCAACCGGTATAGTCAACTGGTATGCCTCCGGAAGACCACCAACTTGGTGTTCATCTTCCGTCGGTCACACACTATGACTCCTAGGGGTCCTCCTATGCATTCTACGCCTGAGCAATGAGTTAGGGTTGTTTTATGTTCCATTCAAGTCCTTGTTCCTATGATTCTTTGCCTAGAATTCGAATCTAGGTTTATCGAACAATTAAGGTTTAACAGGAATTTAGGGATTTTGATTGATGTGAATTAAATATGTATGTAACCGCAAGTGCACGGTATCGTGCAGTAACGGGTCGATCTCAGGGAGGAATCGTTATTATCCTAACTCAAATAAGGCAAAGCGTACCAAAGGGATATGATTGAATTAACACTCTAATCACTTTAAATAAAAATTAATCAAGCAATAAAAATAATAATAACCATTTATAACGGTACGAAAATTTACGAAACCACTAACCATAAAGTAACACAGATTTATTGCAAGAAAAAAATGAAATTAAAAGTAAAAGAATGTAAGAAAAACTTATCTTGATAGAAGATTTAACTTATCTCTGTCGTTGCTCGTCGTCTTGTTGTCACTCCAAGGCGATGTGCAAACGATTACAAAGGAAGCCTTCTCCTCTAAATTAAATTAGTAATGAGGTACAACCTATATTTATCTACCCTACTACAGAGTTCTAAATCTGAAATTAAAACTAAAAGAAAATAAATAAATAAATAAAAATAAACTTAAGCAAGAAGAACACAACTTGAAAAGAAAAAAAACTAAGAATCTTGAACTCTCTCATAAATTCTCAAAACTAAGAAAAAAAAAACTCATAATAGAATTCTTGGATGATTTTCTATTGCTGAGCATCACATATATATACAAGAGAGTAAAGATCACAATCAATCTTTACAATTGAATTACAAGAGATTTTGTAGAGATAATTTTGGTAACTGAATTCCAATCTTATAGGTTCATTGTATATGGACGATTCTTGAGTAGAAAAAATTTTACACCAACTCATCATATCTTTAGCATTATTATCTCTTTTTGAAAACTTCCATAATCGATTTGAGCTTTCGATTCTTTCATGCCATACCAATCTTGTAAATTTGATTCCAAATAACTAAGGAATATTTTCTCAAGAGAATAGAATCTTTCACATGAGATTGGATTACTCTTTGACTTGGTCCAAGGCTGATCTTATACACAAAATTCGTGGTTCTCCTCATAAAATTAGTCTTATGCCCGACTGCCGAGTTGACTGGGTGAGTTAACTAGACAGGATCACCAAAAATTCATAAAATGATACTCAAATTTCTCCATTCTTTCACCTATACCCAACAAACATAAAATCAACATTAAATACTCGAGAAGCATCATAAATAGAATAAGAGATGTATATTTTATGCCCTAAATTCACACATAAAATGTGTTCATCAGATTCCCCCACACTTGAGCATTGCTAGTCTCGAGCAAAGAAAAATATAAAAATAAAATAAAATCCTAACTCACTTTCGTAGGAGTCACGATTGCACTTAGCACGTGCAACAAGCCTTTAAACCCCTAGGTTATCCCTAGTGGACGAGTTGTGTCTCGTGAGTATTTTCAGAGAATAAACACACAAAATTCATATAGAAATTTCAAACTTTAATTTTGGTATTAAGGAAAGAGAGCACACACATATCTTATTAGTCACGACACTCAACTTGGGATCAAGAAAACATAGAAATTCCCACACTTGAACATTGCTACCTCATATGATTCAAACACTAAGGTTGCATCTCAATTAAGAAACCTTGTTATATCTTCCAAACATATCTCTCCTTAAGGTGAACCCTTTGTAACATACTGGTAACCAAGACCCAAGAATAGCTTTCAACACTTGTATCTTTTTTTTTTTTTCTTTTCTTTCTTCCTCTTTAAACTACTCCACTACAATTGGCTTGAGAAGTGCAGGTGGTTATGCATTCCCATGTTACTATGTAGCTTCGCTTTTGGCAAGGAGGTATCAGCTTTATTCAAAGGTTGAAATTACCAACTATAACCATAAAATATTCATCCCTTCAGGAGAGGTAAGACGTATTTTCTAACTTAATTCCCATCTCAAAATACAACCTAAGTACTATCCTCACATAGGATTTCATTATTTCGTATGTGATAGTTTCCTAGGTCTCTTTCTCCTTCCTCTTTTGTGTCAAAACCATAGAAATAGTGATTGACTTTCCCAAAAACCAAAGTTAAAAAGTTAAAATTTACAATGAAAGCTCAAAATTCATTTTTTTATATTAAATCTCAACCCTTCCCCCATACTTAAATCATGCATTGTCTTCAATGTATACAGAAAAATAAAAAACAAGGACAAGGGGAAGAAAAAAACTCCCTGAATTAAGGATCAGTGTAAAAAGGCTCATGGAGATCCATGACCTCTTCAGTGGAGTCGTGTGGAAGCTCCAAAAATGGCTTCAAACGCTGGCCATTCACTTTGCTGGTTGCACCTGTACCTGGATTTAAAATCTCAATTGCACTCGATGAGAAAACATTTTGAACAATATAAGGACCCTCCCAACGAGATCTAAGTTTACCAGGAAAAATATGCAAACGAGAATTATAAAACAAAACCTTGTCGCCAGGGGTCAAAGACTTCCGAAGGATATGTCTGTCATGATAAGCCTTGGTCTTGTCTTTATAGATGCGGGCATTGTCGTAGGCATCATTTCTCAATTCATCCAACTCAGAGAGCTGGAGTCCTCTATGAGTGCTAGCATCTGACAAATCAAAATTTAATTTCTTAATTGCCCAAAATGCCCGATGTTCCAATTCGACTGGTAGATGGTAGGCTTTTCCGTACACCAGACGGTAAGGGGATTGACCAAGAATGGTCTTGAAAGAAGTTCTATAAGCCCACAAAGCATCTATGAGATGAATGGACCAATCCTTACGAGTAGGATTGACAGTTTTTTCTAAAATTTGCTTGATTTGTCGATTGGATACTTTAACCTGTCCACTAGTCTGAGGGTGGTAAGGGGTTGCCAATTTATGGGTAATACCATATTTTCGAACAAGGACCTCAAATGGTTTGTTACAGAAGTGTTTTCCCCTATCGCTAATGATAGCTCGAGGGGTACCAAATCGGGAGAATATATTCTCCTTTAAAAATTTAATGACTACCTTGTGGTCATTGGTCTTAGTAGCAACAGCTTCTATCCATTTAGACACATAGTCCACAGCTAACAAGATATACTCATTCCCAAAAGACTTTGGGAACGGACCCATAAAATCGATGCCCCAAACATCAAAAACCTCAACCACCAGAATTGGGTTTAGTGGCATCATATTCCGCTTGGTAATGCGGCCTAAAGACTGACAAGAAGGGCATGTCTTACACTAATTAAATGCATCCTTAAAAAGACTAGGCCAGTAGAATCCAGACTGTAAAACCTTGGCCGCAGTCTTATTTGGCCCAAAGTGGCCACCACACGCTTGATCATGACAATAAGACAGCACAGATTGCTGTTCATGGTCAGGTACACATCTCCTGATAATTTGATCAGGGCAAGTCTTGAACAGATATGGATCGTCCCAAAAATAGTACTTGACTTGGGAATGGAATCTATACCTATCCTGGGCGGACCAATGGGAAGGGGTCGCACCCATTACCAAGTAATTTACAATATCAGCGAACCAAGGCTAACTAGATAATGCAAACAACTGCTCATCTGGGAAAGACTCGTTGACTGGTGAATCGACAATCAAAGAATTAGGCAGTCGGGATAAGTGGTCAACAACCAGATTTTCTATTCCTGGTTTATCCCTAATCTAAGTCAAACTCTTGTAAAAGCAAAACCCATCTAATGAGACGAGCTTTGGCATCCTTTTTCTGCAAGAGATGCTTGAGAGCGGCATGATCCGTATACACAATGACATGGGATCCTATCAAGTAGGCACGAAATTTCTCTAAAGCAAATACAACAGCTAAGAATTCTTTTTCAGTGGTGGTGTAATTAAGCTGTGCATCGTTTAATGTCCTACTTGCATAACAAATTACATGGGGTAACTTATTGATCCGTTGCCCAAGGACAGCTCCTAATGCAAAATCAGAAGCATCACACATAAGCTCAAAGGGTTCTGTCCATATGGGTGCCTGAATAACGGGGGCAGTGGTTAAAATATTTTTGAGTTGATTAAAACTCTCAAGACAGGAATCATTAAAATCAAAGAGCTGGTCTTTAGCAAGCAAAGAGGTGATAGGAATCATTAAAATCAAAGAGCTGGTCTTTAGCAAGCAAAGAGGTGAGAGGACGAGCAATTTGACTAAAATCTTTAATGAACCTCCGATAGAAACCGGCATGCCCTAGAAAGGAGCAAATGTCCTTAACAGATTTGGGAACAGGTAGCTTTTCAATCAATTCTACTTTGGCTCTGTCAACCATGATCCCATCTTTGGAAATGATGTGACCCAACACTATGCCCTGTTTTACCATGAAGTGGCATTTCTCCCAATTTAAAACTTAATCTTTCTCCGTACACCTAACAAGAACTAAGGAAAGATTATGTAGACAATCAGAAAAAGTAGACCCATGCACAGAAAAATCATCCATGAATACTTCTAAATATTGTTCTACCATATCTGAGAATATGCTCATCATGCACCTTTGAAAAGTGGCAGCGGCATTGCATAGCCCAAAAGGCATGCGCCGGTAAGCATAGGTTCCGTAGGGGCATGTAAAAGTGGTCTTGTGTTGGTCATCTAAGGCAATGGGGATTTGATTGTAACCGGAGTATCCATCTAAGAAGCAATAGTATTCATGTCCGGCCAATCTCTCTAACATTTGTTCAATGAAAGGCAAAGGGAAGTGATCCTTCTATGTTGCCGTATTCAGCTTTTTGTAGTCTATGCAGACTCTCCATCCTGTTTGGATACGAGTTGGAATCAATTCATTGTCTGCATTAGCAACTACAGTGACTTTTGACTTCTTTGGTACCACATGTACCGGACTTACCCACTCACTGTCAGATATGGGATATATGATCCCATGAGCTAAGCACTTTAGAATCTCTTTCTTAATGGCTTCCTTCATCATAGGATTTGCCCGTCTCTGAGGTTCCCTTGAGGGGTTGGTATCTTCCATAAGATGTATATGATGTTGAACAATAGACGGACTAATACCTTTGATGTCAGCCACAGTCCAACCTAAGGCTTCTTTGTGATTTTGTAAGAGTTTGACTAACTCTTCTTCCTGATTAGAAGTCCAATCAGATGTAATAATAACAAGAAGAGTTTGGTCAGGTCCTAGGAAGGCATACTTCAGAGTGGATGGTAACTCCTTTAATTCTAACCTAGGTGGTTCAACCATTGAGGGCTTAAGAATGGAAGTGGATAAAGGTCCTAGAGGTTCCACAGGTGTGTGGATACTCCATGCCTCTGATGAGAAAGTATCCGCTACTCCTCCCAACGCTTCCATACACTGCAAGAATTTTGAGTCAAAATCAATGTCAAAAGTGGTCTCTACATGGTCAGGGAATTCTTGGAGCATATGTACTTCCTCATTCGGTTGCTTACCCAGCCTAAATACATTTAAATCAACAGTTTGGTTACCAAATGACAGTTTCATGAGACCGTTCCTGCAATTTATCAGTGCATTGCTTGTAGCCAGAAACGGTCTCCCTAAAATGATATGGATTTGATCCCTATTGGAGATAGGATGTATTTCTAAAACAATAAAATCTACAGGAAAAAAAAATTCTCCTACCTTTAACAAAACATCCTCTACCATTCCTTTAGGAGTTTTTACAGAGCGATCAGCTAGTTGAAGTGAGATGGACGTTGGTTTCAACTTTCCCAATCCTAATTGTTGGTAAACATGATAAGGTAGAAGATTCACACTTGCACCTAAGTCCAGCGAGCATGATCAATAAAAGTGTTGCCTATGATGCAAGAGATGGTAGGACAGCCGGGGTCCTTGTATTTGGTCGCCACGGGATGGTTCAGAAGGGAACTTAAATGTGCAGCCAAGAATACCTTTTTAGGAATTTGACTAATCCTCTTTTGTGTGCATAAGTCTTTAAGGACTTTTGCATAAATAGAAATTTAGTCAATTGCATCCAAAAGTGGGATATTCAATTCTACCAGTTTGAAAACCTCTAAAATTTAATCAACTAAAGTAGTCTTCTTTTGGTTTACCAACCTATTAGGGAATGGGGCTGGTGGAGTAAAAACTCTGTCCAATACAGTCTCTTTGGGTCTTTCAGATACATTAGATGAACCTGAAGAAAGAGGCTCAGTACTTGCCTCAGATTGGGGAACATTAACAGGAGCAACTTTGGGTTTGTTCTTTGGTGTTTCATCCTGTAGGTACTCTTGGCCACTCCGTAATGCATGGACTGCATTGCATTGTTTGGAGAACCCTGATTGACTCTCTATGCCATTCACTTGAGGGTTTGACCTATTTGGTTGTGGGTGATGGCGTGGGTTGGTCTCTGGTTGGCTGGGCAGAATACTCTTGTTTTTTTCACACATTAGGGTAACCAATTGGGTAAGTGTCCTCTCCATACTGGTATGCCCTGCCATTAGAGCTGCCACATTATTCTCCAACTCATTGAGTCTGGCCGGCTCACCCGTGTTAGAAAACCCAGGGGGTTGCTGAAAATTATCTTGGGGAACAAAATTGGGTCTAGGGGGAGCATATGGCCTGGTGTGACCGGGAGGACCTTGATTTAGAAATTGGGATGGGTCCACACGGTTCCCTTGGTTCCAAGAAAAATTTGGGTGATTTCTCCATCCTGGATTGTAAGTGTTACTATACGGATTATAAAGTGCACTTACATTAGCATTCTGAGAATTTCCCTGTGAAGGGCATTCCTCTACTGTGTGTCCAAGAGTTTAACACCAGTTGCACATTAGGACTTGCTTTTGGATAGGGTCTTTAGGAACTAAGGCTTCTATTCTTTTGATAAAGCTATCTAAGTGTGCCTCCTTAGCTACTATGACATCAACAAAGTAACCTTTACCTTTTTGGGTTCGATCTGTCTCCTGCACAGACTCCCACTCTCTTGTTTTTTCGGCTAGATCTGCCAAAAAATTCCAAGCATCGTTAGCATCCTCATAGGAAGTGAATCCTTGAGGACATATAGACTCAAGCATTTGCTTGGTAGGAAAATCTATCCCCTCGTAAATAATTTGACAAAGCTGCCATATTTCAATACCATGGTGAGGGCACTCTTGGAGTAGACCTTGGAACCTTTCCATGAGTCTTGAAAAAGACTCATTTGACTCTTGTTTGAACCGCATTATATCCCCTCGAAGTTTATTTGTCTTGTGAAGAGGAAAAAACTTTTTAAGGAATAACACAGTAAATTTTTCCCAAGATGTAATGGAAATTGTGGGAAGACCATAAAACCATTTTTTAGCTCCATCCTTGAGTGAAAAAGTGATGCACCTCAATTTGACAGCATCATCACTGAGCTGTTGCATTTTAATGAGGGCACACACCTCCTCATACTCACGGAGGAACAAGTATGCATCCTCTAAAGATAACCCATGAAAATGAGGAAGCATGGTAATGAATTGAGTTTTCAATTCATAGTTGTTGCCTGTGGCAGCTGGCAATTGAATACATGAAGGTTGTGCTACCCTAGCAGGGTAAAATCTATCCTTAAGTGTCATCTTTGGTTCAGTCATTGTAAATGATGGGACTCTTACTAGACGATTGCTAGAATCACGAGTCCATATGCTCATGCATAAAACTGTTTCAAATGATAAAAAAAAAAATTTCTTTCTTTTTCCTCTAAATTCGATGCGAAAAGCTGGATTTTTTTGAATCGGGGTCAATGCAAACCTCCTGACGATCAATGGCTTAGAGACCAGTCATATCCGCAATTACCTTGAGAAACAACACCGTTACCGCCGAAGCTATTGGTCGTTATTCCTCTTGATAATTCGATAGCCAGCATCCCTTAACAGCATATCATGGTCAGGATTGGACCGTCGATTGTACTATTCCAACCTAACGGATCGGAGGTGCAAAGAAAGGCATAAAGAACAATGTAAATTTTTTTGCATTTTTTTTAAATCACTTAGAATTCAATGAATTTTTTTTTAAATCACTTTGAACTATTTAAAATAGAAAAAATAACAGTTTGCCTCCCCGGCAACGGCGCCAAAAACTTGATGTGAATTAAATATGTATGTAATCGCAAGTGCACGGTATCGTACAATAACGGGTCGATCTCAGGGAGGAATCGTTATTATCCTAACTCAAATAAGGCAAAGCGTACCAAAGGGATATGATTGAATTAACACTCTAATCACTTTAAATAAAAATTAATCAAGCAATAAAAACAATAATAACCATTTATAACGGTACGAAAATTTATGAAACCACTAACCATAAAGTAACACAGATTTATTGCGAGAAAGAAATGAAATTAAAAGTAAAATAATGTAAGAAAAACTTATCTCGATAGAAGATTTAACTTATCTCTGTCGTTGCTCGTCGTCTTGTTGTCACTCCAAGGCGATGTGCAAACGATTACAAAGGAGCCTTCTCCTCTAAATTAAATTAGTAATGAGGTACAACCTATATTTATCTACCCTACTACAGAGTTCTAAATCTGAAATTAAAACTAAAAGAAAATAAATAAATAAATAAAATAAACTTAAGCAAGAAGAACACAACTTGAAAAGAAAAAAAAAACTAAGAATCTTGAACTCTCTCATAAATTCTCAAAACTAAGAAAAAAAAACTCATAATAGAATTCTTGGATGATTTTCTATTGCTGAGCATCACATATATATACAAGAGAGTAAAGATCACAATCAATCTTTACAATTGAATTACAAGAGATTTTGTGGAGATAATTTTGGTAACTGAATTCCAATCTTATAGGTTCATTGTATATGGTCGATTCTTGAGTAGAAAAAATCTTGCACCAACTCATCATATCTTTAGCATTATTATCTCTTTTTGAAAACTTCCATAATCGATTGGAGTTTTCCATTCTTCCATGCCATGTCAATCTTGTAAATTTGATTCCAAATAACTAAGGAATATTTTCTCAAGAGAATAGAATCTTTCACATGAGATTGGGCTACTCTTTGACTTGGTCCAAGGCTGATCTTATACACAAAATTCGTGGTTTTCCTCATAAAATTAGTCTTATGCCCGACTGCCGAGTTGACTGGGTGAGTTAACTGGACAGGATCACCAAAAATTCATAAAATGATATTTTTAAGCTCAAATTTCTCCATTCTTTCACCTATACCCAACAAACATAAAATCAACATTAAATACCCGAGAAACATCATAAATAGAATAAGAGATGTATATTTTATGCCCTAAATTCACACATAAAATGTGTTCATCATTGATCAATACCTTCTTGCATGGTATTGATCAGTCATGATCAGTCATCCATAATGCTTAACTTAGAGAGAAGTTCAAGCACTTACCGTTGGTTCTCAACTATGGTGTTCTTTGTCCAACAGCGGCTCCTCTTCGACCTCTCTTAGCTCTTTCTCCTCTTCAAATCTCTTTCTCCTCTCTAGGGTTTGTGAGGATTAATCAAAGAGGTTTAAGAAGGTTTAGAGGTCCTTAAATAGGCTAGATTAGGTTTTAGAAAGTTTCCCTACGTTAAGAAAGTCTCTAGGATTGAGATTTGGCAAGCGGAACCCACAGAGATCGGTTTCTGGATCTAACTAGTCTACCCGCGCAAAAACATACCGGTCGACTGGTATATAGACCGGTATGATAATATTTCTCTGTTTTGGTCTATTTTCGTACCTGATTGTCATCCACTCATCCCGTCTAGTCCGATTATGATTGGAAGACCTATTACGCCATGAAATAGAAGTTTACATCGGGTTCATGGAGTGCGGGTCTTACAAAAACTGCTGGCAATAGTGGTGGAAGAAAGAAAGGGAAAGAACCAGCAATTGATCTTGAAAGTGAGGATGACCCACTAGATAAGAATTGAGACATTAATGTGAAAGATAGTATTCATTCTGAAGGATATAAAGATGTGGATTATGAGAATGTGGATGTTGAGGATCTGAATTTTTTTGAAATTAAAGAAGAAGAATTTCAAGAAGAGAGTACTACCAGGGACGAAGAGGTAGATATAGATGAAGTGGGAAGGGTAGACATTAGACAAGGATCTATCTATGAAAATGTCTACTCTTTTAGGTAAGTTCTGAAGAATTTTGTCATTTAAGAGGGGATAGAGATCATTCGACTAAAAAATGATAAGAAGAGGGTTACAGTCATTTGTGCCCAAGATGGTTACCCTTGGATAATCCATGCTACTATAGCAACAGATGGTGACACATTTGTAGTGAGAAAATATCATACAAACCATACTTGTGCAAGGGAGCCAACAAACAAAAATGCCACCTTAATGTGGATTGCAAAGAATAATAGGTTGAGAGCAGATCCTGATATGAAGGCAGATAGCATGAAGGCTACTATTATGGCAAAGTATAGTATAAAACCTTCAAATCAGCAACTGTATAGGACAATGTTGGTTGCCAAGTAGGAGAATTTAATCAGTCAGAAATAGTCATATGCAAAGCTACCCAAATATGGTGAGATGTTGCTAGAGAGGAACCCAGGGAGTATGTACAAGCTACAATATGGGGAGGTCTCAACAACAACTATTAAACCAATTTTCAAAAGGCTTGTTATTTTTTTTTTTATGCATGCAAGCAAGGTTTTCTAAAGCGATGCAGGCCATTCATTGGCATTGATGACTATCATTTAAAAGGCAGTTATCGTGGAATTCTATTAGCAACTACAAGTATGGATGCCAATAATGGTTTGTTTTCAATTGCATTCAGTGTTGTGGAAAGTAAGAACAAAGACTCCTGGACATGATTTCTAAGAGTACTTTTAGATGTAATATCATATGACCATGATGGACATCATCTGACATTCATGTTAAACAAATAGAAGGTAATGTGTTAAATTTTAATGTGTTAAAGTTGTAGTTATGTTGTAGTTCTAATGGATAGCCTCTAACATATTTTTTTGCTTCTTGTATTGTTATAGGGTTTATCTGAGGCAATTACAAAAATTTTCCCTTATGCAAATCAAAGGCTATGCTGTAGACATCTATACATTAATTTTCAAAAGAATTTCCTGGACTCTTGTTCAGAAGATTGTTCTAAGCAGCAAGCAAGGCATATAATGCCATAGATTTTAACAAAGCAATGAATGAGATAAGAGAAACTAAAAGGGAAGCATATGAATGGATGATGAGAAATTCAGTGTTATCATGGGCTAAACATACATTTGACCACATGATTGTTGGTGACCATGCCACCAACAATGTGTCAGAGTGTTTCAATTAATTGTTACAACCCTTTAGCAGAAAACCTATTCTGACTTTGATTAATGAAGTCAAAATAAAGCTTATAAATAGGATGCATGATAGATATAAAAAGAGTTATAGTTTCAGTGGGAAGATAACACCTGCTTTCATGAAAAAGTTAGTATCTACTCAAGACGCATCTAGGAATTATCATGTCGTGTCTTGTGGACCAGAGGAGTTTGAGATCAATGATAGGCATAGTAGGTATGTAGTGGATATGAAGAAGAAAATATGTGAGTGCTCTACATGGGAAGTTAATGGGCTTCCATGTAAGCATGCTATAGTTGTAGTTTTATTCTTGAGGGGTAATGTGGAGGATCATGTTTCCTCACTTTTTTCAATTGAAAAAATTATGCTTTCATACTCTGAGTTCATTCATGCTATGTCTAGCTTGGACATTATTATGATCAATGAACATGGGCCTATAGTACAACCACCTAAATATAGAAGGAGAGCTGGTAGCAGGCCAAGCATAAAACAGAGGAGAGCAGCTAAAGAGGATCCAGCAATTGAGTTTAGAAAGAGAAATTCTACTGTCCACTGTTCATACTGCAAAAGAATTGGTCACAATGCTAGGTCTTACAAGAAGAAAAAGGATGATGCTTCTCGACATGGTGCTTCTCAACGGGATGCTTCTCAACAACAAGGTTCTTCTCAACATGATGCTTCTCAACAACAAGGTTCTTCTCAACATGATGCTTCTCAAAAACAAGGTTCTTCTCAACATGAAACACAGGTAACATCCATTCTTATACTAAATTCCCAATAAATTTTATTGCTACTAATCTTTCTCTTAAATGTGATTATGTAGAGAAAAAGAAGAAAAAGGAAAGAAGGCACTTCTCAAAAACAAGGTGCTACTCAACATAGTGCTTCTCAAGAAGGAAGATCAACACAGGTAACATCCATACTTATATCAAATTCCCAATATATTATATTGCTACTAATCTTCTACTTATATGTGATTATGTAGAAAAAAAAGAATAACAATGTAAGAAGGTACTTCTCAAGAACAAGGTGTTTCTCAAGAAAGAAGATCCACTACACAGGTAGCATCCATGCTTACATAAAAATTCCAATCAATTTTTTTACTAATCATCTTCTTATATGTGATTATGTAGAGGAAAAGACAAAATGGACCTACTAGATCACAAATGAAAACTAGATCACAATCGTTTAGGACATCTCCACAACCAAATAAATAGGCAATAGCAAAGGGAAGAATGGCTGAGAGGGCTTAAAAGTTCAGGAGATCTTGGGCCAAAACAAATGACAAATAGTTTGGAAACAATGAAATGGGTTGTCAGAATTTGTAATTTTCAGTGAAGGTTTTATTGTGATGGTTTTTGTGTCATGCATTATATACAGTGATGAATGGTTTTTTGATGGTTTTTCATGCTCCTTACAATGATGGATAGTTTTTTCTTGGTTTTTCATCAGTGATGTTTTTTTTTTTTTTTTTTTTGGTTATTCATGCTACTTACAGTGATGTATTTTTTATGGATTAGAAGAAACTGTTCATTATGTGCAGCATATAACAGTAATTTTCAGTGATGGTTTTGTATGAAGTTGCTTTATTTTGGATCATTACCTATAAAGGTATGGTCTTCTGTTCATTATGTACAGCATATAACAATAATTTTCAGTGATGGTTTTGTATATGTTTTATTTTGGATCATTACCTAAAGGTATGGTCTTTTTGTTCTTTACATAACTAAATTAATATGATGGAGAGATTTTAGGCATGGAGATTATGGAAAGAGGGAAAATGCTTGGAACTGATGGATGAATCAATGAAGGGTTCATGTTCAGCAGATGAAGTATTGAGAGCCGATGACAGTTGATCACAACTGTTATGTGTTCTTATTCAAAGGTATATATTGAAGAATCGCCAGAAGTTCAAACTTTTGGCAAAGTTTTTGATTCCTCAATATAGAGAATGAGTGATTGGGATTTTCAGGTTCAGTTCTATAAATATATTTCTCACTTCATTTGTAATAAAGAGCATAGATTACAAGAAGAAATAGAAGTACAGTGAAGAGTTTTTCCTTTTTGAGTTAAAAAAATTAACCCATAACGGTCTGCAGATTCTGCATCTCCAGGCACCCCATCTTCTCTCTCTCCCTCTCTCTGAGGCCTCTCATCTCATCACCACCACATGAGATTGCGTGGGTTAACAGAAAAGCTATAAAACCACTGCCACCACCTTTCAGCTTCCATTTGTGGTCTCTGTAAACTGTTATGTACTCTCTTATAGAGAGATAAAGAGATATCTATAAATAATCACAGTAGTAATATACAATTCATACTATCAATGCCTGGTGCAGTCATTCACTAGTTCTCCTTAATCAACTATATATGGGATCTCGGTGGTATCTTCTTGAAGTAAAGGTTCTGCATAGAATTACCTTTTAACACTTAAATTTAGTGAGAATAGACCCATTGTGCGATCAAAGCAACTTCATCCAGGATTAATCATCCATCCCCTACTGTACTCAATTTGAGAAGACCTACTTTATTCAAATCAATAAAAATAGACAGATTCATGACAATACATTATATAGCATCATCATTGTCTTATAAAGGAAAACCAAGTCCAATTATAATACAAGCTGCAATCAACCTATCACTAACTGACTCTCTCATCAGGATTCTTCAAATCTAGCTTCTCCATAGCAACAAGGAGGTCTTCAAACATCTTAGAACTTTGCGCATGAGGTCTAATGACTCCTTTTAAGTAACCTCTCAAATAATCCGATGAAGTACTTCTACCAGTTGTCGTATGCAATGCCTGGGTCTGTGAGCTTTCACCTGTCTCCTGGGAGCATTCCCCTCTCTCCCCAATTACAGTATCGATCCCCATACCCTGACTAATTGCAGTATCAGTCCCCGTTCCCTGAGAGCATTCCATTCTCTCTATCCATTGGAACATCTTGCATCCAAGATTACCCACCTGCAAGACATACAAGCATTTCATATTACAACGACTTTCATTCATATGACAATAATTAAAAAACGAAACTAGATTAACACTCACTCCTATAGAATGTGGGTAACACCAGAATTGTTGTCCACTATTTGTTGCTGTTTTAGCCGTTCTCACTTTGCAATGCCCAACTCCACATGAATATTGTTTTAAATGCTCTATCCACATAACAAACTTATGACAACCTTGGCAACTATAATACCTTTTCCCAATATTTTTTCCCTTACTTCTTGTACGTATGACAAATGTAGCACCACAGTTCTCACATTTTAGATTCATATTCTAAATAAAATGTAATTACATTAGTAAACAGCACAATTGATCAAAAGCTATGTAATGAATTACAGTCTATGCAGAATGAATTACATTAGTAAATAATTACATTTTGTTTGTGGTTCTGAATTTGATGTTTTAGTTTGATCTTATGCATTAATTTTTGTTTTTTTATTGGCATGCACAGGGAGAGAGATCAAAAGTTAATGATTTTTTCTTCACTGCCGAGTGCCAAATCAGGTGTTATAGATCCACTCAGGGTTGAATCTAGCTTGATCCCTTGCCTTGTTTTTTATAATTGATACAGGTATTGGCCAGAACAGATACCGTTGTCAATCTTTGTTGCAGTCATGACAACCTTGTTACAGTCTGATTCGAGACACTTATACTCTTGGTGGTGGGATAGTCATACAAGCCCAAAGAATTACAAATGGCTTCAGGAAAATCTTACAAGTATTGCTTCCCTTTCAAATTTGGTTGACGGTTTGATTTGAATATACACAAATGAAATGGGTTGCCAACGCTAACCTGATGCCATTTGTATATATTCAAATCAAACCCATTTTTATTTGAATAGATATGAGAAGATGAAGGCCAGAGGAAATAGAGGGGAGAAGATGACAGACAGGGGAAATAGAGGGAGAAGATGATGGATAGAGGAAATCGAGGGGGGAGAAAGATGACCGACAGTGGAAAGAGATGGGAGCACATACACTGACCTAATCGCGAAGCTAGGATGCTGGAGATGGGATGCCGCCATGGACACGACGTAGAGGGGACTCTAACATTAGGGGTTAGGGCTTGGGTGAGAGAGAGAGAGAGAGAGAGAGAGAGAGAGAGAGAGAGAATATAAGTTTGATTTGAAGGTCAAATTAGTCAACCAACATAATTTTTTAATTTTTCAATTTATAATATGAGGGGTAAAACTGTATATAAATAATTTTAATTATTTTCGTCAATTAAGTAGACCTAGGTGATGTTTTTGCAATCTTGTTAGTGTAGATGATGTTAGCAATCCTTATTGGGGTGTATATGAACTCAATAGCTAAATGATCTTAAAATTCTCATAGTAGAATATATGAAGCTTATTTGTTTGGTGAACATTTTTGAACATTAACTTCCCCTAAAAGATATTCTGCAACATTGCTATTAGCGGAATCTGATTTTTTGTTGAGCAGAGAATGGAAAAATAAGAATATGGTTTTGACCATCAAACCATCAGGATGGGAAACATTCTTTTAAAAATTAAAATCATAATCCACCCAGGGACAATATATAACCAATAAACATTTTACTACTTTAAAATAGAATATGCTAACATCATGTGTTAATAATAACCAGAGAGCAAGGCAGAACAATATAGAACTTGTGGTACCACCTAGACAAGATGTGAAGCTGCACATGTAACACCACCTATGTAACAAATAAACCAGAAAATTGTTACAACTACTAGTCTACTAGTACATATTATTAACTGTGTCTGGCTGGAGGACCTCACTGATCAATCTATCAAAATTGGTGTAAGAAGATCCTCCTTGTTGGGTAGCTGCTTCTGCTTTCTCCTTCCATTCTGAGGCCTTTTTCTTCATTGTGTTCCCCTTCTCTCCTTCCAGTAATTCTTTAATAAGAGTTTGAACCTCCTCACGTTTAACATCATTGTCAATCTCCATGCCAATCCCCAAGTGGTGCAAGCATATCGGCAATTTGGTTGCTGGTCCGCAAAGAATGGCCAGCATAGGGTTGGTACTCCACCACAAATGCTTTCCAATGTAGAATTCCACCCACAATGGGTAAGAAAACCTCCTACTGAAGAGTGGGATAGCACTTGTTCTTGTGGGCACCAACTTGCTAGCAAACCTCTATCTTTGGTTTCTTTCATGAAATCTTCTGGTAAGATTGCCGAGTCACCCCTCACCACATCGGGTCTAATGATCCACAGAAATGGATGCTTGCTGTTTGCCAGCCCCCATGCAAACTCTATTAAATGTTGATTTGTCATAAAAGCAACACTCCCAAAATTCACATATAGAACAGAGTTAGGCTCCATTTCATCTAGCCACTTGAGGCATTTTGAGTCTTCTTGCCATAGGCTTGTTCCTAAGTTCATTTCATTTTTTAGTATATGCCTACCGAGCATTGGTAGTGGACCGATGGTATAAATGTGAGCATACTTGCATGCAATTGCACTCAAAACCTCAAATTCCAAATTGTCGAATGTGTTGAGTATGATTGCAGAGGCCTGTAAACAATCCAGTGCTTCCTGTCCCATGAAGCCAAGCATAAAGTCATCAGGATCAATTTTTCTAGTAAAGGTTGGGAGGTCCTTCAGCCGGATATCTCTCATGCCTGGTATCCAATCAATGGGAGTGTTGCAATAATCATTGCTAATGTCGCTATCATCTGTGCACAAACAAAAGGAGAAGTAAAGTCTCTTGTGCAAAGGAAACATTAATTTGATTTGGCATGTAACATAGTTGTACTACATTACTTCATTTGGTTTCAATCTAAAAATTTTAGAATAATTATTTCGGAAACATTTCTTTGATTCTTCATGTTGAGAGATTCTCAGAGAGAATCGTAATTTGGGCATAAATGGATAGCTACTTTGGGCCGTTATGATATTATTTATAGAGGGTATCCTTTCAAGAAATGAACACTTACCATAAAGGATACATACAAGCAGAGGAAGTATTGCTTGTAGAAAAACTGCTCCAAGGTACCAAAATCAATGAATGACTCCGAAGGATCAATTATGTGACACATAAAATTATGGTTATCTGGGGAGGAATAGAATGTACTAAATAATTAAAAAAAAAAAAAATCCCTGATCACCCTTGTGACAAAAGTTTCTGAGAATCACCAATCAACTAGCACTAAATATAATCATGAATTATTAAATATCCTCAACTGGTTGTTGCTTTATCCAGTTTCCGTCCAAGCAGATCCCTGTTGTTTACTTTCTATTCCTTATCATTTCTGAATTTCAAACCCATAAACCATGCTAATATAAAAACCAAGTTCTATTCACTAAAACATGTTCAGCCTGAAGTATAAAAAATCTTTGTGAATAACAAAGATAACATCTCAGATACCATGAGAAGAAAAAGCAAAGCTAAACTCTTGTGAAGGATTGAATTAGTTATCTTTTGTATATTGATGGTAAGTATATATATATATATATATGAGTATTCTTTTCTTTTCTTTTTTTCTTTTTTATTTTTATTTTTTTCCAAAAGGACCAATGAACTATATATCCTTGAAAATGAGCTGTGTGAGAGGGAAATTATGTACAGTTACAATTTGAGAGAGAGAGCATTCATTCAAATGTGCATGTATAAGGTAAACTGGTCTTGATCGAGTCTCTAGCCTGTAATAATTTTTCTCCATTTCATCTACCCCATTAAAATAATGAAATAGTTTATCTAATCAGATCCAGAACTTGAAATTTGAACTCTATCTCAGAACTTGGGAGAAAAGAAAGGTAAGAGTTCAATCAAAGATGCCAAGCATCCAATCAGTCAAAATAATAATATTATCACTTTTTCCTTGCCAACAGATTATTAGGATAAACAACCGAGAGAGCATGTATAGAAACAAAATCATGCGGCCCCAACATTGGGTGATCCTTAAAAACATTCATATAATACTAAAAAAAAAATGGATCTATGAGCTCATGGCAATGGAGCAAGCACGCGAAGCCACAAGCCTAAGTAGTCCAGAATTGAACATCCTGGATCCCTAGTTCCTTGGCAGCTTCTAAACCACAACTCATGACTCCATCAGAAACAATACAAGAAACTCCAGACACATCCAAAGAGGAATTAAGTTTCCCTATAATATGAAGAAGAGGGGCCAAGCAGTTCTAACTTCATTCAGCCTGCAATAGAGTTTGTTATACTACATTACTTCATTTGGTTTTACTACCAACTTTTTTGTTGGCCATGTGTTGTTATTATTGACAACTTGGTTGATGTGGCAATATTGATGAGCATACAGCCAGTGAAATTAAGAGAGAGAGTGTCAGTGCAAGTGACAAAGATGAGGCAGCCTTGGGTATGTGTTCAATAGTGTTTTACAACCTCTACAGAGTGGTTAAGAAGACAAGCAGTGAGTTGACTGGGTTTCTACACTAAGTTGACTAGGCAATGAAAGCTTCGTCATTCGATCATCTTTTACATGAGTTTAGTGATGTTCTAAGCTGAACCGAGGTGATAGACAGTGTGTGAGAGTCCGCATGAACATACACAAAAAGTTTTGGATCCGGATATCCAAATGCGGAGGAACTGACAACCAGTTAAGGGTAACCTACTCGTCTTTGTCACAGGCGTTAGGAAATCATCGTTCAGTCAGTGGGCCAGCAGATCGAATCTCGAATCATCTTATTCCCCAAAGGCACCCAGCAAGAAGATGGATGCGCGTGCTAACGCGCAACGGATGAGCGCGCTAGCCCGAAGACGTTGCTTGGTCGTTGCGCGTTAGGTAGTAGGGCCGTAGTTTGCTGGCTAGGCCTTTCTTAATGAAAGGGTCGAGAGGAGCGAAGCGATCTCGATGGATTCCGATTACCAAGCCCGTGACCGGCCCTTGATCACTCAATTCAGGCTATTCCATGAGATCGGGGAGGGTGGTCTACGATCAGAAGATCATCTGGGTCTTCGCCATGGAGGCTGGTTTTGGCTTGTGCGGTTAAGGTTGTTGTACACGACCTCATAAGAAAAGAATGAAAAAACGATGTGTCGGAAGTACTAAATTCCAACGCTGGTTTTGAAGTTTTGGATTTGAGGCTGATTTTGGTAAGCCCAAAAGATATTTCATATAAAGATTAATACTGGAAAGTTGTAGATCGTTGAGTTGGTTTCGCAATGCAACTTGAATCACTTGATTCTGATATAAGAGAAGGAGATATCACAATTTTCGTTAAAGCGCTCAAAAAAGTTCAAACAAATGAGCTCTCAGTGAGTATATCAGTCTCAGGGGTTTGCACGATAATTTCAATATTGTTGAAGGACTTTTTTTGCAATTATCAAAAGTTGAAGGGTCTCCCCACAATTATCGCAAATGATCTAAGAACCTAGTCGGACGGAATAACATTTGTCACTTCAGTCAGATCCAGATCTGATGAGCTGAAAAATGGCAAGATTTCGTGTGTCTTGGCAGGTGGAAGATGGTGCTCCCGCGAGCACTATGATTGGTTGAATGCAATTTAATACAGTGCTCTACAAAGCATGAAGCTCCTTCTTGATTCGATGTGATGCGCATATAATGCAGCGTCAATCTAGATTTGAATCCAACAATCATGAAAGCATCCGATCTTCTTTGATGTGATTTGATAGATCCTACGGCTTTAGATCAATCCTGCCTTTTTGCAGCGATCAGTAGGTCAACATTCTCTAATCAATCAATGGGAACCCGACACCACGCCTGCTGTGTTAGTGGAGGCATGGCTAAAATGTTGCGTGGGTGCACGGGAGGCTCTTGGAAGATTTTGTTTTAATTATTTTCATTGGTTGATGGTGTTTTGATCATATCTTGATCATTTGAAGTCTAAATCGGATGATTCAAAATGCATTCTCCTCCATTTTGAATCCTCTTTAACCTGAGAATGTGAAAGAGGGCAAGTATGAAGCAAAAATCATAAAGAAGAGATTTTGGGGGGGGGGGGGGGGGGGGGTTCTTGTTGGGTGAGCATTCAATCAGCCACAAACCTAGTTTTTGCATATCTATGATACATTAAAGAGTGATGAGAGATTGGTGGAGCTCTTACTGCAATCTATGGTGATTGTGAGGTTGTGAGAAAGATAAAGATGGTTGTGAGCAAGGGTTTGCTTGGAGAGTTGAATTTTCCGACATTGGGAGTTGTTGGAGATGCCATTGAGCCAATTGGAAGTATCAGAATCATCTCTGAACATCTAGAAGCATTGGTTGTATGTTTTTCTTAACTCTGTATTTTTCATTGCTTTCAATACGTGATATGCTACCTTAGGTGTATGTTGTTGAATATGTGGCTAGTTTGAGATTTCATTGTAGGGTATGTTATAAGCCCCAAAAAAATCATTTAAAGTATTGTGTTCATTGGATGATGGACACTGGTAGTTACAACTACTTGAACCCTGGCATCGTTATAACCTCTCAGTTATATACTGAAAAAACATAGGGTAAGAACCCTTGTCTTTTAAAGAACTAAAAGTAATGTATTGGGTATATACGAAGTCCATTGAGCATTACTCCACGGACTACCCATCATACACTGTGTTGGTGAACTATGTAATACCCTTGTGTTGTGGACTGTTTTATTTTTTGTATCTTGGGAAATGTGTGGAATGGATTATAGAATGGATGTGGAAATCTGATAGACCTGACCACTGAATGGTAGCGAGGTAAATTTTCATATGCTTGTGTGTGTAACAATGCATTTCTCCATTAGCTTTGAGCAGCAGTGAAAGTTTAAGGGAATGAGTTTTCATACACTGATTCACCCCCCCCCCCCCCCCCCCCCCCCCCCCCCCCCCCCCCCCTCTCTCAATGTCAACCGAGGTTCATCACTTTTTAGAGTGATCCTTTTGGAAAGCACTTCTTGATTCTACAAGTTGAGTTATTCTTAACAAAAAATACACAAAAATGGATAGCCACTTTTTGGGCTAGTATAATATTATTTATAGAAGGTGCATGTCCTTATAAAAATGAAAATTTATCATAAAAGATACATTCAAGCATCAGCCCTTGCGCAGTATCAACCCTTCTTACACCCAAAAAGGATGGCTCGTGGTGCATGAGTGTTGATAAGCAGGCCATCAATAAAATTACAGTCAAATATAGGTTTCCTATTCCATCTTGATATGCTTTTCAGTGATTATGATTTCTCTAAAATTGATCTTAAGAGCATTTTCCATCAAGCTTGCATCAGCCCCGGGCACAAGTGGAAAATGGTGTTTAAAATAAAGAATGGAAAGTCATGTCGTTCGGTCTCACAAATGCCCCGAGCACCTTAATGCCGGGAATGACGGTTGTTCTCTACCCATTCATCAACAAGTTTCTTCTTTTTTTTTTTGTATAATATATTGATCTATAGCTGAGATCTTGATGTTCACCTAGAACATCTCCACAAAGTATTGTGTGTACTCCACACTAAGAAGCTCTAAATTAATCTCAAGAAATGTTCTTCATGTTATCGAAGGTGTTATTTCTCGGTTTTATTATCTCATCCAAAGGTGTAGAAGTCGATCCTGCAAGAGTTCAAAGTATTATTGATTAACCTATTCCTACCACCTTATCCGAGGTACGCAACTTTCATGGTCTAGCCTCATTTTACTACAAGTTCATCCATAATTTCAGCGCTATAATGGAGTCAATTACCAAATTTATGCATGAAGCAAAAGGGCACTTTCAATGGACCCCTACGGCTAGGAAGGCATTTACGTTGATCAAGCAATGATTGATTGAAGCACCTGTTCTACGCCTTCTTAATTGTGATTTAATATTTTAAGTAGCTACTGACACCTCACTTGTGAGACTTCGAGGCATTCTAATGCAAACAGGACATCCAATTGCCTTTTACAGTGAGAAGTTAAATGACACCAAACAGAGCTACTCCACTTATGAATTGGAATTATATACCATTGCTCAAGTTTTGAAGGCAAGGAATTTGTTCTCTATTCGGACCACAAAGCTTCCATTCCCAAAAGACCATCAGTAATCATCATGCCAAGTGGACAGCTTATCTCCAAGAGTTTGTGTTTGCAGTATAAGCCAGCAAGGAAAACCAAGTTGCCAACCCGTTGAGTCACAAGGTCCTCACTATCTCCTGGTTCTGATCTCACATTCCTTGTAGCCAAATACCCATTGGACCCTGATTTTGCACCAGTTTATATCAAGCTCCAACAAGTCGGCACCGACAGCAAGTACTCCTTGCGAGATGGGTTCCTTTTATTGGGCACATGCCTCTGTATACCTAACAGATCTCTCCGGCAGTTCTTTGTTCAGAAATTAAATGGTGATAGCATGGTCATTTCGGCACTGATAAGACCCTTTCTCTAGTTATCAATTTATACTATTGGCCCCACCAACAACAGGATGTTCAGCAAGTAGTTCAACAGCGCAGTTTGTGCCTACTTTCCAAGGGTCCCAAACAGAATACCAGAATCTACACACTTCTACCATCCTGCATACTCCTTGGTGCACCTTGGCATGGATTTCGTCCTCAATTTACCTCCCACCTGCAAGCATTTTTTACTCTATCTTCATGGTGGTTGATCCGTTGTCCAAAATGGCGCATTTTATTCCCTGTAGGAAGACCAATGATTCAAGGCACATAGTAGTGCTATTTTTCAAGGAGGTTATGCGCCTCCATGGCCTCCCGTAGTCTATCATCTCTTATCGAGATGTGAAGCTCACCAGCTATTTTTGGAAGACTAAATGGTCATGGACAATACCAAATTCCTTCCACATTTCATCCCCAAACGGATGGCCAAATGGAGGTCATTAACCGTAGTCTTGGCAACCTTCTCCGATACTTGGTCTGTGATCATGCTTCTTCATGGCCTTCAATCCTTGCCATTGTTGAATTTGCCTATAACATTTTGGTGAACCAAACGATAGGCCGTACTAGATTGTTCTTGGGCTCCACTCTGTGTCCAATTGATCTCGTTTCCCTTCTACCAACCGCTCGTGTTAGTATGGAAGCCGACGGGTTCCTCCGTCATGTCACCAAGGTTCCCACTAATGTTAGATGATGCATCGCCCTTTGTAATGATTCCTACAAATCTGTTACTACAGCCACTAGCGAAGTGTGAAGTTCAAACTAGGTGACCTGGTTATGGTGCTTATTGCAAGTGAGCGGGACAAGCTCCTCCCTTGAAAAATGGGACCCTTTCCAGTGATAAAACGGCTCGGTTCAAATGTCTATCTACTGGATCTAACCCCCACCATGAAGATCAACAACGTTTTTAACATCAACGACCTCACACTATATACTGGACATCATTCGGATGAGAGCGATACTAACCACTCCCGACATTGAAGAGATCGAGGTTGTCATTGATGATAAAATTACTCTTGCTCGTAATGGTAGTTATCATTCCTTTTTTCTCAAGTGGAATGGGCGTTCGACACACAATTGTAACTGGAAACGAGATGATGATTTTCGTCGTATTGACCCAGACCTCTATGAGCACTACATGTCCGTGTTACATTCATCGGAGTTGAATGTTTCTAAGCTGGGGAAGCTGATGTAAATCATTATACCATAACCACATATGCTCACAAGAAAAAGTTACCAAGCAACTAGTTGGATTGAGCTTATAACACCTCTAGTTAAAGTACTATGGTGAGATCATTCAGAGCAAAAAGCTACCTGGGAGCGAGAAGAAGATATGAAAGCTAATACCCCCAATTATTTGAGGTATATTGATTTTAATTTTACTTTCGAGGACGAAATTATTTTTAGGGGGAAAGGGTGTAATAACCCAGTATCATGTGGTATTGAGTTGTGGGAATTTTTCCCTTCTTTACAGGGCTTATCTGCAAAAGGGAGTAGTTGATGGGTACTTTGGTATTTTTACCAATCAAGGTAAGTTCTAATGCTATAAATATTATTATTTTATATTATATTATTGTTATTTTATATGTAATATGTGTGTGTAATGTATTTTTATTTTATTATTTTTATTTTTATTATATTAAATATAATATAATGTAATACGTTTTTGTGGGCAATCCTTAATAATAAGAATTAGTTGAACGAAAGGGGAGAGAATGCCACCTAGCAAGCATGAGGTGGCTTAGGGGTGTAAAAAAAATAAGGATTGGAAACGTAGAGGAAGAGGAGAAGTAAGAGGTGACATTTTAAAATAAAATAATAAAAAATAAAAAAAATAAAAAAATAAGAAAAGACAAAGTAAATCTAAACGTCAAGAGAAAAAGAAGAGGTTGGGATAAGTACAAAGGAAAAAGAGAAACGTGGGGATGAGATGTCGGGTTAGTAAAGCAGTAGAAAATAAAATAAAATAAGAGTGTTGCAGACGGATTAGGAAACAGAAAGGAAAAGAAAAACAGAGTGAATCAAAAAGAGAAGAAGGGAGATCTAGGAAACTTGTATTTCAGGTATTGTTCTGTTTTCATTAAGTGCAGGTTATTTCTAAGGTAATCTAATGTGAATAAAAGAGAGAGATGAGTGGAAGGAGGTCACTCTCTCTCCTGTTCTCTTGCTCACGGCATGAAACTTAAAGAAAAAAAAAATCAGGAAGAGAAAGAAATAAGATGGAAGACTAAAAATTAGTTACAGCAAAAAGAGAAATGCTGGAATTAAGATACAAATGAAAAGAACACAGATGGAAGGCTCAGCTATAATAAGAAGAGATGCTGCTTAATTAATAGTTATTTTAGTAGGATTTTAGTCAGTCCAATTTAGTATTTACTTTCCTAACTTGTTACATGTTGATTGTGTTTTCAATTTGAGAATATTTAAATTGATGTATGGCTTATGCCAAAGTCAAGTTGAAGAATAATACAGTTGAGTTGATATTGGCAACTATGGTCCCTACGATCTGGGTGAAATACCCAAGGCCTGAGATTGGCCCCTTCTCTTACTTGCTCTCTCTTCTATTATCTTCCAATACACTCTCCCTCTCACATGCAATATCAAAATTATTATTCATAAAACGGTCATCATCTCTGGGATTCCCTTCTGCAACCATTATCGATCATCCGGATCATAGTAGGCTTGCACTTGGAAGTAATTCTTAGGTTTGAGAGAATTAGTCCTATTGCTTTTAAAAAAATTGCTCCGAAGTGCCAAAGCACTGAACCACTCAAAAGGATCAACTATGTGACAAGTAAGATTATTGTCAAAATCACCTTAAACAATTAGAAACAATAAGTTTGATGGAATCACAATCACCAATCAACCAGCACCAAAAATAATCCTGAATTACTATATATATATATATATATTCTCATCCCTAACCTATCTCCAAACCCGGCTCTAAAAAAACCTGCTATGATTGTTGCTCTTTCTAGTATCCATGTAAGCAGACAGACCCATGTGGTTTACCTTCTATACTTCATCATCTCCGAATTTCAAATCATACCTTGCTAACATAAATACCAATTTCAATTCACTAATGATGGTCAGCCTGAACTACAAACATCTTTCTCAATTGCTCTTAAATATATTGAAATAATCTCTCTAATCAGCTCTAGAACTTCAAATTTGAACTCCATCCCAGAACTTAGGAAACAGAATGGCAAAAGTTTAAATTCTCAAAGCTGTGAAGCACCAAGCTATCAATATAATAATATTTCCACTACTCCATTGCAAACAGATAATCAGGATAAACAACAGAGATAGAATATATAAGAGACACTAAATCAACTTCTCTTGGTCTTTGCCTCTTTTCATGAGGGAAATGCTATTGTGGTCTCCATAGGACCATACAGGTCCTAGATTCTCCATACAAGGTGTGGTCCTTCGGAGACATTGAAATGATCCTTAAAAACTTGAAGAAGAAGAAGAGAAAAAAAAAAAGGGTACCTTTCGGTGGTGAAATGCCTCTTGTTTTGAGCTCATGGCAATGGAGATAAGTCATGAAGCCACATGCTGAGGTAGTCCATAATTGAACACCTTGGATCCCAAGTACCTTAGCAGCTTGTAAACCACTGCTCATGACTCCATCAGAGACGATACAAGAAACTCCAGGTACATCAGAAGAGGAATTAAGTTTCCTAATAAGATGAAGAAGAGGGGTCAAACAGTTCTTCCGGACAGAGTTGCACAGCGAGGGAACATCCTGGAAAGCGTCATCATCATCGTCATGCTCAGGCGGAGGCAATCCATCAGGTATTGCTTCAAACCGGAAATCTCTTAGGCCCTTGACTGCATCCTGTCCATTGGACCTCAATAAGCGTCTATGGTTGTATTCGGTGTTGACAAAGGTGATATGAAAGCCTCTTGCGTGAAGAATCTTGGCCAATTGCATCATGGGGGTAACATGACCTTGTGATGGGTATGGAATGCACAGAGCATGGGGCTTCTCAGCTACAATAGTCCCCATGTTTGCTTTGCAGTTTGCAGAAGAGGATGAAATGTGGAGCTTATGGAGTGGCGCTCCCTTATCCAAAGCTTCAGGTTATGCCAATGAGACCGTATATCACTTTATAGGAGAGGAGGAATGTAGTAGCATGTCATGTTTAACCACTAGCGATGCACCACAAGTGTGTGTTCCTTTAATTCGTCAAATTCAACATGATTGGAAGGCTTTTTTTTTAAAGAATTTTTTTTTCTTTTTTGGTAAAGTTTTATAAAAGAAATGACATGATTGAAATGAAGAAGACAAGGTGTACATATTGTATTTTTTTTTTTAATATAAGGTATCCAAAAAATGAGAAAAAGATGACAAGTGTTCAAGAAGGTATCAAAATAAAACAATATTTTGTATTTAATAAGAACTATATTTCCTGTCGAACTAAAAAACCGAAGCTTATATTAAATCCAAAACTATTTTCATATTATATAAAAATCGTATACTGAAATTGGAATAAGTTGGTACAGTAATGATTCAAGTTTTTAGTATCTATTTCTATTCAATACGGTAATAGTAATAATTTTTTTTCTTATACAATACCGGATTCGATATAATATGGACACGTTTACCGTTTGTCACCATATGACATTTGCCGCGCCATCTATCACCATCTACCGTTCGTGGCCTTTCAACGTAGGCCAACCGTTCAAATCGCAACCCTCATTCGTCTGATGTTACTCTTGAGTCTTGACATTGTTAGCTCTTTCTGGAATTTGTATTCATTCAAGTTTTATAAACGAGAGACTGCTTCAGACATGATTTAGCAGTGTGTACTGTCAATTGTTATTTTATTATTATTTATTTTTTCCTGTGTAAAGGAGTGTAGCTTTTATTCTATGTTCGTTCTTTCTCCTTGACGATTGATAATTGAGTCAGGGTGGTTGTTATTGTTGTCAATATATTATGTCGATTGTTATTTTATTATTTTATTATTTTTATTTGTTTTTGTATCGATTGTTATTTTATTATTTTTATTTGTTTTTTATCTATGTAAAGGACTGTAGCTTTTGTTCTTCATTCGTTTTTTTTTTCCCACTTGAAGATTGATAATTGAGTCATAGTATGGTTGCCATTGTTGTTAATATATTATGTTGGTTGTGGAACACAGCGGTTCAGTTAAGAGGCTTAGGTTCTGTCGCGGCAATGTTAGATACATTGGTAACAGTGTCAATGAGCAAGCAGTGCTGACAAATTACATCATCTGCTTATATTTAGTAGTGTTAAAAAATGTAGTGTATGCCAGTGATGTGCAAGAGTCTAACACACACCGTGGTGATAGAGTTCACACCGAGTTGATAGGATTCACATAATCTCCTCTTAGTGATTTAGGAGGAGTTGATAGGATTCACATCATCTCCTTCTAGTGATTCAGGAGGAGGGGACGTCCTCGTTGGATGGTCGATACGTGGGGTTCAGGTGAATCCGAGCCCTCTATCCGAGTCGACACCCCTGTTGGTTCAGCTTATTGGCTTGGTATCGGCTCTGATAGAAGACTCGGATTCACCCTAGCCCTACTTGTCGGCCATCCAACGGGGACATCTCCCTCCTCCCGAATCACTGGGAGGAGAGGATTTGAATCAAAGTTGATATGGATTCGGCAGGAATATAGTGATAGCTCAGCTTGTGATTATGTTTGACATTGCAAAGTTTATGTTTTGAGGCCAACTTTGATAGGTCCCATAGTAGATTCAAGAGGAACACTAAACATAAAAGTTGTAGTTCGTCAAATTAGTTTTGCAATGGAATTGGGATTGTGTCAATCCAATTTGGTAGGAGGAAGGTAGGAATGTGTGAAAATCAGCAAAATCAGAGTTCGAGAAATAGCTCTTAGGTGGATTTTGTTTATGCAGGGGTTTGCGAATTTGTTTTTAGAAAAAATTTCATCTAGACCCCATCAAAGATCGTTAACATTATCTACACCCACAAGAATGCAAAAACATCACCTACACCCCAAAACTTTAGTTGTGGTAATCAAAGAAGTCCACTCCATCAGTTGAGCACCGTTAGATGCTGACATCAGGTGGATTGAAATATTTCAAAGACGATAATACCCTTTTAGCTTGTTAAAAAGACCATTATACCCTTTACCCAAACCCCTCTCTTCCACTTGTGCATTGTTTCCTCTCTCTCTCTCTCTCTCTCTCTCTCTCTCTCTCTCTCTCTCTCTCTCTCTCTTGGGTTCTCTTCTCATCACTCTGCAACTCTTGCATTTCATTAGCTTTAGTTTTGAGTCTTCCATGAGAGTTGTGTAAGCTAAAACCTTCAACTCTTTAGAGCTTTTCTCGCGTTAGGGCCTGTGTTTAGACCATTGAACACCAACAAGACTAAAAAGAAGGTACAAGCGTTGAACTGGTCACCCTCTTCGTGGCTTTATAGACCCAACACCCTCTCTTTCATTCCAAACGGCATTGATTAATCAGTTCAAACCAGTGCTTGAAGAAACAAAGAAAATAAAAGGCGAAGCAATTGAGATAACCCAAGGAGAGAGGGCCACGGTTTAGGAATATAGGTTCTTTCCTTTTTAACGCCTTCTGTTCTCTAAGTCCCTGACCCCTTTCGTTTTCTCTCTCTTCTAGATTCCTGCGCATCTTTAAAGGCTACAAGAATGAAGATTCTCTAGGATTTTCGGAATTTTAGAAACAAATCCAAGAAATTCGCAAACGTTGAACAAAGCCTTCTTTATGTATAAATCCTTTCAACTGGGAAAAACAATAATTTTATATATAAGTTCTTCTTCTTGACCCAACTTGTTAATTCTCTCTTACTCTGGATTTCAGAGACCTTGTAACCGCTGCTGTGAGATCTTTCTCTTAGAATTTCATCATCCATATGTGTGCATCGAACTTGAACGTAATTGACTGTTTTCCAACTAAATCTGTCCGATTGTGATTGTTTTGGTCCATGCATATGTAAGAAAAATAGGGTTGGATTGGAACGATGCCCTCTTGGAACTGCTCATGTTGATTTGGACTCGAAAGATGTTCGCGCGGATCTCGCTCCCCAGGTGTTTGATGAAATTTGTGCGAGAAATTCGGTGTTGTGGAACTTGATGACTGATGGGTATATGAGGTCTGGGATCAAATTGTTGATTTATGCTTTTGGTGTTGTGGTCGTATGAAATTACAAGATACAGAATTATAGATCAATTATAGATATGGATTTGAGTTTCTATAATCCATATTGCGATTCTTCTCATCTCTGGTCAATTCTATAATCGATCGGTAGCTCCCCCCTGCAATCAGCATTTCTGAAATCGATCGATCGATCGGTCGTTTCAATGAACTTCGTCAACAGATACGGCGACGATGGTGGTGAGTTTCTCATCTTTTACAAGTGCGGATGGAGCGAATTTCCTCTATTCGTGCTAAACAGCATTTTCTTGATATAGTTTTCCTAACTTTCCTTCCTCTTTTTTTTTTTTCCCTGATATGAGTAATCCACCTTTTTTGGAACTTCTTCTCCCCCCCTGATATTGTCAATCCCCGGAACCCTCTTTTTGGTGGCTTTCGATCGAGAGGTGTTGATGATGAGTTGAGTGATGAGGGAGTCATCGTCGTTGGTGAGGGAGCTCATCACAGTGACTCCAAATTAGGGCTTGGCTGAGTGAAAACGAAAGGGTGGAAAAGAGTGAACATGGGAGAGTGAAAACGAAAGAGGGAAAGAAAATATAAATTTGATTTGAAGGATAAATTAGTAAATCAATATAATTTTTTAATTTTTCAATTTATAATATGAGGGGTAAAACTGTATTTCAATAATTTTAGTGATTTTCGTCAGTTAAATGGACCTAGGTGATATTTTTGCATTCATGTAGGTGTAGATGATGTTAGCAATCCTTGATGGGGTGTAGATGAAATTTTTTCTTGTTTTTAATAAAGTTATGGCCTTTAATGTAATATATATATATACATATTGGACGACTTTAGATCAAGCCACATCATCAAATTGGGTTTCAAGCGGTTGCGAAGAATGTGTTTGAGGCGCTGGTGACTTGACGCATTTGATTCTATTGGGCTTTGTCTAATTGGTCGGAGCATTGTGTTATGGTATGGGCATTTGCGTGTTTATACAATAACAGAATCGAGTATCGATGGTTCGATCAAAGGGCTTGGAAGACACCCAAGGCACTGATGATTGATCGAATGTAGGAAATAAAAGCACGCTGCAGGCAATGTTCATCGAATGGAGTTCGTAAACATAATTTGCCTTTCATCCAATGGAAAATATAGGCTTTATTTGGTTTCAAAGGGAATTGAAAGGAATGAAATTTTTATACTTTAAATAAAAGCTTTTGTAATTGTAACAAAATTGGTTTGTATGAGATAACATTTATTTTATTTTTCTTAACATATTTAGTAATGATACTTATAAGATGTAAAAAAAAATTTCCTTTTCAAACAGGAGGGATTTAGATGTAAGTGAGGTACTGAATTCGACTCTTCTTACTGTCTTGGGACCACTCACACAGGAGTGTTAAGTGCTCTTTCTTTCTTGTTATGGATGCAAGTGAAATGGTTCTCATTCAACCCTAGAATAACCTGGTCCATATGGTTGTGGGGTCAATATGAGCCCGCGGGATTAGTCAGGCCAAAGGTCTGGAAACTCGTCGTTAGCAAAATAAAAAATAATAATAAAAAAATAATTAAAAAAAAACTTAATGTAAAATAATTTTGAATTAGTTACATAGTAATATGATAACATATGTTGTAATCATTACAAAAGTTTACATTTAAAGGATAAACATTTCCCTTCCCTTCCCTTCCCTTCAATTCCCCTTGCAACTAAACAATGCCATAACTTGCATTCATGGATTCAATCCAACAATACCTCAAGTTGATGGTCCAGTAGGTGGAATCACTTTGCGTGCATATACTAATACATTGACGTGTGCAGAGTAAACTCCAATTGTTGGATCACGGCGGGAGGGAACATTGAACTTAAGATGATCTTTTCACCCAATACTTGGTCTCTAACACGCTGGTACCAGACCAAGTCATGCACCAGCAGAACTACACCAATAGATTTCCTGCGAACAATACCAATAGTCAACAAGATTCCTTGAATCATGGTGCTGCCCTAAGTGGACAGCACAGGGTTGCTAAGTTACCCCAAAATCTTTTCAAAGCTAGTACCCAAACAAGGATTACACATATAGAAGATAAACAGAGTAACCATGAAAATGCACACATCAAAGTCCACAAAGTGCTTCAGGTAACTCAAAAGTAATACTGACATAAGTTACAAGTTCTTGCCCATTATATTACATATAACAGAGTTTTCCCAAAAACAGATACAAAGAAAAGAGAAGAGTCCCCAAACATTCCCCTCTTCAGGAACTTGGTCAACCGGTTCAGACAATACTTCAGGATATTCATCAAATTCCTCTCGAACAATCATATCGATGAAGTATGAGCTCATAGTTCAGTGAAAAAAATTATTTACTAACACAGCAAGCAGAAAATCAATCAAAGCACAACAGATATTATTAAATGCTAACAAATAAAACAGACATGATTTGAATGGAAATAAACATGTGATATGCTTCACAGTCATGTTCATGGATATCTTAAAATCAAAGAGATACAAGCATGGTTGAATATAAATGATTGCATATTATTATAAATTTAACCGTCCTAATAGCCATTCTACATGTCCCAAGCATAAGGTCTAGTATTTGCTGCAGTGCACACAAAATCTGGAGCGGTTAACGGACCGGTTGATGTACCAAACATCTTGTCCTGATAGACACGTGCATTATGATGTCCGAAACATCTCAGGCCACTGGCGAGAAGAACCAATAACGTCCCAAACCTCAGGCAAACAGATATATATGACGTTCCAAACAGCTCATTCTTCTGGCAAACAGAATGTTGGAAAAAAATCAAAGAGTCGAAGTCAAAAAGGTTTTTCAAAATGAAAGTTTCAAAAGATTTAAATTCAAAACCTTCCCTTTATGTTTTAGCTCCAAATTTTGGTTTTCGTTTTGGGTAAGAATTTCGTTTTTCGGTTTTGAGTTGGTCTTTGCAATGTAGGACTTTTTAGTCCCACATTGCTTAGGAATTGTGGAGGAGAGGTCTTTATTTGTAGAGAGTGTCCTCAACCTATTGAGCCCCAAAAAGGAAACAAAGCTTAGTTGACACATAAACGTGCGTGTGTGCCGAACCAGACAACGACCCGCGACCTACCACAGTGATGCGGGCGTGGGCGTGGGTGTGGGTGTGGGTTGATCTCAGGATCTGAGATCTAGATCAATCTGGACGGTCCATTTGGAGGGTCACACCCCATCCAATGGCCACGACCAGTGGGTATCTGAGCCCTATAAATAGAGCCCGACCCTAAGCATCCAAATCACTCAAATTTCTTCTCCTCTCTCTCTCTCTCCAACTCTCTTCCTCTACTCTGTTTTTATCAGAGTCCATCAAGTTTGCTTTCCCAAGGAGGTTGATCTTAGCTGTCGGGTCTACATACACCTGACAGTGCGTGCACACTGGGTGGCTGTCCTTCGAAGGGGTTGTTTTATCTTGGAGGCTGATTGGCAAGGACCTGTTGCACCTAATAGAGGGTAAATACAGTCTTAAGGAAAGTAGTAGCCAACACAACTCAACCCTACATCATTTTTGGATTTATTCTATAAGGTATGTACTGTTATATTTCAGTTATGTACATTCCAGTTTTAGTATACGGTTAGGTTGACATATAATCTATTAGATGTATGTATGATTATTGCATGTCTATCATTTATTACTTGACAAGTAATTATTGAATAATAATTAATTGTTTATTACATTATTATTGATTAGTCTATACAATATATATTGTTGTACCTTGTTACTTTTTACAACAATTCTTAACACTGTATTTTTGTTATATATATTGTAGAGACTATTATCATGGCTAGTTCTGAATCTGTTGTGACCACTGAGGTTGTTCCTGCAATGGGAAATGTGCATCATGTCCGAGTTTGACAGCATTGAGCCATTTAATGGTTCAAACTACAAACGTTTGAGGCAAATGATGCACTTTGCCCTGTCCCAGTTAGGTGCCATATTTGCACTTACTGAGAAGATGCTAGAGGACTCTGAAGAGCCTGAAATCAAGTCCAAGAGGATTGCATGGATTAATGTTGATTTTCAATGCAAGAATAGGATCCTCAATGCAATGACCAATGATCTGTATAATGTGTATTGCTCATAAGATTATGCTTATAACACATGAGAAGCACTAGACAAGAAATACTCCTTGGAAGATGCTGGCAACAAGTAATATGTAATTGCAAACTTCCTTAATTTCAAGATGGAGGAAGATATGAGTGTGTCCATGCAAATGGACATGTTCCAGGTTCTGGTTGCAAACCTTGTCAAAGAAGGGATTTACCTACAAGAACAATTTATTTCTACAATATTAATTGAAAAGTTGCCTAACTCCTGGAGTGACTTTAAGTCACATATGAAGCACAAATCTACGGATTGGACCCTAGAGCGCTATATTATGCGAATCAAGATCGAAGAGAAGAACCGTAAAACTGACAGGGTAGAAAAGGCCAAGGAATACAAAACCAAGGCCAACCTTGTGGAAAACAGCAAAACAGAAAACAGGCACAAATTCAAGAAGTTTCTTCAGGTGAAGAAAGAAGGAAAATCTAAGAAGGCCAAGGGACGATGCTTCTTCTGTGGAAAACCAGGTCATTTCAAAAAAGATTGTCGGGTCTTCAAGAAGAAACATGGAAACAACAAAACCAAGGTTCATCTCACTAAAGAGGACTTGTTTGCAGCTATTGTAACTGAGGTAAATTTAGTTGAAAAATCAAAGGAGTAGATCATAGACACTAGAGCCCTAAATACATTTGCGTTGATCGATCTAATTTTATCAAATATTCTCTAGTCAAAGGAAATGATTTAGTATACATGGGGAACTCCCAAACCTTACAAGTTATGGGCAAGGATCAAGTAGCTCTGAAGCTAACTTCTGGAAAGACTTTTGTTTTGAACGAAGTGTTGCATGTCCCAGATATCTGAAGAAATATGGTTTCTAGTTTTCGCCTAAATAAAGCTAGAATGAAGCTTAGTTTTGAAGATGATAAAGTCATTGTGCTATAGGGGGATAAGTATGTGGGAAAGAGTTATGCACGTAATGATCTGTTTGTAATGAATATTGACAATGTTATGAATGAAATTCCTACATCTTCTTATTTGATTGAGTCATTTGATATTTGGTATGGTAGACTAGGACATCGTAATGTACCTTATATTAAAAGATTATCCAACCTAGGATATATACAAGGACAACCTGAACCTTCACCTCATCAATGCCCAATATGCATAAAGTCTGAAATAACTAAAAAACCCCATAAGTCTGTAGAAAGACAAACTAACCTTTTAGAATTAATACATAGTGACTTCGCTGATTTTAAATCTCATGAATTACGCAAGAAGTAATAAATATTATATAACCTTCATTGATGATTATTCTAGGTATACTAAAGTATATCTTTTAAAATCTAAGGATGAAACTGAGCATACTTTTAAAACATATAAGTTAAAAGTTGAAAATCAACTAAACAAGAAAATTAAAAGATTGAGAACCAACAGAGGGACTGAGTTTGGAACTCATAGCCTATCTCTGTTTTGTGCAAAAAATAGAATAATTCATGAAACTACTGCACCATATCAACCTAAGTCTAATGGTGTAGTAGAAAAACAAAATAAAATTTTAAAAGAAATGATGAATTGTTTTCTTATTAGCTCTAGATTACCTTATAACATGTGGGGGGGAAGCTATTTTATCTGTATGTTATATCCTTAATAGAATACCTCCTAAGACATCTGAATTGTTCCTTTTGAGCTTTGGCACAGAAGGAAACCTTTCTTTGACCATTTAAGGGTATGGGAGTGTTTGGCCAAGGTTCAAATACCTGAACCTAAGAAAAAGAAATTTGGATCTAAGACATGTCACTGTGTATTTATAGGATTTGCACAAAATAGTGCTGCATATAAGTTCCTGGCATTAAAATCTATTGAAAATGTATTTGATGATAACACCATGATTAAATCTCATGATGTTGAATTTTTTGAAAATGTGTTTCCAAAGTTGAATAATGTTACTTATCATGAGAATCATATTATGAATAATGATAGTAATAAAGAATAAGAATCTAATGATATAGATATTGAGTTACTTAGGAGAAGTAAAAGACAGAGGAAACCCACTAACCTAGATGATGACATGTTAATATATGATGTCGATAGAGACCCCTTTACATATCAAGAGGTAGTAACATCTCCCGATGCTGTGTTCTAGAAAGAGACCATTAAAAGCGAGCTAGATTCTATTGTGGATCTTCCACCAGTGACAAAGCTTCTTAACACCAAATGGATATTTAAAAAGAAATTAAAGCCTAGTGGATCTCTTGATAAGTTTAAGGCTAGGTTGGTAGTAAAAGGGTTTAGACAAAAAGAAGAACATAGATTATTTTGACACTTTCGCTCCTATAGCTCGTATTGTAACTATAAGAACTTTATTTGCTATTGCCTCAATCTATAATTTAGTTATTCATCAAATGGATGTAAAAACTACTTTTTTAAATGAAGATTTAGAAGAAGAAATTTATAGTAAACAACCTGAATGATGTATAGTTTCTGGACAAGAACAAGTTTGTAAATTAATTAAATCCCTATATGGTTTAAAATAAGCTCCTATAAATGGCATGAAAAGTTTGATCATGTGACATAAAATAATGAATTTGTTATTAATAATTCTGAAAGGTGTGTGTATAATAAGTTTAATAATAGCAAGGGTATAATTATTATTCTCTATGTTGATGATATGCTTATTATGGGAACCGATTTAAATGTTGTGAATTTAACAAAGAAAATTCTTCTGTCTAAGTTTGATTCAAAGGACATGGGAGAAATTGATGTCATTTTAGGCATTAAAGTCATAAGAAAACCTAATGAGATAATATTATCTCAAACACATTATGTGGAAAGCCTACTAAAGAAGTATGGATATTATGAGTGCTCTCCAATAAAAATAGCCTTAGAGGTAGAAAGTCATCTCATAAAACACCAAGGTGAACCAGTCTCCCAAAAGGAGTATTCCGAGATTATTGGTTCAGTGTCATACTTGATGAATTCTACAAGACTAGATAGCCTTGGCAGTAGGGAAATTGAGTCAACATACTCATAACCCAGGAAAAGAGCACTGCGAAGCTCTAACAAGGTTATTAAGGTACTTAAAGGGAACTATGAACTGTGGCTTACACTATAATGGGAATCCTTCAGTTCTAGAAGGGTATTGTGATGCTAATTGGATATCCGATATAGAGGAATCCTTAGCCACAAGTGGTTACGTATTTACTCTTGGTAGAGGAGCGATTTCATGGAAATCCATTAAACAAACCTATGGTACAGGTTTTACTATGGAAGCAGAATTTATAACCTGGGAGAAGGCTAGGGCAGAAGCTGAATGGCTTAAAAATTTGGTAGTGAAAATTCCGTTATGGCCTAAACCTATGCCTCCGCCCCCAATATCATCAGGCAACCATTTCAAAAGAAAAAAGCAAGATATATAATGGAAAAAGAAGATATATACACCTGAGACACAACCTTGTGAGGCAATATGTAAATGAAGGAACGATAGCTATCGATTTTGTAAAGTTAAAAAAGAATCTGTAGATATATTTACAAAGCCACAAACCACCAAGGTCATTATTGACACATCTAAAGAAATGAGCTTAAAGCCCGTATTATAAGTCATGTAATGGAAACCTAACCTATGTGATAGGAGATCCTTGGAATTAGGTTCAATGGGTAAGAACGAAGTCACGTAAATGACTTGTTTAGTACTATCAAAATTTGCTCATTCTGGTTAGATAGTAGGGTAGTATTCACCACAATGAATAGAGGATGAATCTCAAGGATTCTTAGTCAAGCCAAGTTATCCCAGGGAAATGTGTGGGTGTGTTAACTGTGGTGCAGACCATGGGTTGACCTTCTTAAATGTAGGAATTGGGGCCGCTTCCAATGAGAGTTTTAAGGGCGAAATCTCATAAACATTCATGAACCAGGATAGGGACAAGGCCGATCTAAAAATATGTCCACCATTAAGGGATTTTCGAGGGTCGAATTGTAAGAAGTGGCTGGAAGGTCAGTCGGCTACACCAATGAGGAAAAGTTCAAGGAGCGTTGCTTCACCCATACTCTATAGCGTGGCCTATTAGACCTAGTGTAGATTCAAGTCAAAAGACATCTGCGACGACGTCGCTTACGGTTCTCATGAGATCAACTACCTGATTCTGTTTTTACTCTATCTTTTAAAATTTGTGGGGGAATTGTTGGAAAAAATCAAAGAGTCAAAGTCAAAAAGGTTTTTCAAAATGAAAGTTTCAAAAGATTTAAATTCAAAACCTTTTCTTTTTTGTTTTAGCTCCAAATTTTGGTTTTCGTTTTAGGTGGGAATTTCATTTTTCGATTTTGAGTTAGTCTTTGCTTAGTCCCACATTGCTTAGGGATTGTGAAGGAGAGGTCTTTATTTGTAGGGTGTATCCTCTACCTATTAAGCCCCAAAAAGGAAGCAAAGCTCGGTTGACACACATACACGAACGCACGCCAGACCAGACCACGACTGGCAACCGTGACCATGACGCGGGCACGGGCAAGGGCCTGGCACGGGGATCTGAGATCTGGATCAATCTGGACGGTCCATTTGGAGGGTCACACCCCATCCAATGGCCACGACCAATGGGTATCTGAGCCCTATAAATAGAGCCCGACCCTAAGCATCCAAATCACTCAAAATTCTTGTCCTCTCTTTCTCTCTCTCTCTCCAACTCTCTTCCTCTACTCTATTTGTATCAGAGTCCATCGAGTTTGCTTTCCAAAGGAGGTTGATCTTAGCTGTCGGGTCTGCATACACCTAACAGTGCGTGCACACTGGGTGGGTGTCCTTTGAAGGGGTTGTTTTATCTTGGAGGCTGATTGGCAAGGACCTGCTGCACCTAATAGAGGGCAAATACAGTCTTAAGGAAAGTAGCCAACACGACTCAGCCCTACATAATTTTCGGATTTATTCTATAAGGTATGTACTATTATATTTCAGTTAGAAAAAATTTCATCTACACCCCATCAAAGATCCTTAACATCATCTACACCCACAAGAATGCCGAAACATCACCTAGGTCCACTAACTTTGGCTGTGGTAATCATAGAAGTCCACTCCGTCAGTTGATTGTCGTTAGATGCTGACGTCAGGTGGATTGAAACTTTACACGGACCAGAATCCCCTTTTTGTAGGGTAAAAATACCAATATACCCTTCTGATAATTGAAACTATTTCACTTATTACCAATATTAGATGTTGACTCTATTTCGAACTGTTTCACTTCGCAACAGTAAATGAAACAGTAGAACTTGAAACTACATTTTTCTTCTCGATGAGGACGACAAGGAAGAAACCCTACCTCTACTCGACGAGGACGAGGACTACGAAGTTCAGAGTTTTCTTCTTTGACGTCAACGGTGCCTTCATCTTCCCCGGCAACGGTTATTACTGCAACAAAGGTAGGTAAATCGGGCAATCCTCTGCAACCCTACCTCTACTTTACGAAGATGATGAAGACCGACATGAAAAGACTATTCCCCATAATTTCTTCTTCATTAGGTATGAAACCACTCATTTTGTTCAATCCTCTCTTCCCCACGAATTCTCCTTCTACGATTACTAGGGGGATAGTTTTTCCCCAATATTCCATGGGGTATGAAACGAAACCCTAACCTGATAGTTGAATCTGGAATGCAAAAAATTGTGGAAAAATTGAGGAATAGTTTTAGTTCGATATCCTTGTCTATATATACTCTATTGAAGAAACATTGAATGGATGATCTTGATTTTTTATTTACAATTTTACATCCACAGTGTATTAGTGGTCCTACACCGCCGACAAGTGAGCCCTACAGCCTTTCGTTGTCGACCTCTGGTATGTGAATCCGGTTATCCTTTGTGTCATTTTTTGCAAAGCCCTTTTTCTACTATTGTCTTTGTTCATTTATTTTTTTGTTTATTGTCTGCAGGTTGGTTCTACCACTTTTTGTCTAGTTGGTGAGCAATTTATTAATTGCATCTTTGTAAAAGTGCATATTTTCCACTCAGGTTGGTTCCTATACCTAGAATAAAAATCTTGATAGTGGGTCACAATAGAGAGAGAGAGGTACGTAGGCCCTCATCTTTGGATTTTTTGCTCGAGACTGTAGACCGACTTTGGATTCTCACTTTATAATCTGCCCCATTTTGTCTTGTTCCTTCTGGGATTCGCTATATATTATTTGACTTATATTATTGCAAGATCAGGTACGTAGGCCCTCCTTTTTGGATTTAGAATAGTGAGACTGTAGACTGACTTGGCAATTCTCACTTTATAATATGCCCCATTTTGTCTTGTTCCTTTTGGGATTTGCTATATATTATTTGACTTATATTATTGCAAGATCAAGTACGTAGGCCCTCCTTTTTGGATTTAGAATAGTGAGACTGTAGACTGACTTGGCAATTCTCACTTTATAATATGCCCCATTTTGTCTTGTTCCTTTTGGGATTTGCTTGAAATTGGTCATTGGAGTCATAGTTCATATTGGATCAGTTGGATTGGTCAGTTGGATTGGTCAGTTGGATTTGTCTTGTTCCTTCTGAGAATTGCTTGAATTGCTTGAATTATGGTTCATTATAATCTATTTTTTCAAAGGATCTGTTTTTCCAATGGATCTGTTCATATCCTTCCTGTTCTTATGGTGTGATTGATAACCATATTGTTTTTGTTTTTTATCTTGTATACAGATTTTTAAACATGGAAGAAAAATTCAGTATATATTATCAATACAAAGATGAATTGGAAATCAAAATGGTTGATGAAGACTGTATCAGCTGGATTGACATAGTCCACACTGCATATTGCACAGTTCTAAAAGATATTCCAGAGATCTGTCAGCTTCTCAGTGAGGGCAGAGATGCCCAATGGTGGGTACTGTGAATTGAAATCTCGATGCCGATGTCTTAGAAGTGGTGAAGATATTTAAAGAACGAGGGTAGAGCTATGTTGTTGGAAGTTTACGGAGTAAATGTGGGTGATGCCACGTTAGATAGGTATACCATCAATGGATATGATTCATCGATGATTGGTAGACCCCCGCCATCCCGTAGGCAATCAAGAAAGACAGTTGCAGGGAGGGTTCCAATTGCATCATCCCCCATTTTACCTGTGGAGGAAATAGTGTCCACAATAACAATTACTCCTGGCACTATGCATGTGATGGGAAGAGAAGGGGACACTAGTACAAGTGCACCTCCCACTAACACTAGTACAAGTGCACCTCCTACCTACCGAAACCTGGCGGTGAGTGGCTGTAGAAGGAAGGGAAAAGAACCAACTATTGAGAGTGATAGTGAGGATGACCCGTTGGATGACAACTGGGACCTCAACATGGAAGATAGTAGTCAGTCTGAAGGAGATAGAGATGTAGAGTATGAGAAAGATGATATTGAGGAGATGGAATTTTTTGATGTTGAAGCTGATTTTCCAAAAGAAAGTATTGTTAGGGATGATGAGGTAGACATAGATGATGTTAGAAGGGTAGAAATTAAACGAGGGAATGTCTATGAAAATGTCGCATCTTTCAGGAAAGTTCTAACAGATTTTGTCATTCAACGGGGCATAGAGATAATTAGGCGAAAAATGATAAGAAGAGGGTAACAGTGATTCGGGCCAAAGATGGATGTCCTTGGACAATCCATGCAACCGTGGGAACAGATGGGGACACTTTTGTGGTCGAAAATGTGAAAGCAGACCACACTTGTGGAAGGGAGTTAAACAACAAAAATGCCAACTCAATTTGGATTGCCAAAAAGCTAGCCAACAGGTTGAGAGCAGACCACGACATGAATAATGAAAGCATGAAGGCTGCTTTAATGGCAAAGTATGGTATAAAGCCTTCAAATCAACAGTTGTATAGGGCAAGGTTAGTTGCCAAGCAAGAGAATTTGACTACTCAGAGACAATCATATGCAAAACTGTCCGGATATGGTCAGATGTTGTTAGAGAGGAATCCAGGTAGTATGTTCAAGTTACAGTATGAGGAGACCTCAGCAACAACTCTAAAACCAATTTTCAAAAGGTTGTTTGTCTGTTTTGATGCCCGCAAAGCAAGGGTTTCGAAGGATGCGGGCCATTCATTGGCATTGATGGTCGTCATTTGAAAGGCGGTTATCAAGGAATTCTACTAGCGGCTACAAGTATGGATGCCAATTATGGCCTCTTTCCAATTGCCTTCGGTGTAGTGGAAAATGAAAACAAAGACTCTTGGACATGGTTTCTAAGAGCTCTTTCAGAGGCAATATCATATGACCTTGTTGGACATCATCTGACTTTCATGTCAGACAAACAAAAGGTAATGTGATTTTTTTCTTGTAAACATTCTTTGCTTCTTGCATAGTTAAGTTGAAGTTCCAATGCATTTTTTTCTTGTCATGCATTTTTTTTTGTTTGCATTGTTATAGGGCTTATCTGAGGCTATTACAAAAATATTTTCATTTGCAAAGCAAAGATTATGCTGTAGACATCTATACAGTAATTTTCAGAAGAAATTTCCTGGGCTGCTTTTGAGAAGATTGTTCTGGACAGCATGCAAGGCATATAATGTCTCTGAGTTCAACAAAGCAATGCAAGAGATAAGAGCAACTAAAAGAGAAGCATATGAATGGATGATGAGAAATCCTGTGTCAACTTGGGCTAGACACGCATTTGACCACATGATTGTTAGTGACCATGTCACTAACAACATGTCAGAGTGTTTTAATAATTGGATACAACCCTTTAGAGGTAAACCTATTTTGACTTTGATTGATGAACTCAGAATAAAACTTATAAAGAGGATGCAAGATAGGTACAAAAAGGGTTGTGATTTCAATGGGAGGATAACACCCACTGTATTAAAGAAATTAGTGTCTACTCAGGAAGCATGTAGGAGTTGTCATGTGATGTCTTGTGGACCAGAAGAGTTTGAGATCAATGACGGGCACAGTAGGCATGTAGTGGATATAAAAAAAGAAAACATGTGAGTATCTTTGTATGGGAAGTTACGGGTACCCTGTAAGCATGTTGTTCTTCGCAGTCCTTTTCATGAGGGGTATTATAGAGGATCATGTTTCTTCATTTTTTTCCATTCAAAAATTTATGCTTTTCTACTACGAGTTCATTCATGCTATGTCCGGGTTGGACACTATTATGATCAATGAACATGAGCCTATAGTACAACCACCCAAACATGAAGGAGAGCTGGTAGGCCAATTATAAAGAGGGAGGAGAGCAGCTGAAGATGACCCAGCTTCTCAGTTTAGAAAGAGAAATGCTACTGTCCATTGTTCCTATTGCCAACGAATTGGTCACAACACTAGGTCCTGCAAAAAGAAAAAGAATGATGCTTCTCAACAAGGTGCTTCCTAACATGATGCTTCTCTACAACAAGGTTCTCAACAGGAAACACAGGTAACCTTTATTCCTATGTTGGCTGTTATCAAGGAATTTTATTGCTACTGTTTTTTTGCTACTAATATACTTCATCAATATGATTATGTAGAGAAGCAGAAGAACAAGACAAGATGATACTCCTCAAGAAGAAACTGCTAGTCAAGGAAGAGGATCCACTACACAGGTATCATCTCTACTTACATAAAAATCCCAGTGCTGTTTTTTTGCTAATGTTTTTTTGCTACTAATATACTTCATCAATATGATTATGTAGAGAAGCAGAAGAACAAGACAAGATGATACTCCTCAAGAAGAAACTGCTAGTCAAGGAAGAGGATCCACTACACAGGTATCATCTCTACTTACATAAAAATCTCAGTGCTGTTTTTTTGCTAATGTTTTTTTGCTACTAATATACTTCATCAATATGATTATGTAGAGAAGCATAAGAATAAGACAAGATGATACTCCTCAAGAAGAAGCCGCTAGTCAAGGAAGAGGATCCACTACACAGGTATCATCCCTACTTACATAAAAATCCCAGTGCTGTTTTTTTTTTTTCCTACCAATAATCCTTATTTGTGATTATATAGAACAAAATACAAGATGGACCTGCTAGATCACAAATGCAAACAAGATCACAGTCGTCTAGGACATCTATACTACCAAGTAGACAAGCAACAGCAAAGAAAAGAATGTCTGAGAGGGCTGAAAACTTCAGGAAAGCTTGGGGAGAAGCACATAAGAAATCTTCATCGCATGCAAAAGCTTAACCTTCTTTTTTACTTCTGTTTGGGGTCTGTACTGGGGTTCCAGCTCTTGTTGTCTTCAATAATTCTTCAGAGATGATGATGGAAGGGATGTAGGATCACATAGTTCTGGGTCTGTTCTAGGTTTACAACTGTTGTCTTCAGTTCATGCTACTTCAGTTGTTTAGAACTTGGTTTATAGCTGGGTTTACATGTTGGGTTTAGAACTAGATTTTCAGCTGGGTTTACATGTTCTGGGTTTACAACTGTTTAGTACATGTTATGGGTTTTCACAGTGACATTATCTTTAAATTGGGGAACAGATCAAAGTCAAAAAAATAATGATTGGAGACCCCAACGATCATCAGACAAAAGCAAGTACCTTCAATCACCATACCGAAATATGCCATGAAAAGAAAGTTGTTCCAAGGGGGAAACAAGTAACTGTTCCAGAGAACCTAAAGGAAGGAAATTTTTGCATAAATTACGGAATTACGAAGATTGCCAATAGAGGAAAACTCGGGGATGAAATCATTGAATTCCATGAAACAAGAGTCCTGTTATGCATTCTATCAAAAACCAATCGAGCAGTCCTCTTACTGACAAGTTAAGGATTGGAAAGGTGTATAGGACACAACTTTCTGGTTTCATATTTTTTAATGTTTCCTGATTATATTCTCATTATAGAGCTCAGAGCCATGCACAAGGACATCATCACATACACCTTACCACCCTCCCAAATCTCGAGTCATAAAAATCATAAACTTTAAAAGAAACCCAACAAAACAAAATAAAGCTTAATGTCACAGATCAATAAGAAGTATCATTATCATAACCCACTGAAATACAATCTACAATCAACCTATCACTAAGTGACTCTCTCATCATGATTCTTCAGATCTAGCTTCTCCACAGCATCGAGGAGGTCTTCAAACGTCTTAGAACTTTGCCCATGAGCTCTAATTGCTCCTCTTAAGTACCCTCTCAAATAATTCAAGGAAGTACTTCTACCAAGATCCATGCGGGTATGTGAGCTTTCACCTCTCTCCTGTGAGCATTCCCCTCGATCGGTCTTTAATCCTTGACTAATTGGAGTATCGGTTCCCATTCCTTCAAAGCATTCCCATTCCTTCAAAGCATTCCATTCTCTCTATCCATTGGAACATCCCACATCCAGGATTACCCACCTACAAGACAATTATACAAAACCTCATATTAGAAGGACTTACATCCATATGACAATGATTAGACCCCCGCCTACTACTTAAAAAGGGAAAGAATAGAAACTATATTAACACTCACCCCTGTGGAATGTGGACAACACCAAAATTGTCGTCCATTGTTTGCTGCCGTTTTTGCCATTCTCACCTTGCAATGCCCACCTCCACATGAACATTGTTTCAAATGCTCTACCTACATTACAAACTTTTGACAAATTTGGCAATTATAATACATTCTCCCAATATTAATTCCCTTACTTGTTCTACGGATGACAAGTATAGCACCACGATTTTCACATTTAGGATCCATATTCCTTCTAAACAAAATGCAATTACATTAGTAAATAGTTCAGTTGATCAAAAACATGTAATGAATCAAGATTAGAAAGAGAGAGAATAAGCAAATTGATAACCATATTTCTTTTTCATGTTTGATTATTTCCAATTGGACAGTGGACCTAGGTGATGTTTTGGCATTCTTGTGGACTTCTTTGATTACCAAAGCCAAAGTTAATGGACCTAGGTCATGTTTCGGCATTCTTGTTTGGGTGTAGATGATGTTATCGATCTTTGATGGGGTGTAGGTGAAATTTTTTCTTTTATAAACCAAACCCAAAGCAGAAAAATAAATTTGTTCAAGAACGGATACCGAACAAAAAAAAAATCTTAACATTCATTCAGAGAAATAAATTTGTTCAAGACCAAACCCTCGAAGAAAGAAGGGTGAGAAGAAGAAGAAGTTCAAGTAGAAAAAATAACATCATTCAGGAACAAACCCTCGAAAAAAAAAAAACATCAAACGTATATGATTCAAAGAAAAACAAAAAAAAAACAAAAAAAAAATCCTTTTTAACGAAACCAAAATCAAACAATGAGAGAAGAAGAAGAAGAAAAAGAAGATAAGACAGCTAAACATACCAGGTTGGGAGGGAGCTCTTCTCAATGGATGGCGAGATCCGCTTTGGGAGCTCTTCTCAACGAACCACGATGGCAGATCTGGTTTGGGAGCTCTTCTCAACGAACCCGAAGAAGGTTGGGTGATTCGGCACCTCTTCTCAACGCAAATGGGATCTTTGCCGTCGGGGCGGGGGAGGTGGTTGGGTGATTCAGTAGCTCTTCTCAACACAGAGGAGACTAGAGCTTGAGTGAGAATGAACGAGAGAGTAAAAATTCGCAGCAGGGATAAGTAACATTTGAAGGCTAAATTCGTAAATAAACATAAATTTTCTTTTTAAAAATTTTTATTTGAGGGGTAAAATTGTATTTCAATAATTTTAATGATTTCCGTCAGTTAAGTGGACCTAGGTGATGTTTCAGCATTCTTATGGGTGTAGATGATGTTAAGGATCTTTGATGGGGTGTAGATGGAATTTTTTATTTCAGTTATGTACATTCCAGTTTTAGTATATGGTTAGGTTGACATATATCCTATTAGTTCCATGTATGATTACTGCATGTCTATCATTTATTACTTGATAATTAATTATTGAATAATAATTAATTGTTTGTTATATCATTATTGATTAGTTTATACAATATATATTGTTGTACCTTGTTACCTTTTACTACACAGATACAGTGACATCTCGAATGTCTCGACTTTTACTGTTGGTGCGTGATGATGCAACGCATCTCCACTCATTACCTGACCCCTTAAGGAGAAGGGGACAGCAAACACGAGTTCTAAAATGCATTAATTAATTTAGTTATCATTCTTGACTTGATACATATTTCTTTCATTCTCCAACCTTGTGCCAAAGGTCTGTCTTGATACATCGGTGGACTTCACTTTTCTCATCATATGTGACATCATTTTTATTTCAAACTTCTATGCATGATCATGAGGCTTGATTCTTCACAACCTTAAAATATACAGTCGAACACATGTTCATAACTACCTACTTTAGAAACATCATAAAACATTACAGCATTAAACAAACAGTATTTCAGATTTTTATTATAATACAAGAAGGATTCACAGCATTATACGAACAGTAATTCAGATTTTCATGTGACATAACCTTCATTATTTTCAATATCAACATTTGCATAATTCACATGGAATCTCATACCTCAGCATTTCCAAACATAAGAAGATATCATACTAAATTAATTAACATATAAAACAAACAAAAGAGAATGTAGATAAATAATTTCCCTCACCCGGTTCTTGCTTTAACTGAATTGTTCTCACACAGTCACACTTGGACAGTAAACCAGAAATTTATATGCTTCAAAACTGAACCTCGGACCCTACAAGTATGCATTAATATTTAATAAAAATTCTTGGGCCCTTTTTTATTTACTTAATTATATCATTAACATGTTACAAATTTTATTTATTTAATATTCTTTTAAGTCTGGAAATAATTGAGAATTAAAATCCCCAAAACAGGTTTATTTTAAAAATAAGGTCGATCCTTTGTGGGGATCCCGGCCCACGAGTCCGGCCACCTGGATCCAGAGCAAAAAGGTCATCTGTGGCCGTTGGGCTGCGGCCGCTCTGTGGCCAGTTCACCCTGTCAATAAATGGTCTCAAGTGTGTTCCAGCCAGTCCGACTGGGCGCACGTGGCTGATTGTGTTGGCCATGTGTTGTCATTGTTGGCAACTTGGATGATGTGGCAGTGTAGATGAGCTTACAGTCAGAAAAATAAGGAGAGAGTCTGTATAGGAGAGAGAGTGTTTGTGCATGTGGCAGTGGTATCAGTGTAGTGACAGAGATGAAAGAACCTAATGTCTGTGTTCTTCGGTGTTCTACAGCTCTTAAAGAGTGTTTAAGAAGGAATGCATTGAGTTAACTGGGTTTCTACACTGAGTTGACTAGGTAGGAGCAGTTTCGATAGTCAATAGCGTTGTACATGTGTTTAGTAATGTTCTAAGCTGAACCAAGGTGATAGATTGTGTGGGAGTCCATGTGAGCATGCATGCAAAGTTTTGGATCCGAATTCCAAGGTTCCATAGAGTTTCGACTTTGAGGCTGGTTTTGGTGGGTCCCATAGTAGTTTCATGGAAATCAGGCAATGGAAAGATGTAGAGCGTCGAGTTAGCTTCGCAACGCAACTTGAATCGCTCAATTCCGACTTCGGATGAGGGAGATATCGTAGTTTCCGTCAGAACAGTCGAAAACGATCAAAAAATTCGAGCTCTCGATCACTTTTTTAATAACAGGGAAATCAGTAGTATTGAGAAAAAGTTGAGGGAATCATTGGTGATTATTAGGAGTTGGGGATTGTCATTGCAATTATCATAAATTCAACATGAGGCCAATCGGACGGCCACAGAGAAGCCACGAGTGCAAGATGCGAATCTAATGGCTACAAAAAGGGTGGGCTATCGGGTATTTAGGCGGACGAAGCTTGATGCTCCCAAGAGGAATCTGATTGGTCAGATGCATCATAATTCAATAGACCGCGTCGCATGAAACTCGCACCACAATTTGGTGTATCGCGCGACAGTAATGCTGCGGTGAAGATCTGAATCAACAGACAGAATCAAATATGATTTCATCTAACATGAAAATCCCGATCGAATGGCCACAATATGCGCCGATAATAGTTTACGGGATCTGACAGATCCTACGACGCAGAATGAATCCCGCCATTTCTTTTAGATCTAACAGTGGCCATAGTGAAAGATTCTCTGATCCCCAATCCAAACTCGACAACGCAATCTGACAAGTCAGCGAGAGGTGCTCCAGTGTAGCGCAAGTGCACGAAAAACTCTCGAAAGATTTCATTTTAAATGTTATGGTTGGCCGATCTTCATTTGATCATATCTCGATCATTCGATATCCAAATCGGATGGTTCAAGTTACTCTGTTCTCTATTTTGAATGCTCTTTCATTTAAGAATGATTGGAAGCCCATGGGAGTTGCAGAAAAACAGAAAAGGGGAGAAAAGAAGGTTTTTGAGGGTTTCTTTGTGAGTGTGTAGGTTTGTAATCACCTACCAACCTCTCTCCTGCTTTTTAATAGAGTCTTGATTGTTTTTAAGAGGTTGGTGAAGCTTTTATTGTATATCAATGGTGATTATTTGCTAGTGGGGAAGATGAGAGAAAACCAATGAGGGTTTTGTGAGAAAAATCTCTGGTTTTGGGCAAAATCCTCTTCTTAGAAGTGTTGAGGGGTTTTCTTAATGTTTCAATCTTATCACCTTGCTTCCATGGGTTTGTTGAAGTTCCAATGAGGGAACTTAAGAGCTGGTTATGGATATTAGCCATTGAAGAGGAGTTTTGAAGCTTCAATGGAGCATTGAAGGGTGTATTGGTGTTTTGAAGAAGAGGAGTCTTTCAGAAGGGGTGGTGTGCTGCAATGAATGGTGGACTATGTATTTGGTGTCAATGAGAGAGATGTGAGCCGTGTGGAGCTCCAGAGACATCTGTGAATTTTTGAAAGCGATGGTTGTAAGGATTTCTCTGTCTCTTATATTTACTTGCTTCCATTTATATGTATGCTAGCTGTAGGTGATTATGTTGAATGCCTAACTAGTGGGGGGAAATTGTAAGGCATTGTTATAAGCCCAAAACTGATACTATTTGCTTCCAGTGGGTGCGAATCAAGCGTGGTGTGTGCAACATGTGTTGAACACTAGTACCTAATACTTGAATTTTTGGCACATTCGTGCCCTCCTAGTTTTATACCTGATAAACTGGGTGTATATACTCTCTGTTGTGTGTACAACTAAAAGTAGAGTATTGAGTATATATGGAGTCCATTGGGCATTACTCCGTAAACTAACTATCACACACTGTGGTGGTGAACCATGTATATCTGTGTTGTGGATGTTATGAGAATTGTTTACATTCTATATATTGTGAAGTGCATGGAATAGCCTGTAGGATGAGTATGCACAACATGGTAGACTGACCACTTTGTGGTAACGAGGTGGTTCTGCACACGACTATCTATGTAGTTGTACTTCAGTGGTAGTGTGATTGTGCTCAGTGAGTAAGGTCAGCTCAGGGGCAGCATATATCTTTACAGAATTAGTGAGAAGAATTTTTGAAGACACTGATTCACCCCCCCCCCCCCCTCAGTGTCAACCTGTGATCAACAGAATGGACCCAGAACCCAAAGTCTGAATTCTGAGTTTGGCATCTGAATTTTCTTTCCTCCTTTTCAACTACCTTCATTACCTTAATCCAAGCCTTTCATGAAATTCTTCATTCAAATTTTCAGCAACTCTTTGTTATTTGAAGTAATGAATTTCAAAACATATCCACATTTGTATGTTCCTGCAACTACACAATTTCTTCTTAGTTCCTCATAAGCATCATGAAAGTCATCTTTAAATCAAATTAAACTGCTGAATCATGACTTCGAGTTTCTTCCCCTTTGCATAAACTTATCTTCTCTATTTTTTAAATAAAATATGAACTAGCAGAAATTATAAACAACTAACCTTTTTAACTTCTGAGTTCTTTGTTGCAGTGATTGCTCAATTACATAAGGTAGGGTCGGTTCTATCTCTTCTTCCCTTCCTATCTTTCTTCTTCTTTACTTCTTCTTACTCCAATTTTCGTATGCAGTTTTGCTGTTTTTTTTTTGTTTTTTTATTTCCTTCTTCCTTTTTCTTTTTTTATTTTATTTTATTTTTTTTTATTTTTATAGAACTCTTTGAACTGAAATTGTATGAGTGTAAAGACTAAAATTTTTTTCTGTTGATTTTCTTATTTATATATCTACTAACACTTGATTAAGAAGTGAACGGACTAATCTGTCCTTTCTTGATGCATATTAATCAAGTTTAAATTTTTAATAACTTAGTACCCCTTTTGATGATTTAACAAATGATTCCATTATTTAATCCAAGACCACATTTTCTTTTCAAAATCTCCCCTCCACCTAGCATTACAGCTGGCTCACTAGCCAGCTGCCAAGTGGCAGCTTACATGAGGTGACATGCATGCTAGTTACCATGTGGCAACTGGCGTGCCAACCAGCTGCACAAACTGATCAACCAGTTCCTATGGCTTCTGCAACAGCTGGCACACCTTAATCGTGAGGCTGTATGAACAAGTAGTAATATAGCTTCAATGAGCCAATTCACACCGAGAAAAAACCATTGATCTAAATCTCAAACATCCCGCGATCTCTTTGTTTCATCTGATTTCTTAAAAAGAGGAGAGAGAGAAAAAAAACCCTAAACCCATCGGCGGCGAACTCCTCCCTCAGCGTCTTTGCAACATCCGAAACTCCAAATCTCAGGGAAGCAGTGTGGAACCTCGCATCCCGCAACCTCCTTACAAGGATCCGTCCATTCCTAAAATAATAAGAGAGAGACGTTGAGGGAGAAACAACATATCGAGAAGAAGAGGGTTTGGGGATTTGCGGATCTAGTTTCAGCTTGTTCGATTTTTTGAGACCCCCAATATTCTTCAAGCAAAAAGCAACGGATTCTGCTGGATCGTTTTGGGCGAGGAAAGCCTTAATTTCATCCTCTAAATCACCTCCTTTCTTCAATCGAAAAATCGGCAATTAATAATAGTTGTCAAGGCGTCGTCTAGGCATCCAGGCGTGATTCCAGGGCGTGGGCGCCTTATGAGTGTTGCCTGAGCAGTCACCTTGGGTCTTATATGTGTTTTTTTTTTCTCTTTGATCTCTAAGGCTATGTTTGGTATTATTTTTATTTTTGATTTTTGCTATTTTTTCAAAAAGTATTTTTGAAAATCATTTTTGTTCAAAAATAAAAAGTTATTTGGTAATTACAATAAAAAATAGATTGCAGAATGAGAAATAGGTTTGGTATACCAATGTCTAAAAATAATTTTTATAACTTTTATATATCCATCTATAAAGCATACCTAGAAATTGGCCCAAACAACGAAGGCACCCACAAGGTAAACCATCGCCTCTCAGGCCTCCCTGACTTGTTCTACAGTAGATTCGCGCCTCCCTCTAAAAATTATGTAAAAAATATATTAAAAAGACTATAATAGAAATTTTTAATAAAATCATACTGAATGGAGAGTTTATACACAAGTATCTCAATTATAACATTCTTTTAGTACAAATCATACCAAACAGTTATACGAAAAATGAAAAACATAAAAAAACACAGTAGACACATTGGTTCATCGTCATTAATAATTCTGATAAGCTTCTTTAATTTGATCTGCAATTTTCTTTCGATATCCTTCCCATTGTTGTTGTTCTGTAGCTCCCACCATAGTTTCAACGCTCACGACTTCATCATCATCAATGTCATTATCATTATCTTGACATTCGTCATCAAATTCTCCATTTTCTGCTTTTTCAAAAAGTCAATCTGATGACACTTGCTTTCTAATAAAGTTATGTAAAGTAACAGAAGCGATCACAATCAAAACTTGAGTCTTGAATTTATACGGCGGCATCATCTTTAAAATAGGAAAACGTTTCTTTAAGACACCAAAAGATCTCTCAATAACGGTTCTTAACGATGAATGTGTAAAATTAAACAACTCCACTGCTCCTTCAGGTCGCCTACGCTTAAAATCTTGTTGATGATATCGAACATTCTTGAAATGAGTCATATAACCAGGTGTATGTGTATACCCAGAATCAACAGGATAATATTTACCTACAAAATTAAGATTAATAATTACAATCTCATTACAATCAATCAGACGTAAAAAAAAAAATTTAAGAGCAACTAAAAAAAATTAAAAAAATAGAACGATACCTGGTGGTGGATGGGGAAATTTCACACGAGGAGTGTTAATGACTTCCCATAATATTCGATTGTCATATGCTGTTCCTTCCCAACCAGCCCAAATGTAGGTGAAACACATATCAAATGAACATGCAGTTAATACATTTTGAGAAATTTCATTATTTCTACCAGATCTATATGGTACTTGTTTTGCAACAAGAATTGATGCACTTATGTGTGTTCCATCTATTGCTCCAATGCAATTGGCAAAGAATGGATAATACTTTCGATTAGATCTGATTTGAGGTGGTGTTTCCTCGAATGAGGGTGATTCTACTATCTCCCTAGCAAATGTCCGTAGTGCTTCCAATACATTATGAAAGTGACGGCTCACTGTTTCACCTGAGTGCTGAAACCATTCCTGAATGACACTATTTCTAACATTATGAGACATCACTAATATTCCCATTGCCAATTGTTCCTCCACTGTAGTGTTCTTTGTATTTGTCATTAAACTTCTCTCTTTTAATGCACACACCAACCTCATGAAATGCTCCCTAGACATGCAGAATAGTCGTCAAAATCTTCTTGGATGTGAATTGGGGTTCAGTAGTTCAAATATTAAGGCATGACCTGTGAGAGAGCGTGTATGCATCGGTTGTTTTGTAAATTGAGAAGTGGCATCATCATCATCGTTGTCATAAATGCTATTCTTATTATGCTTCAAACGATGACGCATACACAACAGAATTGGCAAGAATGGGCTCTCAGTGAACTTGAAAAAGCATTCCTCATCACTATCCATAACAACTGATCATATAGAATAATGCATATTAACTACATAGAAATTCGAATTTCAATATTCAAAATGATCAAGACATTATACTAGTCTTCACTTTCACCAAAAATAAATAAAAATAAAGTCTTCACTTACAACAAACATACTACAAAAACATTTGAAATAAGAAAACACATATAAAGTTCAAGTAGCTATGACACACATCAAATGATCAAGAACACTATTAACTTTCTTTCTTCTTAATTGCTCTAAGGAGCCATGGTAAGCGAGATGCATTGTTCATTTCGATGAACAATGCTCTTTTGTTTTGGTCCTCCAATACCTCCAAAGCGAGCACATGATGGTCAGTACCAGCTTCCATCCCCTCCAAAGAATCAAGAATTTGACAAGCCTTGTCAAATGTGGTGTCTTTCTTTTCTCCACTTATTTCTGCCATTTTTAGCTCTAACTGAGCCTCCATATCTTTTTTCTTCATCTCCATAAAAGCTATCATACTTTCTTTTTTATATTCTTCAATGAAAACCATTTTGTTAATAGCTTCATCTAACTTGGCACTGTCACTAGACTTTGATCTTTTATTTGACACCATGTGGGAAGCCATTCTCTTAGACTTCTTTATATTTGATATCTCAATAGGCTCATCATCATTGGAACCATTGAAATCTAAGTCCAAGTTTACAACACTATTAGAAGTAGATATCCCTTTTGTTGTTGTTAGTGGTGGGTCGTCTTCATGGATACAAATTGCACCCTCACCATCGGCGACAACACCATAGAATAACTCACGGAGTTGTTCTTCATTTTGCAAAGGTGTGGTTTTGAAGTATTTTCCATGGGGATGTTCCTGCAATAGTTATTTTAAAAAAATATATATAAATATCTTTTTAGGCATATAAACTATAAATTAAAGATGAGAAGACCACATGTGAAGGGTTTACCTTTACATAAGAACTCCAATGCTCCGCACTAGGTGGATCAACTGTTCCTAGTGTCGTGTCCCATCCCCAACCATTAGTCTTATTTTTTAGCCACATCCAAGCGACCCACGTAGATTTCAAAATGTTCCATTTGTTTTTAAGTTGCGTCATAGTGACGTTTTTCCCACAATTTTGGTTAAAGTCATTCAAAATGTTAGCCCACCCATCCTTTGTAAAGGATGTATTTAACTTGAACCCTTTCCGTGATTGATCAATCCCAATATCGATTAGCAATCTAACCCTTTCATCAGTCCAAACAAATGAATCTTTAACAAAACTCTTTGCATCAACTTTCATCTCTACTTCATTGACCTTTCATTCATCCATCTGAAATAAATTATGTTTTCAATTAAAACACATAAAACAAATATATATACTAGTTTAAAGTTATAAATATGAAACTTTATTTATATAGAATAGGAACAAATCTATATAGAAGAAAAGTGACTAGGATGTCATAGGGGATGTAAAGGTGGTATTAATCTGCTGCTATAGGGGATGTAAAGGTGATCATCCCCTTAGAATCTCCTAGCACAAGAGGGAATCCATCATCTTCTCCATGAATCCACTATATTTATTTGTCTAAAAAGCCCAATTTGAAGAAATAGGATCCAATCAACAAAAATAAAGTCTTCACTTTTTCTATGCCATACTCCTTATTTTCTAAGATCTTTGCATAAATTTTTCAGTATGATAAAGAGCGCAAATTTGAAGTCAAAGCACTTCTTGGTAGTATGGATGCTCTGTTTGGAGTTGGTCCCAATGTCTCTTTTTCATTTCGTTATGGCTTTCATTTTCTTGTAGTCAATTTCATGAACAGTTGTAAGGTCTGAACTTCTTTAGTCTCAGTCTATGAAGGAAATGGTTACAAACAGGAGAGTCTATAGGGTCTAAAAATATATAATCCCTGGAACCAACTTGCTTTATCCCATAATGATACCGAGAAGAGTGCTAAGAACAGTAATTTAAAAAGCAGAAGAATTTTGTAAGATACAAACAATAGAAAAATGATAGATTTTGAAGAAGAATCCATCCATAGAACAATAGAGATCCATGAATAGGTCTCAAAGAATCCATCATGAGTAATGGTTAAAGGAAAAATAATGCTAGCCCAACGAACTGGTAATGTCATGAACACCCGAATCCTATTCAATATAAATACAGTGAAACCTCCCCTTAATTGACTTGGACCTCATTGTATGGATGGATCGAACATGCATGATTTCCACACTCGTGGGGCTAGGAATCCACCCAAGAAAACTACTTTTTATGCCCCTCAAACTAGTTATTTTTTTTCTTCTTTGGAGAACATAAAGTCATATGTGCAATCAGATAGCCATGTCTTACTAAAGACCTATCTTGGACTCCCCTGAAAATTAGAAATTTTGTCAAAGATCGATACCTTGCTAGTATTTTAGTCATCACTTGGATTCACATGATTCTAATCTTGTGATAAACTTTCTATTAAGAATGCCAAAATCATGCAAAATAGATATCTTGGACTCCCCTGAAAATTAGAAATTTTGGCTTAAGAAATGATATAATGCCAGATGTCATTTAACTTTTAGGTGGAGACTAACCAAGGAAGAGAACTGTGTCACTTCTCAAAAACAGCAAACAAGTTACAGCAAATTTCTTTGAGATTCACTCAAAAGGAAGTAAGAGGGCACAAAGCCTTCTATATTAGTGACCTTGGGAGATAAAGGAACTTGATGAACATGCAGACTAAAACAAAAAATTACAAAAGAAATGAAAATAGAGAACAACTTCACTCTGTCTTCTAGAAATGTGCATACTGCAGTGGACTTTTTTTTCTTGGGTTGTAGGGTTGGTAGTTGTTTTATCTTACTGCAGTGGACATTTGTCTTGGGTTGTAGCCTGTAGGGTTGGGCACAAGGGCCTTGGCTTTGAGGCCTGCATTAGTTAGTAAATTTCTTAGTAATTCATGTGCTTGTCTTATTCACTCTCCAGTCATATCAACTTCTGCCAATGAAAATACCAAATTACTCTTGCACTGAAAATACCAAATTACTCTCTAGTCCCAGGCTATATGCCAAGCCTAGATTGTATTTTTCCAATCCCCTAATTTACTGACTATTGGCATCTATTGAAAAAAAAAAAAAAAAGGGGGTCTATTGGCCTAACTGTATCAGACTATTGGGCTCCTGATGTAGGACAATCACAATTAGGGGTTGCAATGCTAGGTCTGTCTAAACGTAGTCTGATTAATACATCAGCTGTGCTCAGGCATGGTCTCTTAACCAGTGAATATTCACTCACTTCAATTCCATCCCAAAACCACTTAGATGACCTGGTTGCCCAACAAAAGCCTGGCCAAACCTAGCCCGGCACAATTTACCAATTATTATTTTTTATTAATTCAAAGTATTTATTATTTATTTTATTTCTATGCAGGTGACCTGTATTCCCCTGGCTATAGTAAATGTACTGGGGATCCCCATTCAATAGTTGGGCCAGTCTGGGCTTGGCATATAGCCTGAGACCTTTTAACCCTACCTGCCTGGATAAACCTGGTTGCTATCCTAACCACATGATATCTCTAAAAGTAATCCATGGCTGATTTCAAAATTCGGGGAGGTCAAGGAAACCGTCGGAACTGAGTTTTAACTCTAAGTAATCCATGGCTGATCCTTTTAAAATTGATTTGTTCATCACTGATCCTTTTAATCATGAATTTTGTTTCAAACTTCATTTTCTGTCTATATCTCATTCTACAATCAGAAAATTGTCTTCTGTGATCAATCGGATTTATTAGGATTTATCAGGAATCCAATGGTGGAATAAAGAAACTTAGAAATACCTTATCATGAAACAAAACCAAAACCGATATGGGAGTTCTACATTCAATAATAACAGATCAATCTTCAATGAAAACAAAAAACCCTAAACCATTCCAATCCATTGGAATAAAACCCTAAACATGAAACAAAAAAATCCATAGAGAGAGAGAGAGGGTACTTACGTTTTGAATACGGAGAGAAGATGGGAGTTGCTTTGAATTTGAGAGATGCTTTGCAGAGAGGGAGATGCTTTGCAGAGAGAGAGATGCACGCTTTGCAGAGAGATATGCTTTGCAACTTTGCAGAGATGTTTTGAAGTGTTTTCCCAGAGAGAGAGATTGGCAAGAATTCGGTGAGTCTAACGTCTGTTTCCCTTTTTATAAACTACCCCTTCTATCCGTTAGAAACAATAGACTATTTTACCCCCGTTTTTTAGACCCGTTGGAGATAAAAAAACATGTGCAACTTAAAACTTGCGCAAAAACACACTCAAAAATGCTTTTTGGCAAAAATCAAAAAGAGGTTGAGACCTCTTTTTGAATTTGAGTCTCTTTTTATTTTTTCTGACAATAAATAGCAACTAAAAACAATACCAATCACCTACAAAAGTAAAAACTCGTCAGAAAAATAAAAATAAAAATGATACCAAACACAGCCTAAATTTGCTTCACAAGATTTATTAGGCTAGATAGGAACAACATTTATCAGACAGTACTTATTTATGACTATTATCATTTAAAGAAACATTTACTTAAGATATTATTCATAAATAAGCAAATATCCCCTATTTGAATCCAATAAAAATAGTTTAAAATTCAAATTCCAGAAGGATAAAAAGTCAACCCTCCAGTTCAAGAACAAAAATCGTATTTTTGGGTGCGGGTGCAATTTTCAACTTCAAAATGCTAAGCTTTTTTCCAAATATAAAATTTTTATAAATCTTATTATAGTAAAGCATCACTAAAAACCAAGAACGCGTCAAAATAATCTCTTGCTTTGATGCTCAAAAAATAATTTACATTCAGACGACTTTTAACAACACTCGCGTACTTCGAACAAGGTTTGACCGGAGTGTAACTCCTTCATTATAACTTGGATTCAAGCATTCTAGGATTTGTTGGAAAGCTGACTATACTAGCTTTGCAACAAATTTGAGATTGCTTGAATCTGAAGTATATTAAAGGAGTTACGCTCCAATAAAATTTATTAGAAATAAGCAAATGTTAGTCATAAATACGTGTTGCATACTTAACTCAATTATTTATTTCTTTGTTGGTTTTTTTATATTAATTAAGCTATGTCTTAAATGTTTATTTATGTAGAATGTTGTATATATATATAAACATTAATATAGCATTAATATTTTTTTTTTTAAATACACTGGGAACACCTTAGTCGCCTAGGCGCCTAAGTGCCCAAGATGGCATCAAATGCCTAGGATCATCTTGTCGCCTTGACAACTATATTGCAATGAGAACCATTTGTCTACATTTTCCTGAAGATCCAGACCTTGTACCGAAAACTTTTTAGATTGATTTTTAAACCTTAAGGACCAACCTCATCCTTGACGTTCAACATCCATACAGTCACACCTTCCATCAAAAGCCAATTTCAATTTGCTTAGAATTCATAAACATCCCCATGGTGCTTCAAATCCTAAACTAGATGTTTTGATTCAATTCCTTCATCTAGTTTCCCAGACATGGATACAGTTTGAAGGATTGAAGCAAAGTAGTTAAACGACAATATATTGTCCAAGTGATACCAATAATTCAGGCCCAGATCTGACCCATGTTGGATGGTTTGAACTAAAATCTTCCCAAAACACAGTATTCAACAAAAATGATTCACTGTCCAAAAGATCTGATGGCGGTGGGATTTTCCGGTCCCGTGGTCCTTTGCTCTTTTGTTCGAGTGTTTGTACACTTCCTGAGTTTGATGGCTCTCCTTATGAACAGTTGGAAAGAAATTTTCCAGAAAAAAAAAAAAAAAAAACAATAAACCCCAGTTTCAAAGAAGAAAAGTTAGACTTCGATTAAACTTTAGAAAGTAAGAACCAACTGAGACAGTCGCAAGCCTAAACTCAAATGAAAAAGGGGAAAAATATCGATTAAAATTTTTGTACAAAATGCTTCTAATGATCGACTAAACTATTGAAAAATCTCACGGTTTTCATGTCTACCGAAGTGAACTTCTAGGGTATCCTTTGCCTCGGTGTGTTGCGGGTAGGGCGCCGGAAGACAGGAAAGAAGGGGAAACTCCGATCACCGCTTGAGCCTGACGACTTCTACGTAGGGATTGTTCACTTTCTCCGTGCTTTTGCAGGAATGTGATGGAAGCAGATGCAACAGGGATAAGAAAGCTTTTTCCTTGGTGTGATTCAGTTCATTAGAGCTATATTACTATTTTGTTCATACAACCTCACGATTAAGAAGTGCTAGCTGTCGCTCATCGAGCGGCAGCTTGGTTTCCTCATGTTCATATCCGAACATGAGATGATTTAACTCCGAACAAGTGAAACCCCACTGGCCATTTTTGCTACCAACTACCACAGTGGGGTCCACCCACCTTCCTACCCTACTTTACAGTTTTCTTAAGCATAAATCGCACATTTTTTACACACATTCGACATAAAATAAAAATAAATTAAATTAAATATAGTTCAATATTTTACCTCAACTGGGCATAATTACCAAAATGCCCCTCAAACTCCTTCAACTACTGAAAAGGCCTGAAAAGAAAGAAAATTTCTTACAACTTATTACCTCAGGAACTGGGGTATTACAGTGTCTCTAGGGTGCAGATCTAACAGGTTGAAGAAGAGTTAGAGCTAGCCTGAACCCCAACGACCCAATTTTCCTTTGATCATAATATATCAAAATACAATGAACTATATAATAATATAATTTGTCATTTACATATCATAATATATTGTTAGTGTGTATAATGTAACCTACAAGAGGTTGGGCGTTGGTGCAACGGTAAGGTTGTTCCATTGTGACGTAGTGGTCATGAGTTTGGATCTAGAAACAGCCTCTCCGTTAAACGGGGGTAAGGAGGTTGCTTACATCTACCTCTCGGCCTGCTCCTCAGAGCCCACAGTGGTGGAAACCTCTTCAACTGGGTACGCCCTTTCTTATAATGTAACCTACAGGTAAGAGATGCTTATATGCTACTTACAATCTACATATACACTCGGGTAACTTCAGGCCTCAAAAATATGCTTAGGCAAGCCCAGCATACTAAATCCTCATGCAAGTGGATCAAAGCAGGCTGGGCCAGATCAGGCTCAAGTAGGCCCGGCTCAAAAAGCAGCCTAACATAGATACTCTATTTGAGGCCTGAGTTATTTAAATGGAATCAAGTTTTCTTTCCATACCAAATGAAATCACCTATAGGAAACCGAAAACAATTAAAGGCTAAAGCAGCACTAGCATAGAATTCCAGAACCATTTCATTCTGCCTTAGGTCATCTCTTGCGCTTATCCAACTCCTTTCAGTGTAGCTTTCCTTTCTTCTTTGAAGTTCCATACCTCAGATATGATGTACCCATAGTTGTCAAGGCGACAAGGCGATCCAAGGCGTTTGGGGCCATCCTGGGCGCCTAAGCGCCCGCCTAGGCGTTGCCTGGGCGACCAAGGCGTTCCCAGAGCATTTTTTTTATTTCTAAAATATTAATGTTTATATATATGCAACATTCTACATAAATAATCAATATTTAAGACATAACTTAATTAATATGTGGTGTGGACCCAAGTTTACTAATGTACACTAAGACCTGAGATTGTGTCTAGAGTTAAGTAAACAATTATTTATGACTAATATTTGCGTACTTTTAATGAATTTGATCGGATCGTAACTCCTTTAATATAGTTCGGATTCAAGCAATCTCGAATTTGTTGCAAAGCTAGCATAATCAGCTTTCCAACAAATCCGAGATTGCTTGAATCCAAATTATAATGAAGGAGTTACACTCCGGTCAAACCTTGTTCGAAATACGGGAATGCTGTTTAAAGTCGTCTGAAAGTAAATTATTTTTTTGGCATCAAAGCAAAAGATTATTTTGGTGCATTCTTGGTTTTTAGTGATGATTTATTATAATAAGATTTATAAAATTTTTATATTTAGAAAAAAACCTAGCATTTAAAAGTTAAAAATCCCCCTCGCACCCAAAAATATGGTTTTTGTTCTTGAACTGGGAGGTTGACTTTTTATCCTTCTAGAATTTGAATTTTAGACTATTTTTATTGGATTCAAATAAGGGGGTATTTGCTTATTTATGAATAATATCTTAAGTAAATTAAAGAAACATTTACTTAAATGATATTAGTCATAAATAAGTACTGCCTGATAAATGTTGTTCCTGTCTGGCCTAATAAATCTCCTAAATAAAATTCAAAGATCAAGGAAAAATATGAGAAAAAAACGACCGCCCAAGCATTCTGGGCGTCCAAGGTGACCTAGGCGACGCCCAGGCACCTTGGGTGACCGCCTTTCTCATGTACACAAGGCGTCCAGGCGCCCTGGCGCCCAGGCCTGTATAAACCTCCCGGACGCCTAGGCGACGCCTTGACAACTATAAATGTACCTCCCACTTGGATTGTACTCATTTGTCTCCTTCAGGGCTGTCGTAACGGCCCTGCAAACCTCCTCACCCAGATCATGCTTCGGTCTTTTTTAGCTTTTCATCCTCATCTATTATTTCCTGCATCAGAAAGATACATGAAAAAGAAAAATCTAAGAACTGTAGTCACAAAGAAATTTTCCCTACATGGCCTGTTTGGACCCCCCGTGCCCCAAAAAAAATGCCCCCCACCCCCCCAAAAAAAATGGCCCTAAAAATCTATTACATGGGAGATCAAATGGGGTCCAAATTTTGTCTACAGTAGACCCCAAGGAACCCTACTCATGTCAAAATTTCAACTCAAATGGAACCTGCCAAGTCAGATTGTAAGGCCTCTCACTTTGGCACTTATAGAATATGTTGGCCTTCTTTATAGTAAATATTTTCCCCAAAAAATGGCACAATGGAAGGACCAGCTAGCAGATTCATATTTAGAAACCACACCTGTGTTTTCTCATCAACCGTGATGATCTTGAATGGGTGCCATGCTGAATTTCTGAGGTGCTCCTCCCACACTGAACAGCGTTTTCCTCTGCATCTTCAGCAGAAAAAATTTCTCCTTGCAGGCATTAATAAATGGTTTGTTGTTGAGATCTCCCATTCTCTTGACTCCAATTTGGGCACGACCTGACATTTCTTTCAACCCCTATAAGACACAGGAAGTTAGTCTCACTTCGAAAAATGGAAGAAGATCATGTAAAATCAGGAAAAGTTTGGGAAAGAATGATGAAATATCAAAATTTTAGATCACAGAAGCTCTCTCTTTATGTTTCAATAACATGAGCCCTGCCACGTGTACTGTGACTGTTGGAATAAGCACTGATAAGCATATTTAAAAGGAAAGCTCATCATGGATTAAAAACTACAAAAGTATGGGATCTCGCACTAGCATATTTAAAAGGAAAGCTCATGAGTCAGTTTATTAGACCTCTAAAGGGAAATAAATGTTAAGATATCAACAAGGCTTGCATCTGTTAAAACTTCCATAAGATTCCACATAAAATTGTAAGCATTAAAACTTCGAAAGAAAGAAAAACGTAGAAAATAAATACTTACATTAATTAATCCCTTACGAGCATCTGCAGTTCATCATTGCTGTTGCGCTCCTTGACAATAAGAGTTTGGTTCAGTGATTCGAAGTCCTCTAAATCTCCTGTTTTTTCCTCCAGGTCTTGCTTCATTGAAGCATCCTTTTCTTTCCTTCTGCATCATCTTCACCCCCATGTGTTTCATTACTTCTAATGTCTCCTTTAACCGCTCGATCTCCAACTCCAGTGCTTGCTTGGCATCCGGTTTCGTTTCTAATTGAATTATTCTCTTGTGGAGTTCTTCTTTTTGCCTCTGGTATCAAATATCACATCCAAATAATGCAATGTCAGTGTTCTACATTACACAGAAATTACATGCTTGTTGTAACCTTGATAATAACAATCATGGCTCACCTGATGATCATCTGCCAGCTTCAGCACATTTTCATCAGCCATCTTCTGTTCAAGTGTTGCCTTCTAAAGGGAACTGTTTCTCTTTGCATTCTGAACGAAGGACATAAATAATATTAACTATCAATATGAATATTAAACACTCCTATAGAACATCATAAAAAAGGACAGGGAAAATATCAAATATCACATCCAACTGTTTCACCTGATGCATTTTTGTTATCTCTATTAAGCACAAAGCAAGGGTGAAGTAAGATATATATATATATATATATATATATATATATATATATATATATATATATATATATATATATATATATATATATATATATATATATATATATATATATATATATATATATATATTGGGAATAGTCCCACATTGCTAATAAGATTGGAATCCTATGGTCTTATGTATGGAGAGTCCCTCCACTTACAAGTTCGAACTTTTGAGTTGGAAACTTGACATGGTATCAGAGCTCCAGGTTCTCTCTCATAATAACCCTAAAAAAAGATGCACAAAAAAAGAACTATGGTCACTAAAGAGGGATGGTCACCAAATAAAACAATGACTATATGCCTCCTGAAAAGAGGGACGGTCACCCAAAAACAGGGACTATATGCCTCCTAAAAAAGAGGGATCAGTTACCTTGCAAGGGACTAATCACATCAAAAAGAGGGACTAAGTCACCTAAAAAAAAAAAAAGATAAGTGTCATATATTACCACATATACACCACCTAACGGTGGGGTTACACTTGAGGAGGAAGTATTGAGAATAGTCTCACATTGCTAATGAGATTGGAATCTTGTGGCCTTATATATGGAGAGTCCCTCCACTTTCAAGTTCGAATTTTTTAGTTGGAAACTTGACAATACATATACAAAATAAAGGAGATATGGAGATACATACTTTCATTATATGATTGATGCAACTCATCTTTCTCGACCATCAAACGGCTAAAAGATACAGAAGTTTCAGTGTATTTGCATTTCATTTCTTTCAAGTGCTTATTCTTTATTTCAATGACATTGGTAAGATTTGACAAAAGTTTATTCTTCTTCTGTTCTTCTTCTGCCACAATGTCAGAAATGGTTTTCAAATCTCCATTTTTTTGGAGATCCTCCCTGATAATACCTCCATATCTATATTCATCCTCACGGGCAACCCATCCATATATACTAGACCCCGTGTGCTTCTTTGCTAACCAATCTCTTTTCCCATGATGGTCTGCTTCTAATGCCTTCTCGAATGACATTGCATTTTTAAAACGAGGCCAATTTTTTGTGAACTCCACTACAGCAGATCCAAAATGAGCTCGATAGTTCCACAAAGGACGGACCCTCACAGGGTTAAATCCTCTCCAAGTGAACTCCTCCCTCATCTTGGAACCACTTTCTCCTACATATCGTCCATCCTTGTACGTAATTGGGAGATTGACAAGTATTCTCCTCCAAGGCCAAACAAATATGTCATTGTCTCGATAACGCTCGGAGGTTCAAATACATCCACATGCTCTGACAGAGACCTTGCAGGAGCTATATCTCTTTGTAGAAAATTTGCTAATGCCGGATGATTGGCCTTCTACTTAACACACTTGGTACTCGAACCTTTACCGATCCCAAAAGCCTATTTGAGGAGCTCCTTGTAAAGGTAGTCTCTCTTTCTCTTGCCCAGGCAAAAAGGACATCTGTAAGTGTCATTTGAGGTTTTTACCTTGGAATCTCCACGCTTCAGCTTTTCATAAGATTTATCACCATATTCATTCATCTCAGACTCGCTTATGTCTGAGTTTTCCTCCGAACTCTGATCCATTGAATTTTCAGACAATGACCCATAAATTAGAAGTAATGAAACACATAGGGGGTGAAATTATTATTTTCAAAAAAAAAAAAAAATTTGTTTTATATGATCTGTTTGTTGGAATTAGAAGGAAGCTTTATTTATGTTAATATGATGTCACTCCCTTATTCTTGAGTTGGATGGTTTCCAAGGTTTCCTGTTTTATTGGCCATGCATGTCATGTATTCATCTTAGATGAAAGTTCTATCATTTTGAAAAATTATGATTTTTCTTGTTGAGTCTAACTTTAGACTAAAAGATATTATCCTGATGCCTTGCAGGCACATCAGGTTTTCTAGTGTTTGGTTGTTTGAGCTCTACTCTGATCTCTTTATCAAGACTATTTTGGTAAGCACACATCATTTATTTCATTTGTGAAGTATGCAAACTACATGGATTCCAGCAAAGTTGCCCTTTGTCTCACTGTTGTGCCTACTATGTGCAAGCAAGGTCGTCAGTATTAATAATGTTATCAATGTCACCTATAGCATCTCACAAACATGGTTTCAGATTTCGACAGGATCAGTCATTCTATCCATGTCGAAACTGAAATATTCCTTCGAAATGATTGAAATTTGGTAAAATTTGGGAAATGAAAGGAATTGATGGACATATATGGTAAGCACATATTACCCACTTTTCATCTTGGTTTTTTTTTGGGCTCATGGACAGAAGTCCAAAATCCACCAAATTTGCAGATTAACCAGACCATGGGTTCATGACAACTAAGATCGCTCAAACCACGTGACCTCTGAGGTAGCTTTCTGCTAGGGACTGAGTGGGTGGGCTATGGACTTGTATATAGATGTCACTTATGCGGAGAATAGCTTTGTTTATTTATATATTTACGGGAAATTTTCACGTAGTACCCAAATATTTTGCGAAACATCACCTACCACCTAAAATTCTCAAACGTTTATCAAAAAAACCCAAAGCATTATGACGGAGCCATTAGATGCTGATGTCAGCAGTTAACAAATTCTGGATTGACAGTAATACCCTTATTGTAAGGAGAAAAGTCGAGTTTATCCTTCTGTATTTTTAACCCTTTCCTCTTCCTCTCTGTTTCTCTGCAACATTTTCGCAGGGATTTACAAAGGTCGATCCAAACAATTGGGAATTTAGCAATGGGAACATTAAACTAAGAAATGTCCTTCTGCAATTCGTTTCTTTCATCTTTAAATGAACTTGATTGTATACAAGACCCATCTAGCTACAGATGAACTCTGATTTTTTAGAAATCATTGAACCCAATCTATTATTCTGGATTGATGATTGCAAATTGCAGTTTTACATTAAAAAAAAAAATTTGCAGTTTACCAATGGCGGTACCTCTCTCTCTCTTTCTCAGTCGGAATAGGGCAAAATCACATCACAATCGTTTTCCGAAATCAAGATCCCAAATCGTTGAACCTAATCTATTCTTCTGGATTGATTGTTGCAAATTGGAGTTTTATATTTAAAAAAAAAAATTGCAGTTTACCAATGACTATTGATGCGGGATCCGGGGTTGAAAACCCTAATTAGATCCGCTAGAAGGCCCACCCAAATAATAAGAAACTTGATTCAGATAACAGTGACAGAATCGTAAATAAATTCAAAACTCAACCAGCAATGGCAGACTTGTAATTATTCAGAACTTTCTAATAACTTGTAGAGAACCAAACAAGGCTTTATAATATTCTTGTAATAAAGGCTAAATGGAGGAGGACAATTTTGGAAAGAAAACTAAAGAAAACAAATCAGAATTATATATATATAAGTCAAGGGCAAATCTGAAAATTATATTAAACTCAGCCTTTCTTCAAGCTGTCGACAGAAAGAGAGGCGGAAACCAGTTTCGAATGAAAGAGGAGAGCTCCTTCAATATAGCTCTGATCGATCTGAAATTTGGAGGAGGAGTTGCTGATTCATAGTCCTACTGAATCCAACAAATTAAACCAGAGAACAAGACAGATTCTTTGCGCAAGAAAATCTGAAATCAGAATCTGGCGGTAAGAAAATTTGCAGGTTTAACTTCAAAGTGCTTTCTCACAGCAGGGGGGGTTTGATGGGGATGAGAACCTAGGAGCTGGGTCGCTTTAGGAAGGCGAACTAAGTTCCCAAATCTTGGCTCGAACTGATTGGTATCGAAGGAGTTCGATGGTGGTCGTTGGGGGGCTAGGATTACCGCCCAGAACAGGGGAGGTTAGGAAGAAGGAAGGGGAAACAGAGAGAGAGAGGGAGAGGAAGAGAATAAGGGGAAGAAAGGAAGACAGATCTGGTTGGGTCTGTCAGTGCACATAGACGAAATAGAGAGAGAGGAGAGAAAGAGAAAGCACAATTCTGCCCGTAGGCACACAACTTCAAAACTCACTTTTCATTCTTTCAATTCTATTCTTCAAACCTTCACTACTGATTACTCTATTACATGCCTCTTTATAAAGGAAATAACATTCATAAACTAATTTGAAGTAAACTTAGAAAGTAAATAACATCTTTATGAAATAAAATATAATATCTATGGCATAAAACAGAAATAATAAATAAGGAAACCTAATACTGAAACTTCCTATTCAAATTAATCATTTACCAACCCTTTCCAAACCAAAAGGTTGGTTTGGGTTTGAGCCGGTTCAGGTTTGGCTTGGGTAGCCAAATTGACTCGTGTCGATCCATCCATGACATTGCTACTGCATCAACTATACTTCAAGAACCATTGTCATTCAGGTAAGCTTCAAGTTGGGGGATCACAGGAAACAAGGGAAGGTGCTATGATTATCCCATCCCGTTCGAATAGTACTATACCGAAGAGATGACCTTGTAGAGAATCTACAAAGTTTCCAACCATCGGATCATCTTTAAAAAAAGATCCCCAAAGGACCAAAATAGAAAAAAAAAAAAAAAAAAACTATGTTAGATACGTATGAGAATAGAAGGATGGAAGGAGAAGTTTCTCACACCGCCTTAAATTAACGAATTTAAATAGGAAGACAATTTTGATTAGGATTAATATGGAAGAATGCAAGAAGAAATTTTCTAACAATAATCTCACACCGCCTTAAATTAAGGAATTTAAGTAGGTAAATAATTTTAACTAGGATTAATGCTAGAGTTATACTCAATGCGGCTTGGCAAATCTAAAGAAATTTTTTTTTATTTCTTGTTTCCATCATTCTCGGTGGATTGGAGTTGGTCGGCGGATTTTGAGGGAGAGAAACTAGGAAAGAAAAAAAAACCAAAGAGAGTAAGAACCGTGAAGGGGTTTGGTCCCTTCTTTGCGGCAGATTTGAAGAGGGTTAAAGGGGTTTGTGCGGCTGGGGTTTCAAACCCTTGAAGAAAAATTACAAGAAGGAAAAAATAGAATATTGGAGCAATCGGTACGATAATTCATTGTAGTTGCAGAGGATTTTTTTTTTTTTTTTTTTGATAAAATGTTGTAGAGAAACAGAGAGGAAAAAGAAAGGGGTATAAACGTCTACACACAATTTCAACTCTTTTCCGTCAATTAATGGACTAACATTAGCGAAATTTGGGAGATAGATGATGTTTTTAAAAAACATGGGTTGTAGATGATGTTTCGAAAGTTTTTTGGGTACTACATGAAAATTTCCCTTTATTTATTTATTTATTTTTTTTACACTCCATACCTTGTGTATTCATCCTTGATGGATATGTTGCTTTTGACTTGCTTTTATATTTTATTTGTAGGTCAGTGTCTAAAAATTGAATGGATGAGAATTCAAAGGAAAACTCAGACATAAGCCAGTCTGAGATGAATGAATATGGCGATAAATCTTATGAAAAGCTAAAAGCGTGGGGATTCCAAGGTAAAAATCTCAAATGACACTTACAGATGTCTTTTTTGCCTGGGCAAGAGAAAGAGAGACTACCTTTACAAGGAGCTCCTCCAACACGCTTCCGGGGTCGGTTAAGGTTCGAGTACCAGGTATGTTAAGCAAAAGACCAACCATCTGGCATTAGCAAATTTTCTGAAAAGAGATATAGGTCCTGCAAGGTCTCTGTCAAAGCATGTGGCTGTATCTGAACCTTCAAGCAGTCGAGATAATGACATATTTGTTTGGCCTTGGATGGGAATACTTGTCAATCTCCCAACTACGTACAAGGATGGACGATATGCAGGAGAAAGTGGTTCCAAGATGAGGGAGGAGTTCAGCCGGAGAGGATTTAACCCTGTAAGGGTCCATCCTTTGTAGAATTATCAGGGTCATTCTGGATCTGTTGTAGTGGAATTCACAAAAAATTGGCCTGGTTTTAAGAATGCAATGTCATTCGAGAAGGCATTAGAAGCAGGCCATCATGAGAAAAGAGATTGGTTGGCAAGGAAGCACACAACGTCTAGTATATATGGATGGATTGCCTGTGAGAATGACTACAGTTCTGGAGGTATTATCAGGGAGGATCTCCAAAAAAATAGAGATTTGAAAACCATTTCTGACATTGTGGCAAAAGAACAGAAGAAGAATAAACTTTTGTCAAATCTTACCATTGTCATTGAAATAAAGAATAAACACTTGAACGAAATGAAATGCAAATACACTGAGACTTCTCTGACTCTCAGTCATTTGATGGTCAAGAAAGATGAGCTGCATAAATCATATAATGAAAGTATGCATCTCCATATTTCCTTTATTTTGTCACCTTAATATATATATATATATATGCTTCCTTGAGCGGCGTGGTATGGAGTTGGAGAAGAGAGAGGTACAAAATGAAACTGAAAGAAGAAAACTACAGGAAGATAGAGAAAAGGTACCATGTGATAAACCTTGAATGACACTGAGAGGGGGGGGGTGAATCAGTGTGAATAATTTCTCCCTTGGTTTTTTTTTGCTGCCCAGTGATATTCACAAAATAACTCGTCCCAAACACAATCGTATGCAAATCTACCTCACACCACTCGGTGGCCGGTCTACCATTTTTGCACACCCATCCCGCAATTCATTCCACGCACTTCACAAAGCTCATAAACAAGCAAACCACAACACACAAAAATTACGTGGTTCACCACCACAGTGAGTGATGGCTAATCCACGGAGTAATGCCCAATGGGCTTCGTATTTACTCAATACTCAACTTTTAGCTCTTTACCGAGGACAAGGATGCTCACCCTAAATTTTCCCAAAGATAAACCGAGAGGGCGTAACAACGCCGAATTCGGGCATAAAGCCGGTGTCCGGCACCCACTCGAACACACCACAACAGATACAATTTTTGGGGCTTATAATGATGCCCTACAATTAAATCCCACCCTAGCAAGGCATTCAATATTTTTCTTCTCTTTTTCTTTGCCTAATGCTAGCATACACTAGATTCCCATGTACCATAGGCATTCAACATCATTATCCTACTTGAACATACAATAGATTGGTTCAATAAATAATAAAGGAGAGAAGAAAATCTCACAACCAATTTTTCTGATAATTGACGATGTTCTTCTTCATCTGGTAGTCAATAAACCCTTGCCATATGCAATCAAGCTCTTCCAGCCTTCAAGAACACTTCAATGTATCGGCATTAGTATAAACAGCGATGGAGAATGACTGTCTTCAATTCCCAAAGCAAGAAAAATAAAAAATAAGAGGTTTTTCCCCTTTTTCTTCAAAAACTCCCCTTCTGAAATTTTTCTCGCGGCCAGCAGCCTATCCAACCATTCTCAATAGAAAGAGCATTAAAAACCTAGCTCGGTGCAATTTGGATCGTCGGATTTGGCCACCGGATGGCCAAGTTATGGCATAAACAAGTTCGGCCTCTGAAAAAAATTCCAAATGGAATCTTTCGGTTCCATATGGTGCGCCTGCGACACACCGTAGCCGCGCCCTGTCGCGCTCTGATTGGCTGAAAAGGGAATCACACATTTTGTCCGTCGGATCTCACTTAAAAGGGCGGGATTTGATTCTCGCCGCTGGATCTGCATAAGTAGCGTCAGATCCAGTCGGCTTTAATACCAGCCGCACGATCTGGATCAATGCTGTCGCGGCACCGTAGGCGCGTCACACTGGATCGCGGCTTTGCTTCCATGTGATGCGGCGCATGATTATGCGCTGCGTCCAGCCAATCAGCTCATGCACGATGGGATCTGACGCCTCCGCTTGAGAACCACGGAATCCCGCCTTCTTTAGAGCCTCAGTTTTGGAATCTTCCTTACGTGGCTCTATTTAAACGGCCGATCTCGCATCTTTTTCTTTCTTCTTTTCTGAAAATACCCCTGTGAATTCTATTAATGGCCTCTGTAACCATTTACCTTTTGTTAAAAGTCTGCCAGAGACGATTTTCCAGAGAGCTTTTCTCTCTCCTGGAAAATCGTCGAACACATGGTGTGCGTGCGGGAGAGAAGAACCAACGCGCGCGCGGCATGCGAGAGAGCTTGCGGCAGGGTGATGCATGCGGACTGGCTGGCTTGCGGGGCAGGACTGCCTGCGGGCTGGCCTGCCTTGCGGGCTGGCTGGCTTGCTGCCAAGGCAAGCCTGGCCTGCCTTGCGGGCTGGCTGGCTTGCTGCCAAGGCAAGCCCGGCCTGCCTTGCGGGCTGGCTGGCTTGCCGGCAAGGCAAGCCTGGCCTGCTCTTGCCGGGCTGGGCTGCCTTGTGGCTGGCTTGCCGTGGCTGGCTCGCCGGCTGGCTGGTCTGTCTAGGTGGCATACCACTGTGGTGGGTCCCACCTTCTCTCTCTTGGGTCCCACTTTCTCTCTCCTCTTTCTCTCTCCTCTAATTCTTTCACCTCTTCCATGCTTCACAGTACCTGTAACAAAGCCGTATCACCTGTATCATTGCCATTTCGCCTGTAAGGTCCGCAGACACTCTCTCTCATCAAACTGGACCCAGTTAGCCCAATTTGCCAACAATTACAATATATAGGCCAACACCATGCGTCTTTGAAATTTTCCGTCCTTTTTTATGATGCTCTGTAGGAGTGTTTAATATTCATATTGATAGATAAAATCTGAAACCATGTTTTTGAGATGCTGTAGGTGACATTGATAACATTATTAACACTGACGACCGCTTGCACATCGCAAGCACAATAGTGAGACAAAGGGCAACTTTGCTGGAATCCATGTACTTTGCATATTCTTCACAACTGAAATAAATGATGTGTGCTTACCAAAATAGTCTTGATAAAGACATCAGAGTAGAACACAAAACAACCAAACACCATAAAACCCGATGTGCTTGAAAAGCATAAGGATAATATCTAACAAGAAAAATCATAATTTTTCAAAATGGTAGAACTTTCATCTAAGATGAATACAAGACATGCATGACCAATAAAACAGGAGACCTTGGAAACCATCCAACTCAAGAATAGGGGAGTGACATCATATTTGATAAAATCACAAAAGATTTCCATCCACCCAAGCATATCGCAAAGATTGATACAATGGATATTGACACTGCCCAATATATCTTGAAAAGATTTCCATCCACCCAAGATTGATACAGTGGATATTGATACTGCCCAATATATCTTGTAAATCTATAAGTTACCTATTATCTCTTTCTGATATCTGTACGTTACCCATAATCACTAAGGAGATGAGATTCTTGTATCAAATTCTATAAATTCAATACAAAGACAGAGACAAAACACACAATTGAATACTGAAAATATTTTTCAACTATTGTTTTGTTTTATGGTATCAGAGCCAACGACATACGTCAATAAAATGTCTTCCTTAAACACATTTTCCCTCGCTGCCTCTTCTCCGTCTCTGTCCTCTCCCAAGTTCAGTCATAATGTATCGATTCGACTTGATCAACATAATTATTTGCTATGGAAGTCACAGATACTTCCCTTAATCCGTGGCCATCAACTAATGGGCTACATCGACGGCTCCTTTCCCTGTCCGGCGGTCAAAGTTCTATCAACCAGCTTACCGACGTCCTCTTCTGTGACGTCTCCCTCTAAAGACTGTACAGCAACTCCACCTGCTACTTTCCTGATCAACAATCCTGCATATGCCTCTTGGATAAGCCAAGATCAGTTACTCCTTGGATGGATTCTCTCCTCTCTCTCTGAGTCTGTTCTCAGTCAGATTATCAATTGCACCTCTTCTGCAGCACTCTGGCAATCTCTTGAGACTCTATTTGCCAGTCATTCAAGATCCCGCATCATGCAACTGCGGCTCCAGCTTCAAACTGAGAAAAACAAATCTCAGTCTGTCACTCTATTTTTTCAACGGATGAAATCTATTGCCGAAAACCTCGCAGCTGTCAACAATCCGATTCTTGAGTCGGATCTTATTTTACATATCCTAGCTGGCCTAGGACCAGAGTGGGAGGCATTTGTTACAGCCATCTCCACTAGATCTGAACCTCTTACTCTCAATGATCTACATAGACTTTTGCTTAGTCACGAAATCAGATTGGAACAAACCTCTCTATCGGTCAATGTTCCTGAAGCAAATCTAGCTGTTACCCAATCTGCTCGACCCAGACAAGGTCACCCATCTAATTTTTCTGCTCCCAATGGACAGCCCTCCTACCACCGTGGCAGAGCCCGTGGGCGTGGGCGTTTTTACTCAGGAGGACGAGCAGCCAAACCAACATGCCAAGTCTGCAATCACATGGGTCATACCGCCATCACTTGTTACTATCGGTTTGACAATGCTTACCAGGGACAATTGTCTCCACATTTGGCTTACACTGCTGCCACTATTCACTCTCCACATCTAGATGCATGGTATCCTGACTCCGGTGCCACTGATCATATCACCTCTGATTTGGGAAATCTTTCCGTCCGTTCGGAATATCACGGCAACGATCAGGTTCAAGTCGGCAATGGGCAAGGTTTGCATATCCAAAAATTTTAACTACTAGTCGTGCATTAGATTTGAAAATATCCTTCATGTTCCTTCAATTTCTAAAAATCTGCTTAGTGTTTCTAAACTTACATCTGACAATAATGTTATTTTGGAATTTCACCCCTCTTATTGTCTAATTATGGATCAATCCTCGGAGAAGGTCCTACTCAGAGGCAACCTTGATGGTGGTTTGTATCGTCTCAACAGTCATTTCCCCCGCTCATCAGCATCTCCTTTTCCTCAAGTGTTTGTCGGTGAACGTGCATCCATTGACACCTGGCATCAACGCTTAGGACATCCCTCACCAGCTATTCTCAGACGTATACTGGCATCAAATAAATTGACTGTCGATGGGCTTACCAAACTATCATTCTGTTCATCTTGTCCTTTAGGAAAATCACATAAATTACCTTTTAATTCATCTGATTCTGTTTCACTGCATCCCTTAGAGTTAATACATTCAGATGTTTGGGGTCCATCCCCTGTTCCCTCCCCTAATGGTCATCGTTTTTATGTGAGTTTTATTGACAACTTTAGTAAATACACATGGCTATTTCCTCTGGTTCACAAATCTGATGTTCTTCCTATTTTTCAATCTTTTAAACGGCAAGTAGAAAATTTTTTTGAACGACCAATTAAGGCCATGCAAACCGATTGGGGTGGAGAATACCGTTCGGTTTCAAAATTTTTAGAAGCTAATGGTATTCTCCATCGAATCACCTGCCCTCACACTCATGAGCAGAATGGCCGTGCCAAACGAAAACATCGGCATATTGTCGAAACTAGTCTCACTATGCTCTACAATGCAATGGTCCCTCTCACCTATTGGGTTGATGCTTTTACCTCTGCCATTTTTTTGATTAACAGGATGCCTACGGATTCCAAGTCCCCTTGGGAACGACTGTTTCATACAAAGCCTGACTACAGCCTACTCAAAGTTTATGGGTGTTTATGTTACCCCCTCATGAGGCCTTACAATGCAAATAAACTGCAACCACGCTCCATCCCCTGTGTCTTTATTGGATACAGTCCGCGTCATCGTGACTACCAATGCCTTCACATCCCAAGTGGTCGTGTCTATATATCAAGGAATGTACTATTTAACGAAGCTGTTTTTCCGTTCCAGCAGCAGGTTCCCACAACGATCCTATCCCATGGTACGGTTCCATCCACAGTGAGCTCCTTTATACCACGGGTTGGTCACCCTCCGCATTGTGTCACTGCTGGGCCTTTAGGGGCTCCCCGATCAACTACTCTACTGCCCACTCATGCCATCTCTCCATCTGCCGCACCACCTCAGCCCGGCATCTCCTTTGATTCTCGCTTGCAGCCCCCATCACCAACAGCACCTACTACAATGGCTGCCCACCGAGATCAAAACCAATAATCCATGGGAATCAATTCCTCTTCCATGCCTGCAGCTCTGCCTAGTGATAATGCTATGTGTCCTCCTCACCTTCTGCCTCAACTAGAAAAAATTTACGTGTGCGGAAACCAACACAGTACACCGATTACGTGACCTACTCGGTCACTCGTCATCCACTTCCTGATTCTCCAGCATCCCAACTAGAACCAAGTTGTTTCACTGAGGCTAACAAATCCGTTGCCTGGCGTGCAGCCATGATGACTGATTTTAATGCCCTCCTACAAAATGGGACGTGGTCTCTTGTGCCTTTACCACCAAATAAAAATCTCATTGGGTGTAAGTGGGTCTATAAAATAAAACGACATCCAGATGGTACCATTGAAAGGCACAAAGCTCGCCTGGTTGCAAAGGGATTCAATCAGATAAAAAGACTTGACTATGGTGAGACGTTCAGTCCTATGGTGAAACCCTCCACTATACGCACAGTCATTACGCTTGCCCTCTCTAGAGGCTAGGAACTTCGTCAACTTGACGTCCACAATGTCTTTCTCCATGGCATTTTACAAGAAGAGGTGTACATGACACAACCCCCTGGGTTTGTTGATTCTACCCAACCACAGAATGTCTGCAAACTTCATAGAGCTCTCTATGGTCTTAAACAGGCTCCACGGGCATGGTTTTCTAGACTTAGCCAAGGCTTACTTACCATGGGATTCCACAGTGCACTGTCAGATTCCTCTCTTTTCCTTCGCTTTCGTGGCGGTCACACTCTTTTTCTCCTAGTATATGTGGACGGCATTATAGTCACTGGAAGTGATTCAGATCAGATCACTAAACTCATCATTGATCTCAATTCTATGTTCAAGTTACGAGATCTTGGCCCTCTTCATTATTTTTTGGGTGTTGAAGTTACTCCTACTCCTGCGGGCTTATTTCTTTCTCAAGGAAAATATATTCGTGATCTACTTGTACGCACCAAAATGGATGGTGCTAAGGGTGTGTCAACTCCTGCTGCCACTGAAGTCAAACTTACAGCTAAGGGTGGCAATCCCTATGGTGATCCTACATATTATCGTAGTATTGTTGGGCTCTACAATATGCAACATTAACCAGACCTGAAATTGGATTCGTTGTGAACAAGGTCTGCCAGTTCATGCACAACCCTACAGAGGACCATTGGTGCAGTGGAAGCGTATCTTACGCTATCTTAAAAACACCCTGCGCTTTGGCCTACATCTCTGTCGCACATCTCAATTGACACTACAGGCATACTCTGATGCAAATTGGACAGGTTGTCCCGATGACCAACGGTCCACAAATGGTTACTGCATTTTTTTGGGACCCAACCGTATCTCTTGGAGTTCCAAGAAGCAGTCCACCATTGCTCGTTCAAGCACTGAATCTGAATATCGTGGCCTTGCCAATGCTGCTGCTGAGATCACATGGTTGCAACAGCTACTGCGGGAACTTCAATTCACCTCCTCCATTCTTCCAATCCTTTGGTGCGATAACCTCGGAGCCACATACTTGTCGGCTAATCCGCAGTTCCATGCCCGCACCAAACATGTTGCACTTGATTTTCATTTTGTCCGTGAAAAGGTCGCTGCCAAGGAATTAGAGGTTCGTCTTCTCTCCACCAAAGATCAAATTGCTGATATCCTCACCAAACCGTTGCCAGCTCAGCGGTTCAGTACCCTCACAAGGAAACTCACCGTTCAGAGCTGCCCGATTCGTTTGAGGGGGGATGATAAAATCACAAAAGATTTCCATCCACCCAAGCATATCGCAAAGATTGATACAAAGGGATATTGACACGCCCAATATATCTTGAAAAGATTTCCATCCACCCAAGATTGATACAAAGTGGATATTGATACTGCCCAATATATCTTGTAAATCTATAAGTTACCTATTATCTCTTTATGAGATCTGTACGTTACCCATAATCACTCCATGAGATAAGGAGATGAGATTCTTGTATCAAATTCTATAAATTCAATACAAAGACAGAGACAAAACACAATTGAATACTGAAAATATTTTTCAACTATTGTTTTGTTTTAATATTAACATGGATAAAGCTTTCTTCTAATTCCAACAAACAGATCATATAAAACAAAAAAAAAAAAATGGAAATAACAGTTACACCCAATATAACAGTAAAATTTCACCCTTATACTGTTTTCATCCCTTCAATTTGGAGAGCCATTCCCTTCCAAGCTGATTTTAATAAAGCTTTGCATATGCTGAACACCTAATTGAATACTGGACCTCAAGAGAAAAGCTTCTCTTCAGCTTAGCATGGTTACCTATCACTCTATTGAAAACAGATAGATATTTGCAAATAAAGCAATTCAAAAATAAAGTTTTTCTCCCTACACCAGGGAAGAAAATGAATGACAAATTGAACCCTCCTATGCCCACCATTCCCCCTCCTCCAAAGGAAAATAAAAAAAAAGTATGCGCCCTGGATACCAAGAGATAGGTTTCATGCATTTGAATGTGATCCCTTCTTGGTTCCTCTGTTTGGAAATGAGAGATTTGAAATATAAAGGTTTTGGGAAAGGTAAGAGAGGTTAAGGCCCCATTTGATAATACTCTAGACTCTGGATTCCATGGATTCCGACTCCTACGGAATCATTTGGGAGTAAAATCGTGTTTGGTAAACCCTGTTGGATTCTAGCTCCCAAGTATTGAATCGGTTCATAAAATGACTTCAGAATCCAAATAAATGGAATACAAAATACATGATCAGTGGAGAAACTTTCACGAAGAAGAGAAAAGTAAAAGCAAAGAAGTAAAAACATCACGACTATCCAGCGTAAAAACAGTTTCATTCTCTCGCGACTGTGGTTCTTCACAAAACGAAGAAGATCGCGACTATGGTTCTTTACAAAGGTAAGCTTCTCTCTCTCTCTCTCTCTCTCTCTTTCTCTCTCTCTCTCTCTCTCTCATTGTCTGATGCAGTAGCTTGCTCATGGTTGGACCGACACGAGCCGATTCTATTACTTGGCTACCCAATCTGATTTTGATTGAAATGAAGATGTTTTGGTAGCACAATTCCGTAACGGTTTGCACCTACAGATTAGTGCTCCTTATCTTCCAATCGATTACATACAATGGAGGACGTTGTACAAGTGGCATATCAGGTAGAGGAAAATTTAAAGCGGCCATACAACCGGAAAAGCTTTCCAGAGACGTTCTCTAAAGGTAACAATTTTGTTAAACAAGCTCCACCACCAGAGAAGTCTTTTAGCAAGCCCCAAGAAAGTGGTTCTAGTATGGCATCTTCATGGTCGAACCGTCCATATTCTCCGCCTCGGCGTGGTTCTAATAGACCTCCTTCAAAACCGAAGGCTGAGATCCAATGTTACACATGTAAGGGTTTCGATCACTTTACCTCCCATTGCCTAAATCATTCAATTGCTTTTGCCAACAGAGAAGAACTAATGGCTACTGCCACAGATGAGCAACGTAAGAATGAGATCGTATACTTGGCAGCAGAGCACCCTAGTGATGATAGCGACAGTGACATTGATTAATTGCACCAACCTTTTATGGTCCTTCGCCCTCTCTTGGCTACACAGATTCCTGAAGAGGACGACTGGCGTGGTGGCAATATTTTCCAGACAAGGTAATATGTAATGGTTCCCTATGCACCACGATCATTGACGATGGCAGTTGCACCAGTGCAGTCTCTGAAGATATGGTTAACAAATTGGGTTTTTGAAGATAGAGCCCCATCCGCATCCCTACAAGGTTGGGTGGATAAATAACAATATTCTTAAGGTTCATGAGCGGTGCTTGGTCACGTATTCCATCGGCGAGTTGATCGACACTGTTCAATGTGATGTGTTACCCCTTAAGATCTATCACCTTCTCCTTGGCCATCCGTAGATGTTTGACAAGAAGGTTCACCATGATGGTTACGAGAATACTTACACCTTCAAGTTCGGTGAGCTCGATATGCAACTTATTCTAGCGAAGAAACTTCTTGCCATTAAGCTTAAGAAGCATGCTAGCTCGCTTCTCCTCCAACGCATTCCATTTGATGGTCTTCTTGGTCCTTATCCAGACTCGACGGAGTCAAGTTCTTTTGAGAAGCGGAGAGTTGATGCAGTAGCTTGCTCATGGCTGGACCAACACTAGCCGATTTGCTTACCCAAGCCAAACCTGAACCGACTCAAACCCAAACCAACCTTTTGGCCTGGAAAGGGTTGGTAGAGAGTTAATTTAGATTACGAAGTTTTAATTTAGGTTTCCTTAGTTATTATTTATGTTTTGGGTAGGGATTTTATTCCATAGAGATTAGATTTTATTTCATAAAGATGTTATTTAGTTTCTAAGTTTCTATCAATTAGTTTAGGAAAGTTTTATCTTTAAATAGACCATGTAATCAGTCTTTTAATTTCAGATTAGAAGAATTGAATAGAATAAAGAATTGTTATTGAATTGGTGCCTACGGCAGAAACTTGAAGCTCTCCTCTTTTCCTCTCTCTCATTCACCTTCTGCGAATCAGGATAGCTTAAGATGATCCTCTCCTCTTCTTCTTCCTTTTCCCTTCCTTCCTTGTTCTTCTACCATCTTCCCTCTCCCCAGTCCCTACAACCGAAACCCCCTCCCCTGTTTTGGCGGTAACCCCAACCCCAACAAAAACCCATCAAACTCCTTTGTTTCCTTTCAGTTTCCCCTACAACTTGGAGTGTGAGTTCCTCTCCTCAAAACGACTCAAACCCTTGAGCTTCATGACCCGAAATCCCTTCAATGATGAGAACCCTAGACTGCAACTAACTCTGGTTTCCAGGTCTACCGCTAGTTCTATTTCAAAGTTTTTTATTTCAGTTTTGGGGTGTTATTCTTGCTGACTATTGAGTAGATTCCAAAAGCCTACAGGTAGGGAGAGTAACCCTTCAGTTTCGATCTCAAAGAAGGGGTATCGAGTGAGATCTCTCGCTCCCATTAGATCTGGTTTACTGCCTCCTGTCTTGGCTGGAGGTTGAAGACAACCAGTCACGATTTATTTGTTTTATTGTTTTATTTGCTTACTTCCTAAAATACCCTTGGAGTTCATATGGAATCCTGTTTGTGCCCTTTGATTCTTATCTCCACGTTTATTTAATTCCTACCGTATCCTAAAGCACTGTTTGGTTTTTTAAGTTATTATAAACTTCTGATTATTTACAAAACTGCCAACATTAGTTGAGTTTTGGATTTAATTACAATTCTACCACTGTTTATTCAATCAAGCCTTCATATTATTTGGGTGGGTCCACAGTAGATCTAATTAGGGTTTCCCAACCCGGATCCCGCATCATTGTCCCTCCTTCCTCTCTCTCACTTTCCCTTTTCCTGTAATCTACAACTCGATACCAGAAACCTTATTTCCTCTAAAATGCTTGATCGTAGAAACCCTAAAAACCAAGAGTGAATCCACTGTTTCATTTGTTCTTCTCAAGTGGATTTTGATCAATAATAAAAACGCTGATACAGTAAAGCAATAATAAGATGCATGTAAGAACCTCTCAGTTATAATTACTTTCAATAATTGGACATTGGACATTCGACATTCAAGATCAAGAAGCTCTCTTGTTGTTGCCGAAGAAATCTTCTTTTTGAATCTATTGTTTAACTGTGTCTCCTGATAATTCCAAAAGATTATGGCATAGAATTTTTATTGTTCTTCCGTCCCACCTTAGATGGTGATACGTTGAATTTCACAGCCTTTTATGGATAATTGATTTTACTCTGTTGATTGAATATGGTGAATTTCACTTTCTGATTCTACAGAAACAGATTTTTAGGGTTTAAGTTTATTTTGATTGGAAGAACTTAACCATTGGTGCTTCCTCGAATCAGAGTTCATTTTATAGCTTTGTCATTGAGGCCTTGAGGGGTGTCTTTTAGATTTTGAAATCTATTGGAGAGTGAACCACATATTGCAAGTCTAGCATTTCCTAATTAATTGCAAGTTTTTTCTTTTCGATGAGCTTTTCCTTTCTTGCTAAGTGATTGTTTCTTTTAGATGAGCATTTCCTAATTAAGTCCATCGAATGTGGTTCTGCTTGTTCCACAAGAATGTTCCAACTATTAGTTTGCTATAATAGTTTCCTATAGAAAAAATTTCATATAGACCCCATCAAAGATTGCTAACATCATCTACACCCACAAGAATGCAAAAACATCACCTAGGTCCACTTAACTGACGAAAATCACTAAATTTGTTGAAATACAATTTTACCCCTCAAATTATAAATTAAAAAATTTAAAAATTATATTCATTTACTAATTTATCCTTCAAATGTAACTTATATTTACAATCTTCTTTCCTCTTCGGCTACGTGAATATTTTTCCGGCAATGTGAGCTTGAGACAAAATCTCTGCTCTCTCCCTCTCTCTCTCTCTCTCTCTCTCTCTCTCTCTCTCTCTCTCTCTCTCTCTCTCTCTCTCTCCTCTCTCTCTCTCTCTACCTCCCTCCAACGGAATTCTCTAAGCATTAGCCATTCCTCTTGTCTGAGATTCTCCGGTGTGTTTCACAGAGTAGAAATTCTTGCAGAGGAACCGACAATGGAAGTTGCTAGTGAGGGTGCCATAATAGTGAGCCAAACAATAATGAACTAGTTGGGAGCATCAAAAAGGGTATCACAGAGCTATGGGATATCGAACTGATTCTAAATTTCGATCTGAATATTGATCCGAAACTCGATCTGAAACCGAAGCTGTTGTAATATTGATCTAAAAATTGAATATAAATCAGATCTACTGAACTAGAAAAAAAAAATCGATCCAATCTGCTAGTGAGAAAACAAAGAAATGACCAAAGGAAAGATGAAGACAGATAAAGAAAACAAAAGAATCAAAGAGAGAGAAAGAGAGAAGCCATGGTCATCTCCGTTTGTCGCAGATGGTCTCAACTCCTTGTCTGCCGCAGATGGTCTCAACTCCTTGATTCCTCTGATTTCTACGATCTCCGCCGCAGCCACGATCATCTCCGTTCGCAACTCCCAAATTTATTGGAGGTGATCAATAATAGAACCAAATGTTCAGATATTTATCTCCGCAACTTAGTCTTGCTATAGAAACAAAACCAATCTTGCTTTTTGATGAATATCTCTCAACAGGATTGGGTTCAGGGAACAAGGATATAGGGTTTTGGTCACCAAGGAAGAGTATCCTATGCCCAAGCTTTTAGGGTGAATGGAAAAGAAACAGAGAGATCAATCAGTGAGTGGGTGAACAGAGAATCACATCGAAAATAAGAAAATGAGATCATATCATTATTCAATCTTCATTCTTCATTCATCAGTAGGTATAGAAATCAACGAGTTCGTCTAAAGACTCAAGCTGTGGGTCAGCGTGCTCTAGCATCCAAAGCATGTGTTTGAACAATACCACCTCGCAACCGACAATCAACGATTCCAACTCGTCCGACTTCTCCAGAAGCTCAAGGAATAAAGGGTGGTCAATGACGTCGGAGCTGATAAGGTATCGACAGTGAAACTTCCCAATGAAAACTGCGTGGAATCCTACTGGAACATTTTGGCAAGCAATGTCAACGTCCTTGGAGTTTTCGTCGTTGGAGGGATTAGCGACAGAGATGGAGCTGCCGCTACGTCCAAACTTGTTCATTGACTGTCATCTCTTTAACACCGACTTCAGCTTCGTTAGCTTACTATTTTTCGCCATTTCTGATTGGAGAATTTTGATTTACATTGTTTCGCAATCACAGGCTCTCCTGAATGATAGAAGAAGATAAAGAAATGCTCTACTGTGGACTGAAAGAGAAAAAAAATCAGCTTCTGATATACTTTCTCAACAACTCATAGAAACTCAACAGAGAAGACAAGAGAATGGAAAAAGACATTGTTCGAGGTAAGGTAACAAATATCAACAGGGTATAATGGTCTTTTCAATAGGCCAAAAGGGTATTATCATATCTGAAATATTCCAATTCACCTGACGTCAGCATCTAATGGGAATTAACTGACAGAGTGGACTTCTTTGATTACCACAACAAAAGTTTTGGGTAGTAGATGATGTTCTTGCATTCTTGTGGGTGTAGATGATGTTAGCAATCTTTGATGGGGTCTAGATGAAATTTATTCTTTGCTATAAATCTAAAAATTCCTTTTTGATTTGTTTGTAGTATATAATAACCAAAACTCTCTTCCAATTCTTATTAGGGAAACATTAAAGATTGGAAATAAAAGGTGCATATTTACATTAGGGTGCATGGATTTGGACTTGGAACTTCGAGAAGATCAATTTGCTGCTCCCACGGGTTCCAATATGCCAGCCCAAATTGCCAATTATGAGAGATGGGAGTGGTTTAACTATTTAGAACTAATGATTATCATGAATAACATTGAAAGGAGTATTAGAGGATCAATTCCTGAATGTAAACTTCTCATTGAATATATGAAGGAAAATGATGCTCAATTTGTTAGTTCGGACGGACAAGGCATTAGCAAGTACCCTAATGGAACAATTGAGCCCTATGAGACACCATGGTAAGAAAGGAGTGTGTCAATACAATAAAATACAAAAAGGTCTATCCAAGCACATCAAAAGACTCGACGACTCCCATACTAGAAACTTGATCCTTGAAGACTCACATTGGTAAAGCCCTCGTTAAAGGATCTGCTATCATATTGTCTGTCGAAATGTGCTCCATAGTAATGTGATTCTCATTGACGTTTTCTCTTACCAATAGATATTTGATCTCTATATGCTTGGAAGCACCAGATTTTTTATATAACCGACTTCTTGTCATAATATAATAAGAATGGCCTGGAGATGGTATCCACAACATTCAAACAAAAAATGAAGTCCCTCAACCAGACTACTTCCTTTGTGACCTCAAACATTGCCACAAACTTTCAATGCATAGTTGAAGAAGCCAGAATAGTTTGTTTGGGCTCCTCTATGAAATAAATCTTCTAACCATCATAAAAATATATCTTGACGTGGACTTCTTGTCATCAGTACATCCACTAAAACCCGCATAATTAAGAATACCTAACCACCTCTAGAGTATTACTACTACCATAAATGAGTATATAATCTTTCATCTTCTACAAATAATGCAAAGCCTTCTTTGCTGTTGTCTAGTGAGCAATCATTGCATTTGACTGAAACCATCACAGCACAGTCATTGCAAAGGCGACATCGGGACAAGTACACACTTATGCATACATCAGACTCCCTACCATAGACACATAAAACTTGTCAGCTATAGATCTCCTTTCCATATCATTCCTAGGGACCAACTGCTTATTCAATTAGACCCCTTTATTAATAGGAACCTCTTCAGTTGAATAGATAAACATAGTGAATCTCTTAAGTATACGATCAATGTAGGCCCTCTAAGACAATCCTAGTAGTTTACAATTTCTATCATGCCTGATTTTAATGCCGAAAACAAATGAACTCTCATCCATGTCTTTGATCTCAAAATTCACTGATAGAAAAAGCTTGGTCTCTACAAATAACCCCATGTCATTACTGACTAATAGTATGTCATCAACATACAAGACCAGAAAAATAAATTTGCTCCCACTGGTCTTGAGATATATACATTAATTTTTTGCATTCTGAATAAAATCGAAAGAAAATATAACCTGGTCAAACTTCAGATACCATTATTTGGAAGCTTGCTTAAGACCATGGATTGACTTGCTAAGCTTGCAAACCATTCATTCTTTACCTTTTTTCTCAAAGCCTTCTGGTTGGAGCATATAAACTTCCATAGTCAAATCTCCATTCAGAAAAGTTGTCTTCACATCCCTCAGATGAAACTCTGAATCATGCTGTACTACTAATGCCATGATAATCCTAAAGGGATCCTTCAAAGGGACTGGATAAAAGGTCTCATTGAAGTCAACTCCCTCCCTTTGTGTAAATCCTTTAACTACCAATATTGCATTGTAGTGCTCAATTCTTCCCCGGTAATCACATTTTCTCTTGAATACGAATTTTGAACCGATAGGTTTACACGAAATAGGTAGATTGACAAGTTTCCAAAATTTGTTATTATCCATAGATAATAACTCATCTTTCATAATTGCTAACCACTTTGGTGTTTTGTTACTACCGGCCCAAGCGACCGGATCGGGTTTCGGGTCACCTATTCAAGACATTGGATCGAATTTTGGATCACCTATTCGGGTTACCATATCTGGTTTTTGGGTCACTGGATCGGGTTATAGGGTTGCCTATCCGGGTCTTTAGTTCGGTTCTGGGGTAACACATAAGGCCTGGTTAATGGTTGTTGACCTCCCCGAGGCGGCGCACGGGTTGCACTCTTGCCCTGCCCGCTCCAGCGAGTCCGTTCGGTTTAGACTAAGTTGACCCAACTAAGTGGACTCGTAGTCTGACCACCATATTTTTTTTTTGTCGGCGAATGGATCTCACTCGCTATTTCCACCGGCTCATGGCAGCGCATTCGGTGGTCGCGACAACGTATTAGCATCACCGTCTTTCCGAAAACTACACACAGGTATATAAATTTTAAAATTTGACTGTCAGAAAAAATCCGATTGTGATAGATATCCCACGGGGTTCGATCAAAAATGAAATGAAATATCGATCCGTTCCTTTGATCCAATCATCGTTATTAGGCATTATAAAATCAAGTCTCATTGATTTTAGGTCCGTATGGACTGCTCGATACCAATTATTAGAAAATATTTAGAAAGGATTTCAATCCATAATCATCTCCAGATACAAACATCTAGAACACAATGAGAAAAGATAATAAATTGATTCATACCTTTGAGTAGATGATTGATTTTGACCATTTCTTCTGACAATCTTTTGGTTGGAGCCTTCTACAACCTTTTTACTTGATATTTCTTCTCCTCTGCTATGAGTGCTAATTGAGGGATCACAACAGTGGCTGTGGGAACTCCTTACTCGAGTATTTATAATATTTTCCCATAATCCTAATTCATTCCCACAATGAATGAGGAAGGTTTATCTCTGGCAGGTGACAATACAAGACATAAACCAACCTACCAAATAACGTGAGATTATCACTGAATAATTAGGCAAGCAAATATACGTTGACCATACAAGATCTTGGCTAAAAGATCTTACACTTTTTGCACTCCATGATTGTATGACATGTGTGTCCAGTCCATGAGCACGTCACGACCTAATGAATAATTTTAATTTTACCAAAAAAAAATTATGGATTTGGACTGACTTATCAACCAAGTATAATATCTAAAATTAATTAAACCCAGTTACAATTAAAAACTAATAATAGATTAACATAATTAATAAGATACAATTCCAGGATTGCATCAATATATCTTTACATACATAACTCGTTGGTCAGTTGAATCTTATGAATAGATGATTAAATCATGCCACGTGCTCATAGCCTATCTTCCAAGTCCCACGGTACATTATTTGTTTCTACACATCGAGGATGTTTTATACACTCACAGTATTCAAATGATCAAATAACCGAACTTTCAGAAATCCATGGCAAATATATAATTCAATTTAGAAGAGGAAACGAGCTTTTAGTTCCATCTGTCGTGATGGAAAATGATCATAGTTAAGCAGGTTTTGAAATTCCTACCAAATTCGCTCAATGTTGATCGTTAAGAGAAGAAAGTTGAAGAGAGACTGCCTGTACGAACTAAAATTAGTTTAACAAGCTCATGTAGAAGTATCAAATTGTTGAAATGTTTTATAGAAGTTTCCAAACAACTTTCTACATGGATCCCCAAGTATTTTTATTTTCTCTTCTAACCTCCTTCCCCAACCCCTTTATTTTAAACCAAATTATAGGAAAACTATTTTTTTTTCTTTAATAAATAGAAATATGTCTCAGAAACAAGAATGACAAATTCTTTTCCCTTCTCTTTATTTTTAATATATAGGAAAGGAATCTAGGATGGCTGAGTTGTCATCTATTATCATCCGCGATCAATGGAATCCAAGTCCTCCATCTTCTCGGGACTTCTGTCAAATTTGGGAATGGTTATCAATTACCCGTAAGGGGCATTGGGGATAGAATTCACACCGTCTCCTCCTAGAAGATGCGGTAATCTTATTCGAATGGCTGATACGTGGCTCTTGGGTGAATTCGAGATCCACGTTCCAGTCGACATCCCCTGTCGACTTGGCTTGTTGGTTGGGTGTCAGCTTAACGTGGGTCTCGGATTCACCGAGAGCCACGTGTTGGCCATCTGGATAAGATTACTGCTGTCCTCCTAAAACACTGAGAGAAGAGGATGTGGATCCGGGTTTTGGGGGTGCATAGTCACTTGGGTTGTTTCTGTTAGATTTATGTGGGCTTAATTAATTACTTAAACTAGTTAATTCAGTGGGAATCTGATTGACACGATATAACCGGTTTGGTTTGGTTCGTCACACGGTATGAGATATGTTTGGTAACCCTAATTCTATTGTGGGAAGGGTTTTAGGGTTACATCCGTATTCTATAAATACTAGGGTTAGAGTCCCCATAGCCACGGTTAATCGGCTCTCGCACCCATTAGCAAGAGACGTCAGGATATCCTCTCGGGAGGCTGTGGAAGACTGTAGCCGAGGGATTTCGATCAAAGCTTGGAGCGTCGTGGAGCGTATGTAATTAATCTCTTCACAGACAGGTATGTCTTTATGATTCATAGTTTATGATTTCTCTATTGTGTTCTAGGGGAACAATATGAGATTGGAATGGGTTTGAATGAGTTTCATTGAAACCCTAAACTCATAATATTCTAACAGTTGGTATCAGAGCCAACCATACAGACCTAGAATCGATGGAGATCGATTATAAAGACTGATAATGAATGGTCAAATTAAAAGAGAAATTTTTCTCAAGTTTTGGATCAAATCTCGATCAGATCTGTCGGAGTTTTCCATACACGAAAATTTTTTCGACCGAGAAAACAAGTCAAGCTATATACCGTTGGAAAGGTCTCGAAGAGACGGAGCCGGCGATATAAAAATCGTCGGCGTCGGCCGCCGGACGCGCCGACAATCTCCGCCGGAATCCGCGAGTGGATCTCACTCGCGGGTGGAAGAAAAAAAAAAAAACAAAATGTTTCGCGGCGTTGACCGGTCATCGCCGGTCAATCCTCGGAAACCCTAACGGGTTAACTGAGCTCGGACCGAGTCATCCCCCCCCCCAAAAAAAAAACCCGATGCCCGACCCGGCCCGCGCCAAGCCCAGCCGGCCAGGCCGCACCAAGCCCAGCCGACCAGTTTGCGCCAAGCCCAGCCGGCCAGGCCGCACCAAGCCCAGCCGTCCAGGCCACACCAACCCAGCCGGCGCCGGGGCTAGGCCGAGCCAAACGGGTCGGGCCAAGCCCGGTCGTGCAAGGCCCAAGCCCGGGACCGGGGCTCATACATGTGCGCCTAGTCGTGCGACCCGGACTTCGACCGAATACCCGACTATTGAAACAAACCCGGGATTTGACCCGGTTACCCAAAAAAAAAAAAGAACCGGTTTGAGCCGGTTGTTGGCTCGGCGAACCAATTCTCTGGTTCAACCATACCAGACCAAAGCGGTTCGGTTTGAAAGAATAAAAAAAAAAAGGTTTTTGGAATATTCGGCCCGATTCAAATCGAACCAAACCGATCCCGGGTAGACCGAAGCCGAACCAAACCAACCCGTACAAAATTTTCCTATAA